>CP092886.1:103601500-103980546 GCA_030710605.1 Cordylochernes scorpioides
TTTTACATCAACACTTTGTTTACATTATACATCGTATTTTATTGTTTATGATGATGATCTATTATATATTTTAAACACAGAATACTACAATTAGAAACAGCTTTAATTGAGATTATGGGATATATAAAAACATAATTTGATAAAAGTACTGCCTGTAGAACAAGGAAAAAAAAAGATTATTTACATAATGTATAAGCGATTTGAGCCGGCCATCGGGAAAGAGAGAAAATATCTTTATTTACAGGGCTGCTAACCAAAATGAATGGCCATCGGGAAACAACAACAATGAGTTTTTATAGGGGAAGCGTGACCTCTGGCGGTCGATCTAACAGAGTATTTGAATCTATGCAATATAATTTTAAATAAAATAATATTTTAATATAACATATATATATATATTGAGAGTATATTTTAGTTCGAGCAGTTTTTTTTTTCGAAATTTGAAGCTTTATTGTGAAAAATTGTTCGAACATTAAATGTTCAAAGTATTTTCCGTCGCTAGCCACTACTTTTTTCCTATCTTTCTGGCAAATGACGGATCCCATCGCGGAAAAAGGCCGGCTCTTTGGCCGCTATCCATTTTTTCATCGATTCATTTTTGACTTCATCGTAATTGGAAAGTGCTAGTCAGCCAGGCCATGTTTCATTAATCGGATGAGATAATAATCGGAAGAAGCAATGTCTGGGCTATACGGCGGTTGGGGTAGGACTTCCCATTTGAGCGCTTCTAAGTTTGTTTTAACGGGTGTCCCAGCATGTGACTGAGCTTTATAACTTTATTTATAATATATTATTACTTTTTCGTGTCTATTGGCGTATTGTAGTCATTTTTCTCGAAATGCTCGGCTCAAACGCATCAATTTTCTTCAGTAGACCTCCGCTGTGATCCTTTCGTTTGGTTTTAGAGCTCATAAAATACCACTCCTTTCTGGTCCTAGCTAGTGAAGACAAAATATGTGAAGGATTGAAAATTATAAAGGTTAGACTAGGGGTGGCGAACGTGCGGCCTTAAGGCCGTATGTGGCCTTTTCGTAAATTCAAAATTATAATTTTTGTTTCGCAGTTTTCAATTACTTTCATTATTTTATTGAAAATATCTAATACGAATGTCAAATATTATATATATATATATATAATATACAAGGTGATCCAAAAGTCCCGCACTATTTAAAAAATTGATAACTCCGCGAATATTTGCGCTAGAGCAATGCGGTAAACACCATTGTGTTCAGGATGCAATGGGGTTTATTATGGAAAAAATGAAAAATTCGAAATCGATTTTAGTTACAATTTTATTCGCAAGATGGCGCTCTACCAGAATCAGAGATTCAGCGGCCAAATTGTTTGATAAATTGAAAAATATAACTGATCGACACGTATTTTTCCTTTTTGAATACCAGGAAAGAACCCTAATAATATCAAATAACAAATTAATAAAACACCACTTCGCCAAAAGTAGAAGAATTGGTTGACGATTTTTAAATACAATCAGAGATATGTAAAATTGGTAAATGCAAATTAAAACATGTAGCAAAAAAAAAATGATATTTTAGATACGGTTTGCTTTCGTAGATAATAAATTTCTAATTTTTTAAATTCAACTCTCTCTCAGTAGCGATTATATTTATTTTGATTCATTTGAAAAATATGTATCTATCTCTGATAATTTATTTTACTCTGGAATGTCGTTGTTGTTGTCGTGTTCAATAAAGAGCCTCAGATGTCTCCATGCATCTCCATCACAGCAGCAGCAATGTTCACTATCTTGGGTGTGTAAAGTTGCTGCTCTGGGTCTATGTCAAATTTCTGCAAGGCTGCGGCCATTGCTGGGTATGAGAATATGTGGGTAGCTGTTGGTTCCACACCAGGACAGTTGTTGCATGCCCTATAGGTTCTTGGGCCATATGGATGTATTGTCATTTCCTTTTTAGTGTTTTGTTCTAAGTCTTGTTATAGTTTTTGTCATTTTTCTCTCAGAGTTTATTTCGCATTTTAATCTTTTCTTATTTTTTTTGTTTAATTATCTTGTATTTTGACAAAGCATCAGCGTCAAATAATGACATTTGTTCTTTCCTTTGGCTCAACTTTCTGGCTTCCTTTGCCAATTCATCTGCCATTTAATTACCCCCGATCCAAACATGGGCAGGAATCCATTGTAGAATGCAGTTCTTCTCCAATGGTTCCAGTTGGGTAAGTAACGAGTGTATTTTCTGTGTGGTTTTTGTATTGCCCTTCTGAATTGCTTCTAGAGCGGATATGGAGTCGCTGTATATTAAAATTCCTTCTGCTTGATGCAGGGATGGTTGGTTAAGGTATACATCAAGGGCTTTCCAGATAGCTGTCAGTTCACAAGTGAAGTTTGACGAAATCTGTTGCTCCTTCTTTGATTTTGATGTGTGTTCCATCTTACAGTATTATGTTAATTCCGGCCCCTCCATTACTCAGGGTAAGGTCTGAAGATCCATCTGTATATGCTGTTAAAGGGGATGGCCTAGCAATTTTAATCAAGAATCTGTACTATGAGGACATAGCCGTTAATATTCCAAACACATCAGACCTCGAAGCCCAAGGTATCAAGATATACCTCAATCAAAACAAAGCCATCAACATATAGAATATGTACCACCCTCCAAACAATAAATTTATTGACGATGGATAAATGGCTCGATTTCTTAAAGACAATACTATTATTGTAGGTGACCTCAATGCCAAACATCAACTATGGGGATGTTCCACGCCAAACCCAAAAGGCAAAATACTATTAAACATATTTAACGATAATGCCTTCATGTGCTTAAATGATGGGAATCCTACCCATCATTCTTACAGCTATAATACTGCACAAGCACTTGATATAAGTTTTTACTATCCTGACATTTTCCACAAATGCAAATGGCAAATATTAAAAAGTATTGGAAGTGATCATTTGACTAATTTATAGAAATTAGCACTAAGACCAAAACCAGCTCAATTAAGAATAATTCTGGAACTTCAAAAAGGCTAATTGGATATCTTTCAAAAACACCATTATTAAAGCACCAAAGTTTCAATACCAAGAGGTAATATTACACACCAGGCAAAAAATATTCAAACACTTATAACTAAAAGAAATGAACTAAAAAAAGTGCACCTAAAACCAAACAAATTGTAGAACTGAGCTGAACATTGTGAATGCAAAAATAAAAAGATTATACGTAAATGTGAAAACAAAAAAATGGAAACAAACTTGTGAAAACCTGAACCCAAGAAACCCAAATACAAAACTTTGGCATTTGGCAAAACAAATTGACAGATCTCAGTCAAAACCTGAAAAAACAAAAATGATTAAGAATACAGATGGTACCCCAGTAACTAATGACAAAATGGCTGCCAATCTTTTAGGTAATTCATATCAAATAAGTAGTAAAATCAAATTTGAAATAAAAGATAAGAAAGTTGAAAAAAAGGTCCGAAAGATTATTCATGACTGTAAAAATGTCACCAGCACTCATAATATTTTCCATGCAAAAAATCAATATGAAAGAGCTAGCTTATGCATTAGAAAACACTGACCTAAACAAGACTCCTGTGCCAGATGGAATCCATGGCCAAATGATATCAAACTTGGGCAAAATCGGCAAAGAAAGACTTCTTCAAATTTTCAATAACTCCTGGAAAACTGGAAAATTGCCTCAAGACTGGAAAACTGCAACAATAATTCCCATTAAAAAACTTGACAAATCTGCTGATGACCCAAAAAACTACCGACCTATCTCCCTCACAAGTATTTGCTGCAAATTAATGGAAAAATTATACTTAGACGACTCACCTACCACCCCGACACAAGAAATCTCTTACCAGACGAACAATATGGATCTAGGAAAGGACATGGGACAATAGATCAACTCTTATTTTTCACACAAAAGGTAAAAGATGCACAAAACAGAAAACCATCTAACCAAACCATAGCTGCTTTTTTAGACCTTACACAAGCTTTTGATAAGGTATGGAAAACAAGTTAATCACAAAATTATACAAACATTTAAAATTATGGAAAAGCTATCACTTGGATGAATGATTTCCTTAAAAATAGATACATCAGGGTAAAATATATAGGCACTCTATCTAAAACCTTCAAATTGTATCAAGGATTACCACAAGGATCAGTCCTTAGCCCAACTCTCTTTACCCTATTTATTGCAGGCATAGAAGAAAAAATTTCACATAAAACCTATATTGGACTTTTCGCTGATGACATTATTCTATGGAGCAGCAACACTAACTGGAAAAAAGCTGAAAGGTATTTGAACAAGACTCTTCTCCACCTAGAGAAATTTGCTAATAAACATAAATTAGAATTTAACCCCCAAAAATCTGAAACCTGTCTTTTTACTACCGATACGAATCTATACAAAATAAGACCAAAATCTATTCTGAAAGAACAACAATTGCAATATAGTAAACATCCTAAATATCTCGGCTACACCCTGGATCCAGAAATTAACTCCAGTAAACATATTGAAGAAGTTATTAGAAAAAGAAGAGACCGACTAAAAATCTTGAAATTTATTTCAGGAAGAGAGTGGGGAGCTGAAGCAACAACACTAAAATTAACTTACAGATATCTAATGATACCTATCTTGGAATATGGATATCAAATATATGGTACAGCTCTGAAACAAATCTAAAAACACTGGAAAGGATACAACTAAGTGCAGCTTGAATTATTACAGGTCTTCGAAATACCTGCCCTAATTATTTTGTACTTTACGAGGCAGACATTATGCCCTTAAAGGATAGAAGAAGCTACAATCTGCCAAAATATATAAACAAAATCAAGAGTTATGGAAACAAACACAGAACCTCCAATTACATACTTAATTGGGAATCCAATATAAGACTCAAAAAAGAAGGCCCTCTCCACCTGGCCAAAAGAAATGGATTTTTAAAATATAAAGTAAAAAAAATATTTAGCAGAAAATATATTTTCATGCGAACCACTAACAAAATGTTATTTTTAATTCCACTTTAAATGAACCCACCAACAAACAATACCAAAATCCAGAATACTTAAAATAATTATCATTAGAAATAATTAATAAAATCCTAAAAAAGCAATAACTATCTATACCGATGGTAGCAGAAACGAGTTGGGGCACACTGGCAGTGGCTCTCTCATTAAAACCACAAATGGCATTGAGAAAATAAACAGAAGAAACCCAGATTTTTGCTCAGTCTTCAGATAAGAATTTATAGCCATCTATGAAGCCTTAAAATCCATATTCCATCAGAAACACTAAACATCACGATATATGGATTCTTACTGATAGTAGAATGCCATACAACACTTGAGTCACACAGGGAAACTCAGAGACAAAGTAAGCACAGGAACATAATTGGTTATCTCCAAAAACTCTCAAAAACCTCAAAAATTCACCTTCAATGGATACCCTTACATATTAGCATCGAAGGCAATGAAGCTGCTGATGCGCTAGAGAAAAAAGGCACAAAAGAACCCTTGCTACAGAATATAGGGAATAGGTTTTTCCTGGAAATAATCTATTATTGATTGACAGAAGTAGAATAGTTGATCAGGTGTACAGTGTCTGAATCTATAGGCAGTTTGGTAGAAGTATATTTTATTATTGTTAGTGAGCCAGACTATGAGCCTAAAGTGGATAATTCGTTCTGTTATTTTACAAAGTATGCTGGTGAGAGCAATTGGCCGATAGTTCTTGGATTCCTTGGCATCTTTGTTTGGTTTCAGTATTGGCACTATAATTGATATCTTCCAATTCTTTGGTAGTTTACCAGTTTGCCATGAAATGTTCAGTATTCGTAGGAGTTGAATTTTAGCTTTGTCTCCAAAGTGGTTAATCATTTGACCAAAGATTAGATCATCTCCTGGTGACCTCTTGGATTTAACTTTTCTATTGATGAGTTTAGCTCATTTAGTGTGAAGTCTCTCGAAAAAATATCTTGTGTGTTGATGGTAATTTCTTGCTTGCTTAACTAACCTGTTTATATTATATTTTAGAGTCCCATAGGGAAACCCTATCTCATCGGCATTAGCCAACATTTTCATCAACCAAATTGATCAAGTTGTCACAGAATCAAAGCAACTCAAAATTATTTTCTGGAAAAGGTACATAGATGATATTAAAGAAGGTTGGAATCCTCTAAAGAATGTAAGTAATAGATTTAAAGCGTACGAGGATGCGTTTCTTATAAGTTTATAAGAAACGCATCCTCGTACGCTTTAAATCTATTACTTACATAGATGATATCATTTTTTCATTACAGAATCAGATTTCGTAGTAATATCATTTTTTTAAAATAATTTAAGACCAATTTTAAAATTTACACATGAAATTGAAAATAATAATTCTCTGGCATTTTTAGATTTACATCTCAAAAGAAAGTTTAACCAAATAGAAACTAGTATTTTTACAAAATCAACCCACACAGCTAATTATTTGAATTTCAATTATTTTGGCCCAGTTCACCATAAAATCGCTGTGGTTAAATATCTCTCCAAAAGATTAAATTCACTTTGCTCGTCAAAAATTAATGATATTGTGGAGAGAAATAGAATCTTCAGTGAATTAAAAAACAACAATCACCCAAGCAAATTTATTGAAAAACATTTTTATAAACCAAATTCTCCACCATTAAATAACACCCCTGATCAATCAAAAAAGCTTTACTGCTCCCTCCCCTACAGCTACGGCTCTGAACGCATCGCCAGAGTCCTAAAGAGACACAACATCACAACCACCTATCAGTCATCTTTAAATTTAGAAAAGGCCCTACGCCATCCAGATACTAAGCAAATTAACAAAATGGAAAACAAAATCAACGTAATTTACAAAATACCTTGTAACAATTGCCAAGCTAATTATATAGGGGAAACCAGCAAACCACTCAAAGATCGTATAAATCAACACAAATCAGGATTAAGGAATTACAACCCACTCTCTCTCCTTGTAGATCATGCACTAAAAAACAACCACACTCCGGATTTCGAAAAAAACAGCTATTTTATACCAGAACAATAAGTAAAAACACTGCCGATTGTTCTTAGAAAGCTGGGCCTCTGCAGAAGACAAAGAAAGCATAAATAGGAAAATTGATTTACCAGACATCTACACACCATTTAGATCTTCTTAAAATTTTTTGTCTTATTATTTTAATTTCAATTAGTTAATTTTTATTTTTAAATTGTCTTATTATATACTATTTTAAAGGGAGAGGTGCCGTTTTTTAAATTACATAACTTTGCTTTATTTAATTTTTTTTTTGCTTTAAAGAATTTTTAAATTTTGTTGTAATACCCGCGATTTCTTAAATTATATTTTCACACATTAGTAATAAACTGTAATTAATACATACCACTTGTTTAATTATTTTTACATTTATCGCTTCAAAACGCAAAAGTATTGATACATTAAATTTATAACTTATTACGAGGTGTGTTCAAAAGGTATCGCGACTTTTGTGTTTTTTCAAAAATTATTTATTTATTCATGAATACCTATTTTGTCCCCTTCAAAGTAATCCCCATGAGATATTATACACTTGTGCCAACGGTTTTCCCAATCTTCGAAGAACTTCAAAAATCTTTTTTTTTTTAAATCTTTTTCAGTTCCTCCTTCGATGCCGTCTTTATCTCGTCAAGCGTAGCGTAACGTCGTCCTTTCATGGGCCTCTTCAGTTTAGGGAACAAGAAAAAGTCACAGGGGGCCAGATCTGGTGAATACGATGGCTGCGGCATCATTAGTGTGTTGTTTTTGGCCAAAAAGTCGCGCACAAGCAACGATATGTAAGCAGGGGCGTTATCGTGGTGCAAAAGCCTATTTTTGTTCTTTCACAAATCCGGGCGTTTCTGGTGGATTGCTTCTCGCAAATTGCGCATAACTTGCAGGTAATATTCCTTATTGACCGTTCTACCCTGTGGCAAGAACTCATGATGCACCACGCCCCTGCAATCGAAGAAAACTGTCAGAAAAACTTTCACATTCGACCGAACTTGGCGCGCTTTTTTCGGTCTTGGTTCGTGCGGCAGCTTCCATTGAGATGATTGAGCTTTGGGTTCCACGTCCTAACCATAAACCCACGCTTCGTCACCAGTTATGACCTTCTGGAGCAAATTTGGGTCGTCGCGGACAGAGTCCAACATCTTATTAGCAATGTTCATGCGATGCTGTTTTTGGTCGCAATTGAGCAATTTTGGTACGAATTTCGCGGCGACCCGTCTCATGCCCAAATCATTGATAAAAATCGAATGGCACGAGCCAATCGATATGTTTAGGTCCTCAGCAACTTCTCTAACGGTGATTCGACGATTGGCCAATATCATTTTCTCCACTTCATTAATTTTTTCGTCTGTTGTTGAAGTGCTCGGGCGTCCGGCACGCTCTTCGTCGTTCACATCTTCTCGGCCTTCTGAGAACATTTCGTACCACCGATAAACGTTGCTTCGGTCCAAGGTAGCTTCTCCGTATGCCACAGTCAACATTCGGAATGCATCCGCGTACTTAATTTCGTTTTTCACACAAAATTTGATACAGGTTCATTGATCCATTTTTTTAATAGGTAAAAATCGAAGACGATCCAAAACACCTGCAAGCAAAGCAGCTGTCAACAATTAAGTGAACATTCAAAATGGCCGAGCTTGTCGGCATAAGTGAGAGACATGAGTACCAACATAAAGCCACAAAAAGATCGAAATTCGAATATACGTAACCCGCGAAAATTCAAAAGTCGCGATACTTTTTGAACACACCTCGTACATGCAATACTTTAAATTTTTTAGTTTTCACTTTTTAATTTATTTTTTTCTCATATATTCATCCTAAATTGTTTTAACTTCCATTTTAATGCATTTTTTTAAAAAATATTTTTTCACTTAAATATAAAACGATCTCTATAAATTTTGAAATTATTTTTTTTAAATACCCACATTTTTTTGTTAAACCTTTTAAAAAAGTTCTTACAGTTTATTGTCTAAATCATTTTAAATTTATTTTCAAATGTGTCAATAGATACATATATTTTACATTTATCTCTTAATGAATTATTTTTATGTACTTATTACAATTTTATTTTTAAATATAAGATAGAACTCATTTTTTTCCTTTAATATTTTAAGATATTTTACATATTTGTTTACGATTTTTATAATTATTTTTTCATGCACAAATTTCTCCAACTTACTCTGTATTTTAATTGATTTCAACTGTGATATTATAACACTATGCGGCGCTGAGTTTGTGTATACAAAAATGTAATGCCTCGATAAAGGTTGGCGTTCAACCAGCCGAAATATTGGCGAAATAAATATGTCATTAAATCCAATATATGCCTTTTATTAACTAATGAATTAAGTAAGGATTGCTCTATTTTCAAAACAAATATATATAATATATAATATACAGTAGAACTCCTCAAAAATTCTGAAATTCGGAAACTCCCAAATTCGGAAAGTATTGTAATGTTTTTTTTACATACAAAAAATCAATTTTCACATGCTTTTATTCTGTTGATATTTCAACATTATAAAGAAGGTTGAAATCCTCTAAAGAATATAAGTGATAGATTTATAGCGAACGAGGATGCGTTTCTTATAATTATAGAAACGCATCCTCGTTCGCTATAAATCTATCACTTATATTTCAACATTATTTTATTTTATTTTATTTACTTTTACTTTTGCTTTGCTTTTATTTAATTTAATTTAATTTTTATTAGTAATTCAATTTTAAAAATAAGTGTTTAATTAATTTACTTTTACCGATTATTTATAATCGCTAATTAGGGGTTTATCCCCTTTTTTAAAAGCTTAAATAAATCAATAGTTTCATTTGACCTTTGTGCTTAGTTTAGGATATTGTCCAATACGAAGGCAGCATTATTACGTCATAAGCCATTCACGCATTTTTTATTGCAAAGTTGATTCACCTAAAGTTCAAATTATCAAACATTTTCAGACATTGTAAGTTTCAAATTCTTTTATTCAACTCTCAATTTTTTGCATTTACAAGTTTGTTTTTCAACAAAATGGCATCCAAAGAGGAGCGGCAAAAACGAGGCAAGTACCGAATTCTTAAGCTTGGTGAAAAGTTAGATGTTCTTAGTGACATTAAAAAAGGATTAAGCTATACAACGATAATGCAAAAGTATAAATTTTCTAAGACAACTGTTTATGATATAAAAAAGTCTGAGCTTAAACTTACAAAGTTTGTTGATTCTACCGAAAAAGATGTCAAAAAGTTTTCTCAAGTAAAAAATCCGTTATAAGAAAATGTTGATAAAGCAGTTAACATCTGGTACGAAAGTCAGAGATTATCAGAGGTTCCTATTCGTGGTATTGAACTCCAAACAGCTGCCAGTCATTTTGCATCAAAATTTAATAATCCCACGTTTAAAGCTAGTGGTGGATGGTTGTCACGATACAGAGCCAGACATAATTTGAAAAATAAAAAGGTTGTCGGGGAAGATATAGTTGAAGCTGTTTTGAGTGAAAAAAATGTAAATCAGCAGTTCTGATGATAGTTCCTCAACTTCTGAAGACAGTTTGGAGCCTGATGTTCCCAGATGCGAAGCGTTGAAAAGTTTGGATGTTGCATTAAAATATTTGGAAAAGCGCACTGAACCAGAAATGCTTGCAAGCTACAACACCATCAATAGTCTTCGAACTATGCTTATGAGAGAAGAAGAAGCTTTGTTAAACAAGCCAAAGAAACAGACAACAATCAGCAACTTCTTTGCCAAGCCATAACCTACTTGGCCATCAATTGCATTACATACATAATAAAATATTTTACTATTTTTCATCGGTTTCATGCTCAAAACTCATAAAAGTCAAGGAACATTTGATTAAAAATCGTAATTAAAATTATGTAATCTATATATATAAAAATGAATGTCTGTCTGTCTGTCTGTCTGTGTGTGTGTCCTCTATGGATTCAAAAACCATACATCCAATCGCCGTGAAATTTTGGGATATTATTAGGTGTATCCCCGGAAAGGTTTACGAAAAGAAATTCCTTGAATATCTTGAATATCCTTAGAGTTATTCGCAGATTTGTATATTTAACTCGCAAGCAGCGCTACCATTGAGACGGAGATAGGCTTAATTTGCTGCTCCTGATGACCTTGGGTCATCGTGTGAGTCACAGCATGATGCTACAAAAACACTCTCTCTGGGGATTTTACAGCGTCGACAACCTGTAAGATTGCCTCTCTCATCTATATATATAAAATTGAATGTCTGTCTGTTTGTGGTCTGTGTGTACTCTATAGATTCAAAAACCGTACATCCAATCGCCGTGAAAATTTGGGATATTATTAGGCATATCCCCGGTAAGGTTTACGAAAAATAATATCTTGAATATCTTGAATATCCTTAGAGTTATTTGCAGATTTGTAGCTTTAACTCGCAAGCAGCGCCACCTTGCGACGGAGATAATCTGCCCCCCCCTCGTCCGGCCGCCGGTTGGACAGTCCAAGTTCCTCCGACTAATCAGAGCCTCCCCCCCCCCCCGTCCGGCCGCCGGCCAATCAGAGGGATCAAGAGGTCCTGGCGCGCGGGGGGCGGGTGACCTCCGGGAACTACGTACATCTTCCATAAACGACCATGATTTTATTCAACTTATCGAGTATTTTTCAAGGGACCGGGAAAATATGTTAACTAGATAAAACGATGATTTTGTAATGTAGAAAATTAGGAAAGACAAAATTCAGGATGACACGGTACACAGGGACCGGGAAAAATAATCACTTTATCGAGAGATTAACGACCATGATTTTATTCAACTTATCGAGTATTTTTCAAGGGACCGGGAAAATATGTTCACTAGATAAAACGATGATTTTGTAATGTAGAAAATTAGGAAAGACAAAATTCAGGATGACACGGCACACAGGGACCGGGAAAAAATAATCACTTTATCGAGAGATTCACGACCATGATTTTATTCAACTTATCGAGTATTTTTCAAGGGACCGGGAAAATATGTTCAATAGATAAAACGATTATTTTGTAATGTAGAAAATTATGAAAGACAAAATTCAGGATGACACGGCACACAGGGACCGGGGAATGTTCACTTTATCGAGAGATTCAAATATACGAGTTTCAAATTATCAAAATATATCTTTTTTTTTAGAGTTTATAGAGAATTGTTTTAACAAATGTTCGTTAGACAAACCTTTACTCGGGTAAAACCTCGGGCGAAGCCGGGTATGTCCGCTAGTGTACATATAATATTCAACCTAAAATTGTTCATATGCTTCAAAATCCTTGTCTCAGTCATCTAAATGCCTATTTATGCCACATAAATATTCACAAATCTAACTCTCTCAAATTCGGAAAATCCTCAAATTCGGAATCCCTTGCGCCCCAAGCTTTCCGAATTTGAGGAGTTCTACTGTATATTGTTGCACCAGGCTGCGGCTTGGCAGACTCTTCAGCCTTGATTCTCTCCTGTGCTGGGTCTTGCATCTTACCAGAGCGTGTTTCAACCATCCTACAAATTTATAAAAGGGAATAACGAGATAAGTCTTCTTTAAGTAGCCACCAGAATCCTCCCTTTATTTTCTCACATCAAAGAGAGCAGTGAAGTCACAGTGTACCTAAATACAAATGATGATAATCTAATCTGTTTTAAATAAATATCATAGAATATTTTATATAAAAATAAATAAATATATAATTTAAATTTCAAATATATTAAAAATAATATAAGAAATACGCCATTAATCATGATGTAACACTTCCCCCTCTCCAGAGGTCGTCACGTCCTCGTGATTGACCTCATCAATTCTTTCAAAATAGGGTTTGATTCTTGAGACATGGACAATCAATGGGTCTTGGCCAGGATTATCTTTTGGTTCAATTAAGTAATTTACGTTGGACAGCTTCTTTAATATTCTATATGGGCCAAAATATTTTCTCAGTAGTTTCTCACACTTTCCTATTTTCCTAATTGGTGTCCAAACTGCTACTAATTCTCCTGGTTCGTAGCTTCTTTCCATGTGTTTCTTGTCATAGTTCTTTTTCATTCTTTCTTGAGTCTTTATTGTGTTGTTAATAACTAATTTTCTTGTTCTGTTTATTTTGTCTAAGTGATGTTTTATGTATTCATCATAATCATCCTTGTCAATGTCCACCGAGATATTCCTGTCGTCCAAAAGAGACGTGGGTTCTCTTCCAAACATCAGGAAAAAGGGAGAATATCCTGTGGTTTCCTGAATTGTAGTATTGTAAGCATGAGTGATGAATGGGAGTATTTCGTCCCAATTCTTCTGATCAATGTTCACATACATACTGAGCATATTGATCAATGTTCTATTTAACCGCTCTGTCAATCCATTAGTCTGGGGATGATAGCTCGTTGTGAAGCAATGTTTAATCTTGCACGTTTTCATCACCTCTTTCATTAAATTACTGGTAAATTGAGAGCCTCTGTCACTAATAAGATATTGTGGGGCTCCGTGCCGGAGAAAAATATCCTCTACTAGAAATTTTGAAACTTCTTTCACTGTTGCTTCCGAGACTGCTTTTGTTTCTGCATATCTAGTGTAGTAGTCCGTCAGCACGATTATCCATTTTTTCCTGTTTTTCGTAGATGGCAATGGACCAACAAAGTCAATTCCAATTCTTTCGAAAGGAAAGTTGGCTGGGGGGATGGGCTGTAGTAGTCCAGAAGGTAATTGGTTTGAGCCTTTCCTACTTTGGCAAAGGTGACACGTCTTAACGAATTCTGAGACATCCTTTAGCATGGATGGCCAAAAGTATTTACTCTTTATTCGGTACATGGTTCTGGCGACGCCCAGATGGCCATTCGACATATGATTGTGATATTCTTTCATAATTTCTCTCTTTTTATTCTCTGGAACCACAAGCAACCACGCCCTGCCTTCAGGGTTCGGGTTTTTCTTAAAGAGGCATCCATCTTCTTCTTTAAAGTTTTGCACAATTGATCGCCTGCTTCCATTAAGGTTTTTCTTAACACTTTCGATAAATTTATCCTCTTCGTCTGTTATTTGATTTAAAAATAGCCTTTCAAAATCCTCATCCCAATCAGTTTCTGGTAAGGGCCCCCTAGATAAGCCATCGGCGTCCAGATGCTTCTTTCCCGATTTATGTATTATATCGAAGTCATATTCTTGAATTTTCAATGCCCATCTTGCCAATCGACCTGTTGGATCCTTCAAGTTTTTGAGCCAGCATAAGGCGTGATGGTCTGTTACTATTTTAAAGTGTCTTCCATAAAGGTAGGGTCGTAATTTTGACATTGACCAGACAACGGCCAGACATTCTTTTTCAGTGGTTGAATAATTTTGCTCCGCTTTACTTAGGGTACGACTCAAATATGAGATCACCTTCTCTTCACCACCGATGTCTTGGACAAGTGTTGCACCTATGCCGATGTTGGACGCATCAGTATGAACATAAGTAGGTGCATTTGGATTGAAGTGACCTAAAATTGGTGGACTTAATAGTGCTGTTTTTAGGGTTTGAAACGCTTCCTCTTGTCTTTCTGTCCAGGTAAATGATACACTTTTTTTTATAAGGTTGGTCAAAGGGTCAGCAATTTTTGAAAAGTCTTTGATAAATTTTCTATAATATGAACACATTCCCAAAAAGGATTGTACTTCTTTGACCTTTTTGGGCCGAGGAAAATTTCTGACAGCTTCGATGTTATGTTCCGCGGGTTTTATACCATGTTTGCTCGTTATATAGCCGAGAATCTCCAATTCTTCAAAAGCAAATCGGCATTTTTTGTCGTTTAACCTTAAATTAGATTCACGAAAACATCTAAAAACAGCTTCAAGTCTTTTGAGGTGCGTTGGAAAATCCGGGCTATATATGATAACATCATCCAGATAACACAAACAAATTTGCCATCTCAGATTTCCAAGCATATTCTCCATATTTCTCTCAAAGGTAGCAGGCGCGTTACAAAGTCCAAAAGGCATCACGTTGAATTCATATAATCCATGCGCTGTAGTGAAAGCTGTTTTCTCTTTGTCTCTTTCTTCGACTTCAACTTGCCAATATCCAGATCTGAGGTCTATTGCTGAGAAGTGTGTAGATCCTTGGAGAGTATCCATAACTTCGTCTATTCTAGGGATCGGATAGACATCTTTTACTGTGACATTATTCAGTTTTCTGTAGTCCACACAAAATCTGTATTTACCATCTCGCTTCTTGACCAATATTACTGGAAAAGACCAGGGGCTAGAAGATGGCCTAATTATGCCTTCTGTAAGCATCTCGTCAATTTGCTCTTTTATAATATCTCGTTCTTTAGCACTTACCCGGTAAGGCTTGTGTTTAATTGGCTTCGCGTCTTCTGTGTCTATCCGATGTTTTGCCAAATTGGTTCTCCCTAATCTCGATGAAAAAAGATCTCCATACCTTTCTAAAACTTGTTTTAACTCCTTCTGTTCCTTTGGTGAAAGATTTTCGTTTATTTGGAATCTAGGTTCTTCGTTCTTTTCTACCTCTCTTTCTCGACTCACATTTATTTTCGCTGGACTACTTCCAAAAGCCAATGTTTGGTTTTTCATTATTTTTAACGGTCGAGGATACGGATTAGTTATCCAGATGTGTGTTTCCCTATTTATAACATTGATCAAGCTTCTTGCTAGACGAAGTCCATTTGTTTGAAACATTTTGCTGCTCTCTTCGATAATATATTCTCCATCCTCTGTTTCTACCAATGCCTTGATCAATTTCATGGAACATTCCGGTACAATGGAATCCTTGGCACTCTTTATTTTCAACCTTTCAAAATTGATTTCGTCATGATTATTCGTCAAATCATATTTTATAGTTTCTTGCTTACAATCTATTTTTGCGTTCATTTTCTTAAGGAAATCTCTCCCAAGAATTAATGTCCGTAAATGCGTTTTCAATATCACAAAGTTGTGTGATAATGTTTCGTCATCAATTTTTATATTTAAAATATACTTCCTACCATGTCCAATTTTTTTCCATCGGGTCCTGCACAAATTTTTGCGAGTTTACTTATACCATGGCCTGTATCGAGGGCCGTTCTGAGGTCGACCACTGAGAGGTCAGCACCTGTATCAACCAAAGCTTCAAAAGTCCCTATCTTGTCCACATTAATTTTTAATTTGTATTTAGGGTCCAACTTCTTGATTCCGTTTATGGTCGACTTGCTTTGATTGACAGATTCAGGCGCGACGCTTAGTTTAAATCTTCCAACACGGAATATCTATTCCGGGTAGGAATATTTGTCTGTGTGCTATGACATACATCAGCATAAAGCCGAGGTCCTGATTTCTCTGATATTTCATTCATTTGGCATTTTTCTTCGAACTTCTCTTGGGTATCTGCTGGATCCTCTTCTAGGATTCTTATAAACTTGACCCTACAATAACGGGCCACGTGCCCTGGCTTGTTACATTTAAAGCAGATTGGTCTTCCATCTTCCGTCCTATTTTTGCTCACTTCTTGGCTTTTATTGTAAATGTTTCTCTGAAGGTTTGGTTTCGGCACAAAGTTAGGATTATAAGGACGTCTAGGGGTAGAGGGCTGGGGAAAGTTGTTTCGATACTGTCTGGGGGTAGAAGGGGAGTCGTTCTTGTAATTATTGGAAACAGGGGCTTGGGGCCTGGAAGTGGTCTGGTAGTTTCGTGCGGCAGTCGGCGGCACGTACCTCGATTGTTGTTGGGGTCTAGAATAGCGTGGACCGTTATATAGGTTTCTGGATTTCTCCACACGTTCCCGATACTTATTTTCAAAAGAATCCATTTTCTTGCACACGACAAGAAGGTCATTGGTCGTTTTAGGAGGGTTCAGGTAGAGCGCGAATGAGTACTCTTTTTTCAGTCCTCCAATAACATGTTCAATTTTTGTTTCTTCTTCCATTGCGGGGTCAACCTTGTTGCACAACACTAGAATGTCTTCCGCGAACCTGATTGCTGGTTCATTCCAGTGTTGCATTCTGTTGAGCTTCATTTTAAGTTCTTCTTTATTCGCGTCCAAAGAAAAATCCTGAATGAGGCGGATTTTAATATTTTCCCAGCTCGTGAAACTAGCTTTGTGTAAATTCAACCAGGTTTTAGCGCTTCCCGTCATGTTCATGGCGGCATAACGATAGATAATGTAGTCTGCCCAATGGTACAAGAAGCCAATTTCTTCAAGAGATTCAATCCATGGGCGAGGGTCTTCCGTTCCATCATACTTGGGGATGTCGATGTTGGGATTCAGGACAACTGGGTCGGAACTAGCATCTCTACCAATTGTTGCACCAGGCTGCGGCTTGGCAGACTCTTCAGCCTTGATTCTCTCCTGTGCTGGGTCTTGCATCTTACCAGAGCGTGTTTCAACCATCCTACAAATTTATAAAAGGGAATAACGCGATAAGTCTTCTTTAAGTAGCCACCAGAATCCTCCCTTTATTTTCTCACATCAAAGAGAGCAGTGAAGTCACAGTGTACCTAAATACAAATGATGATAATCTAATCTGTTTTAAATAAATATCATAGAATATTTTATATAAAAATAAATAAATATATAATTTAAATTTCAAATATATTAAAAATAATATAAGAAATACGCCATTAATCATGATGTAACAATATAATATAGTAAAGGTAAGTATTTAAATTTCTAAAAGTAATTCAAGTGTCGTGCTAAAAATGAAGTATATAACTATACCGGCAGCGCCGATTTGCGGTCAACACTAGTACTAAAACTAGACGTAACGTCCAAATAACGTCGAGGCAACGTAATTGCCGGTGTGTAACTGTATCAACTTTACTAAATGGTTGTTTATTTTTTGAATAAGGTAAGTTGTAAGATAATACATATTACAAACATCGAACAATGATTTATATTGTATTGTAGTAAAATACGGGTAAATTAATTTTAAATTTTAATAATCATTGCATAATTTAAAATTTTTTATTAGTTGAACAATCATTAATATAATTAATTTTCTGTTAAAGTAAACTTATGTAAAACAATGTGGATTTTGCTTTCAGTCCATTTCTCCCGTATTTTCAAAATACAATTTTACGTGCGGCATGGTCTTTTTATGTATAAATTTGCATATATCTTTTAATTTTAGAATCACGTCTAAAAAACAAAAAAGGACTCTAAAAGACGAGAATCGATTATTTAAAGAAGAATGGAAATTGCAATACTTCTTAATTAGTTCAAAAATAAAATGTTTGTTATGTAGTACAGTTATAACTACAATTAAAAAGTATAATGCTAATCAACATTACATGACTCATTCGAATCATAAATATGCAATTCTTGAAGGAGAAGCACGTAAAACTATATTACAACAACCTAAAAATGAAAAGCTTCACTGGCAACAAGCTTTCAATAAGTTCTTTCAACAAAATAATAATGCCAGGGAAGCAACATACAAAGTAGCGTACATTCTTGGAAAACGGGGAAAACCATTTAGCGACTGTTTAATTTAGTTAGAATATTTATGTTTATATAAAGGTTTAATATAATTTTTCTATGATTGTGTAAATATTCATTGAATTTATTATCATCATCTTTTTTGTTTACAAAAATGTTATATGAAAAATAAAGTAATGTAATTGAGCGAAATGGTTGCCCTCATGTTTACTGATCCAATTGGTTAATAATCTAAGGTTTATGTTGTAAGAAAATTATACACTGAGAAGAATTATACATTGGTCAACTCGAGCCGGATTGAACGTAAGTAAAAGTCAAGTTAAAATTTATTTAAAAAAAGGGCAACTCATAAGTATTTTGTAACCATATATTTCAACTAAAAGTATTTGGGAAAAGAGAATTTAATAGCAATTATGGATGTAGAAACTTTAATTAAAAAATTAAAAAGGATAAAAAAACTATAAAAGGCATAGAGGAAAATATCGAATCCATTGTGTCTATGGTAGATATTAATGCAACGAAATGCAAACTAGATTATGCAAATAATGATTTGATGAAAATGAGTGATGTTTTCTTGCAGCAACTTGAGGATGATGATTTGAATGACGAAGTGGAAATTTGTATAGAGAAGTGTATAAGATTAAAGTGTGAATTAGATTTAAAGCATAATGGGCAAGAACCATCTGAAAAAAAAAAGAAGTTAATTTACATGTTGAATGCCTAAACTTGAATTGCCAACTTTCAATGGTAGATTAGAATCATGGCTTTCATTTGAAGATCTATTTTTCCTGCAATTGGTTCTAACTCACAAATACCTGATATTGAAAAGTTACAATATTTGAAAGGCCAACTGAGAGGCGAAGCCCTAAGACTGGTCAACGTATTTCCAATTACAGCCGATAATTATGTTGAGATTTGGCAAACTTTATTAACAAGATATGATAACCCAAAGGATCTGATTTTCACCCAAATAGATAATGCATTAAGATTACCAAAATTAGCCGATGACAACCATAATTCAATGTTAAAACTTCTAGATAGCTGCAACGAAATAGTAAGAACAGTGTTCTACCGCGTTAGGGTAAAGGTTCGAGCTGCAGTGAGAACTATAAATTAATAATTTATATTTTAATAAGTGTCCAAAAATTACATACAATTATAAGAGGCAGGTGGAGTACAGTTTTTACTCCACCAGCGCCTAGAGTATTATATAATGGAAGGAACTGCCGCAGGTTGTAGCGACGCGCGGTAAACAGCCGGTGACATCAGGCGGTGTTCGAAAAGTGCGCGCGCAGCCCCCGGTGCGCGCGCAGGCCGGCTGGCCAGCTCGCAGAATTCCCGGCGTCCCATGCCAGCGTCGCCCGCTGGCATCCTCTTATCTCATGCCCCCCCTGGAGATTGGGACTTGGGACCGATCCAACGTAGTTGCTATAACGCGGGTTCGGTTCTCGGGTTCGAGGGGATAAGGTCTGCTGATGTTGAGCTGAGTTGGGTGGGGTGGTGTACGGTGGAGGCACGAAAGGTCGTAAGAATCTGCGATTACGGCGAAGAAGGCGTCCGGCGTCGGTCCGGATGAGGTAGCTGCGACCGCGTGGAAGTTGTTCGAGAACCTCAGCAAGGAGGGTCCAATGTTTTGTGCGGTGATCCTGGACAAGGACTATTGCTCCCACTTCCAAATGTGAGAGTGGCTTGGCGTTGCGATTGTATCGCTTCCGGAAGGAATGTTCTCTTACATTTTGCTGCAAGAGGTACTGGGCCATCTGGATCTGCTGGGGCGTGCCAGAGATGGTGATGACCCGTTCGTTGCTACCAGGTTGAGACTCATCTATGGTGAACCCCGCACCAGACTCGCGCCGGATCTTCCTGATGCGTTGACCACCTTTCCCAATGATGGCACCGGCGAGATCATTTGGTATAGTGACTTGTGATGAGCCTTTTTTCGGGACGACTACCATAGGATGGCACCAATCGATGGCTTCGCCGACGGGTACCTGTTCGATTATCCCTTTCGCCAACATGGTATCGAGTTGAGTTTTGACGGGGTCTCTCCAGTGAAAGGGAACGTTGTATGCCCGGTAGCGTTTGCAAGGAACGGCATCTTTAACTAGTTCGATAGACATGGGGGGTCCTTGCATGGGTTTTAACACTGTGTCGTCGAACGCTCTAGCATAATGGGTAAGGATAGACTGCTTATCGATCTCATTGGCTCTCACCGGGGTCGGCGGGAACGTTAGAACTTGTCCGTTGGTTATGGCATTGACGATCATTGAATGGGGCCAGTTATCCGGCAGAAGTCCTAAGGCTTTGCATCCGCTCTTGCTCAAGAGAGGGGCGTTCAGGTGCTTGCAGACTCCAACGGTAGTACTGTATGTTTTCCCGTTGAGATGCAGTGCCGCGACGAACGATCCACAAGGACTTAAGCTGATGCCGTTGGCTCCTACGCAAGGGACGTTCTTCGGGTTGAGTGCTGATCGGGTCTGCTCATCCAGTAACAGGAATTCTGATTCTGGGATTAGATCCAGATCTGACCCCGGGTCCGCCAGCCAACGGATTTGGTGTAACTTATGGTTGATATCGGTCGTATTGGTTATGAGTTCGTTGCGTACTCCAGCTGCAACAACTGTGTTTGAGGGTCCTGGTTGGGACTGATTGTTTCTGGTTGCGGGTGGCGGGATATTAGGTTTGGTTGTGGGTTTCCGTTTCAGTTGTCGGCAAACCCTTCCGTAATGCCCGGTGATGCCGCATTTGTTACACTCTATGTCTTTTGCTGGGCACTGGTCACGGCGGTGTCTTGGGTTCGCCCCACATCCGGAGCAGGGGTCATTAGGATCATAGGGTTTCTGAAAGAAAAGGTTGGCCTTAGGTGAGGTTTCAGACGAGCTGGCTTGTTGATGCTTGTAGGTTGATGGTGCACGTCTGGTTGCAATGAAGGCTTCGGGGGAGGTGGTTGGGGAGGGTGAAAGAGTCGCGCCCACGGCGGTAGCACACTCATGTGCGATGCAAATTGAGAGGACTCGGTCCAGGGAGAGGTCGGAATTGTACTGCTCCGCCAGTACTTTTCGTTGGAGGTCTTTATCAAACAGGCCACATTATAACCTGTCACGGATACGGAGTTGCTGTTGATAATCAGCAAGGGCAAACGTTTTCCCACAAGCTCTTTTTGTGCATATTGTAATACACGGGTCGCCGCATGTGCTGCACTTAAAATCCAGCTCATGTGCACACGAGTCATCAAGAGCTTTAAGGGCTGCGAAGTAGCGATCCACCGATTCTCCGGTTTGTTGGTCCCTGCGATGAAAATCTTGCCGATCAAGGAGGGGGTTTCGCTTCTTGCGTAGGTAGGCCTCGAGAGCATTCACGGCTTCATCGAGGGTGGTGGTGGTAGAAATATGAAGGCGGCCTGATTGCCAAAGGATGGTCCATTCGGAATGGAGGGCGGCACGCAAAGTCACTTGCTGTGTGGATAGCGGGAAGGTGGCTACTTGTTGGGCGTCCACGTAGTCGTTCCAACGTTGTTTCCAATCGCGGAAAAAAGACATCGTTAACTCCTCCGGGGAAGCCAGTTTAGGAAGCTGGATGATTTTTGTGGCGTGGTGAGGAGGAGCTCCTAATGGGACTGTCGGTGTCGGATTCCGAGTAGCCATCTGCTGCAACAGTGCGGCCATGGACCTGAGGATGTCGGTGCTGGTCGGCGAGGCAGGGTTCTCTAGAGGGGTTTGGGATGGTCGGCGATTCCTTCTTGAGGGCATCTTGATTACTAATTGTCACTGAGCTGTCATTTAAAAAACGGCTATAATTAACCGATTGTCGACTGCGCCATGTTCTACCGCGTTAGGGTAAAGGTTCGAGCTGCAGTGAGAACTATAAATTAATAATTTATATTTTAATAAGTGTCCAAAAATTACATACAATTATAAGAGGCAGGTGGAGTACAGTTTTTACTCCACCAGCGCCTAGAGTATTATATAATGGAAGGAACTGCCGCAGGTTGTAGCGACGCGCGGTAAACAGCCGGTGACATCAGGCGGTGTTCGAAAAGTGCGCGCGCAGCCCCCGGTGCGCGCGCAGGCCGGCTGGCCAGCTCGCAGAATTCCCGGCGTCCCATGCCAGCGTCGCCCGCTGGCATCCTCTTATCTCAAACAGTAAAGGTATTGGGTTACCAAATCGATAGTTTATCTGAGGTATTTTTCGTCAAGATCATACAAGATAAGCTTGATAAAACCACAAGAAAACAATGGGAATTGCAGAACAACCAAAGAGTTGTGCCTTCAATTAAAGATTTAATGTAATTTTTGGAAATCCACGCAAAAAGCTTGCAGAATTTACCAAATAAAGATTCAAATGTGGAGAAACATTCAATGAAAAAATAATTACAAAAGGTGAATGTTTATAATTCATATATGATAAAATGTCTTAGATGTGAAGGTGCACATGCTCTTTAAAGCTGTAATTTATTTTCTAAATTACCTGAGTCAGAGAGAGTGAATTTTGTTAGTTCGGCTAAATCGTGTTTCAGATGTTTAAAGCCAAACCATTTAGCAAAGAATTGTTATTACAAAAACATTTGTCAAATTTCCAAGAAAAGGCACCACACTTTGATTCACCAAGAAACCAAGGTTCAAGAAGTTGATGAAGGAAAATTTGAGTGTGGAAAAGACATCAAAAATACAAATTGTCTTTTAAGTAATGAGAAATATTTTTCAAATGTCATGCTTAAAACCGCTAGGATTAAAATCAAGGATAACAATGGTGTGCCTCAGACATGTAGAGCCTTGATAGACTCAGGGTCTCAGGCGAACTTTATATCAGGACAATGTAGAAAAAGTCTAGGACTTGAATATGTTACCTTACACTCGCAAATATCGGGAATTTCGGGACATTTTGCGAGTCACTCTTATGGACTTGTGGAGTTTGAATTTACGCCACATTTCAAATCCGATGAACTTTTCAAGGTGAACGCCTTGGTGTTGGATAAGTTAACAAATAATTTGCCAACTCTTACATGTCCAAAGTCAAACTTGGCGCATCTCAAAACCATGCCTCTGGCTGATCCAGATTATAATATATCTGCTCCCATCGACATATGCCGTAGAACTAGACGCAGCGACCTTAGGTTTATCAAGAGGCAGACATTTTTTATGCATCTTCTTATATCTGAAGGTATATTCCAAGGCTTCCACATCGTCGTGCTCTAGTTCCTCTTCGCTACCGTCTGAAGTTAGCATGAAGTCTCTTATCTTTCCTTGAATCACAAGAAGCTCACTATGAGTTTCTTCAACGATTTTTCTATTATTTTCAATGTCCTCTACAGGTATCGGTGGAGTACTTGACAGAAACTCTTCTGTCGTCTTCAAGATGCGAGTTAGTCGCTTTCTAAGTAAATTTCTATGCCTTTTTAAAATTTCCATTTTTTAAAATAAACTATAAACAGAAGGTAAAACAAAAGGTACTTAGCTTGAGTCTTTACTTGTACTCCGCCGTTCAATCCACTTGATCTTGCCTTGTCAGAAGCCCACCCGCGGGTACGCCACTTTGTGAAGAAATGTCGGGTAGTCGTTTCACAAAACACTGATGCGAGTTCGGTAGAAGAATTCGCAGTGATGATTCTTTTGTGGGCTGTTGCAAGGATTTAAATCAGATCACTAAATAGCAGAAAGGAGAGTGTAAAGGTCTCATTCAAACTAACTTTATTCAAAACATCTTAAGAGGACAGAGGAAAACACCAAACTGGTCAGCAGCAGACCAGGCCGTGTTCTGGTTCTTTGTTGGCGGCTGGCGCCGCCGGGGCTTGTTTGTTTACAGTCACCCGAGCCGTCTGGACGACACCCGAAGTGAATCTCCGTTATTCCACAGTGGTAATAGTACATGTTCCCCTTGATATTTTCCATTTAAAATGGTTGCCTCAATTATGTTATTCGTTAATTTTTTTACCGTAAATTTTTGTATCTCATTTAAATTTATTTGAATTTTATATTTAAACGATAGACTCATTATTTCTTTTGATTTGTTATCTATATACGTTTATATATCGTATATATCGTTTTGCACAATTACTTAATCTTTTTAAAATAAAGTACAATACTTAAATGAAAATATGTTTCTTATGCAATCTTTTTTTTTTTTTTGCTTATCCCTTGTACACGAGGTACAGACCATGATAATCATGGTGGGTAGTTAGCGACTGCTTTTTACTGTAAGCGCACCACATGTCTACACATGTGAAAGCAGTTCGACTTTGCACTAACAAATGTGCCATAGCCCCGTTTGGTTACTTGCACTCGCTGGTGGGGTTGGACTTTTGCAAGAATCGGGGAGCCATTGGAGCATTATTTTTAAACATAAAAAGTGTCCAATGCGGGAATCGAACCCGGGTCGTAGTGGTCGAAACCAAACGGTTTAACCAGCCTTCCACCGACCCCCCCTTATGCAATCTAAAATTATGAAATAAACTTTTAAATCGATAACCTTTATGAGTACCTTTAATTATATATATGTATTTAATTATGTATAAGTACCTTTAATCGATAATCTTTATAAGAATAAAATATTTTATCCATTATATATATATATAAGTAGAAATTTAATTTTTAATATCGCATTTATATTTATTCGAATTTTATATTTAAACGATACTCATTATTTCTTTTGATTTTTATATATCGTATATATCGTCTTGCACAATTATTTAAACCTTTTAAAATGAAGTACAATACTTAAAATAAAATATGTTTCTTATGCAATCTAAAACTAGAAAATAAACTTTTAAATCGGTAACCTCAAGGAGATAGCCATTATAAAGCACTAATATTTGAATTAGTTTTACTTAATATATTAGCCCTGAAACACCCAAGGTCATCAGGCGTGGAGCAGACTTCCTGCCAAAACCTAAGCCTAGCTCCGTCGCAATGAGGGCGCTGCTTGCGAGTTAAATCTACAAATCTGCAAATAACTCTAAGAATATTCAAAATATTCAAGAAATCATTTTTAAAAACCTTCCCGGGAATATACCTAATAATATCCCAAAATTTCACGGCGATTGGATGTATGGTTTTTGAATCTATAGAGTACATACATACAGACAGACAGACAGATATTCAATTTTATATATATTTACTGAATACCTAAATAAAATCTTACCTTCTAAAAAGGAAAAAAAAAGTTATTCGAAATGCAATTTCAGCCGAAATGCTAAACCAAAACCTCAGCTACCTACGCACGAAATTTCACAATACAGTTGTAATTAACCCAGGTTCCGAGGGCGTATAAATTTGATAACGATCGATTAATATTATTCACAAAGAGTTTAAATATATATATGTGGCAATAATAAAATAATAAGGTGGGAAGAGAAATAAGGACACCACAAATTTGGAAGAAGAACCCAAACAACCAGAGAGTGATGGGGAGTTAGCCGGGCGGCCGTTTGTGTCGCAAACAATCCTCCAACTGTCTTAATTAGTCCTGAGGTTCCAAGTAACGGGGCCTCAGTTGGTGGCCCCTTGGAATGTCGCTGATGTCTCAAATGACCGATCCTTACCCGCCTTCTCTCTCTGGGTTGACTGTAGGTTTGCTTTATTATTCCTGGAAGAGCATATATTATGACATATGGCCCCCGTTGAAGAAGGCTGAACATGGTTTGAGTATACTTAAAGCTGGTGAAGCCAGGAATAGAGAAAATAATTTTGTAGTTAAAATTATTCATGGTTATGGTGACATAGAGTTATGTAAATAAAATATTGTATAGTACACAAGTAAATAATATTTACAAGCAGTTTTACAACACCGGAGAGTTTGATATTTAAGGGAATTTTTGATAATATCAAAGCTATAAAAGGCTATATACAATAACATCTAATGTATTATAAAGGAAATGCTATTGAGGAGTGTGAACAAGGAGAAGGGGAGTCACATACACATGATGGAATCTTAAGGTCATTAAGACTGGGGAACTCTACACTTTAAGATATTTTTCAGGCGGAAATGGCAAGGGGAAACTTGGCATGGGCGTTCTAGGCTATAGGTGTAGAGTACGAGAAATGAGGTTGAGGTTGGAAATTGCGTAAGCTCAGGACTGAGGTAAATATAGAACTACATACGATGTTAGAATTTTGGCGAACAGGGCGAGGGGAAACTTGCTTTGGGCCATTCTACCTTATCTATGCAGTTACTCGTGTAGCGAGTCCGAGGGGAAGTCTCGTGTGTAGGTGAGGAAGTCGTATGGACTTATAGTTGAATTGAGAAGATAAAATAGTTCGAGATACAAAGGTAGAATATAGGCGAACAGAGCGAGGGGAAACTTGCTTTGGGCCTTTCCACCATAATTATTTCGATACTATGAGACTTTAGTAGTTTTAACTAGTTGGAGGAAAGTATGCGCGCACAGTGCCAAAAATTGGGACGAGGACGGCGTTGTCCTTTACAGGTGACAAGCTGCTCGGACACGAGGTGTTTGAACCGTCGTGGGAGCTTGTGCCAGGCGATGATTTCCCGATGGGTTGAACGTAAAATCCATGTCTGCGCGAAATAATGACGGACCGGACAAAATCAGCGCGATGTTTAACGTACATCCGTGGGAAATATCGGAAGTAGGTTATATCGTGCTGGTTTGGACAAGGGACAAACATAGATTTGAAGACAGGGTCCGTGTGGCGAACGTGTGGCGCGAGAAGAAAGGGCGAACTGTGCCGCTCGATGCAGATTGTTCAAGTGCGAACAAAAAGGAGTTGATAAACATCTAGAAGTTAGTCAATCTGCGTCCTGTGACGAACACACCAGTGGCTAAATGGTGTGGGTCGGTGGATATGCTAGAGAGCAACTACAAAATATATTATCATATATCAAGGGTGAAGATTATAATTTTGAAAAGGCAAAATAGTAGTTCGATTTTTGATTAATCAATAATTCTATTGAAGGTCATAAGCTGGTAAAAGGTTAACAAAGTTGTAGGAATGAGAGGGGCTTGCATAGATATAATACCAATTTTAAGGGCTGACTTTAAAATGAAAAATATTTCATTAAAATGACGAATATTAAAATTGATTGGTAAGGTAACTAATTAAATGGGTTACAAATATCTAGATAAATAGTATGGAGAATAAAATCGTTGTTAATAGGCGTGGAGAGAATAAATGGAACTAAACTAATTATGGAAATATTGGCATCAGAGTTTACAAGGAAGGACTTCTTTGAAGAATGAATGGTAGGGGTGGAAACAATTACACTCACAGGTTATGCTGGTTGAGGGCGCAAGTAGATTCATTAAGTTCATTGAGGGAGAGTTCTGTCTGCTGTACGTGCCAGTGTTGTCCGACACAGTAGTGGCAGGGATATGGCGGAGTCCATGGTGGTGGAAGGTGTCCTGCCCTGGCGCCGCGATCGTTCTTGAACAGATCTAGTGCTGGGAGAAGTGTGCGGCAGGTTCATCTCCGTCGTAGGTGATCACTCTTTCTGGATCACGGTTCAAAAGTTGGCGAGGAAGGGGGTGAGAGCTCGAAGAGAAGTGGCTGCAGTTGAGTTGGGTTTGGCCGATCATCGTGGTCTTG
The DNA here is from genome assembly GCA_030710605.1 of Cordylochernes scorpioides. Lineage (NCBI taxonomy): Eukaryota > Metazoa > Arthropoda > Arachnida > Pseudoscorpiones > Chernetidae > Cordylochernes > Cordylochernes scorpioides. The sequence goes on from CP092886.1 coordinate 103,629,440, forward strand.
CGTCTTATTTTCTTCATACTCTGGTATATGAGGGATTTGCTTCCCGGCCAGGTCTTATCCTGTCGACTTTTTATGTGGCAATAATAAAATAATAAGGTGGGAAGAGAAATAAGGACACCACAAATTTGGAAGAAGAACTCAGACAACCAGAGAGAGATGGGGAGTTAGCCGGGCCCGGCAATCGGCCGGGCGGCCGTTTGTGTCGCAAACAAACCTCCAACTGTCTTAATTAGTCCTGAGGTTCCAAGTAACGGGGCGTCAGTTGGTGGCCCCTTTGAATGTCGCTGATGTCTCAAATGATCGATCCTTACCCGCCTTCTCTCTCTGGGTTGACTGTAGGTTTGCTTTATTATTCCTGGAAGAGCATATATTATGACATATATATACTAGCAGATGTGTACCCGGCTTCGCCGGGGGTTTTATCCGAGTGAAAGTTTGCCTAACGAATATTATTGATAATAATTTTCCGGAACACACAGAATATTATGATAATAATGATAATGATATTCGTTACATTATATATTTATATAATATATAAAATATATTTGTTTCGAGCAAACATATATACTCTCTCTACTGAATAGATTTTAAAAAAGATATATATAAATAAAAATATCTAGAGATATACTACATGATCTTAGCCAAAAGGCCGAGTAACGATATTTTATATATAGAGATGACCTGGCTTCGTGTGTCTTCTGCTCGAGTGAATGTTTCGCTGGTAGAATTTTGTTCCTGCCTACTTAAAATTATTATCTGGCTTTGCCCGTGGTCTTCTTTAGTGAATATTCCCCTAAAGAATTTTGTTTATGTCAATCAAGCACGATACAGCAATATTGTCATCATCATTTCTAACAAAAAAAATATATTGTTGCTCAGCACTTGGTTACTTATAATTTTTCTTGGTTAAAAGTGCGGCAAAAAACTTCCAGATTTAACTCTGTCCTGTTCAAATTTCAGCGAGATTAGTTACATATTGAGGGCGTGCATAGCCGAAAAACATATATATATATTCCCGGCTTCGCCCGGTTTTTACCCGAGTAAAAGTTTGCCAAACGACCATTTGTTAAAACGATTCTAGCAAACATCCAATCCCTTCTGAATCTATACTTGTCTATACTCTCGATAATATGAAATTTTTTCTTGGTCCCTTGAAAAATACTCGATAAGTTGAATAAAATCAATATTAAATGGTCCACTCGGTAATTTGAAGTTGAAGGAATAGTATCTTGCCACAAACGAACATTTGTAAATAACTGTATTTAGCGAATGTACCAAGCTTCGCCCGCTTTTTACCCGAGTAAAAGTTTGCCTAACGAATATTTTTTAAAACGATTCTAGAAAACATCCAATCCACCTATATATAGAGTTATAAACGTATATAAATATTGTTATATGCGTTTAAATATATTTTTGAAACACATAATTTTTTGAAATCATTTATTATATTTTAAATAAGATATTGTCACTTTTGTGAATTTGATAATTAATTATTTCTTTTTTCTCAATGAATTATATATATTAATTTGAAATTTCATTTTTGTTATCATCATCACATACAATGTAATTTTTTTATATAACCAAACGATAATAAACAACAACAATTAGGGGCTCAAAAATCATTTATTATGGTTAGCAGCTTCGTAAATAAAGATATTTTCACAACAACAATTAAAGTTGTATCATCATTTTTATAAAACAATAGCAAATTGAATTTACAATGTAAAAATATATTTTAACATTACATTTTAACATTTAACACAAAAACGTTAAAATTTTTTCTTTAAATATATATTAATACTAGCGGATGTACCCGGCTTTTACCCGAGTAAAGGTTTGTCTAACGAATCTCTCGATAAAGTGAACATTTTTTCCCGGTCCCTTGAAAAATACTCGATAAGTTGAATAAAATCAATATTAATTGGTTCCTCTCGGTAATTGGAAGTTAAAGGAATAGTATCTTGCATTGGAATTGTATCATTATTCTTGTCTCAAATAAATTGCCGTGTCATCCTGAATTTTGTCTTTCCTAATTTTCTACATTACAAAATCATCGTATCATCATGATAATATTTAGAGCAGATTGTTGAATTATAACAGATAAATTAGAATATTTATCTTGATTATTTTAAAGCGAAAAGTTATTTCAAAAATTTTATTTGCTAGACCTTCCCAGTACTATACTAAATAACTTCCCAAAGTTTCATGGCGTTCCAATGAGTGGTTTGGTCAGGCATAAAGGACAAACAGACCACACACACACACACACACACACATACATTCATTTTTATATATATATAGATTGAAATGCCAAGTATTTTTTACGTCATTGGAATATTATATTACTAAATTCTCAAATTAAAATTATTATATTTGGAAAACATTTTGGTCATTGTTACATTTTATAAATATAATTTCACCAGACGCCGCTAGAGGCGCTGCTTGAGAGTGAAAGTAGAAAATTTGCAAATAAAATTGCAAAGAATATTTATTTCAAATCAAATTCAAACCAGAAATCTTCCCAGTAGTATAGTAAATAACTTCCTAAAGTTTCACGGCGATTGGATAATCTTACCTTTTAAAAACATTCATCGTGTGAACAAACTAACATTCATCGTGTAAACAAACCACGTGTTAATTATTAACCAATCAAATTCATTTATCGTCGCGACCAGTGCTGCGCCCAAGCGGTAAAAGGATGGAACTAACGCTTTTTGGTTTTTATTTAAAAAAAAGCACATTACTTTTTTAGTTTTTTGAATAGCTTATATGTTAAAGGAAATCTTCATCTACCTACATGCGAAATTTCATAAAGATTTATTCTGTAGATTTTGCGCAATGCGATAACAAACTCGATTTTGGATTTCATTTTTATAGATATAAGGATATATAATCTTACCTTTTGAAAATATTCATCGTGTAAACAAATTAAAATTCATCGTTTAAACGAATTAAAATTCATCATGTAAACAAACAACGTGTAAAATTTTTAACCAATCAAATTCATTTAATCAGATACATTTATCGTCGCGACCAGTGCTGCGCCCAAGCGGTAAAATGCTGGAACTAACGCTTTTTAGTTTTACATTTAAAAAAAAGCACATTAACTTTTTTAGTTTTTTGAATAGCCTATATGTTAAACGAAATCTTCAGCCACCTACATGCGAAATTTCATAATGATTGATTGTGTAGATTTTGCGCAACGCGATAACAAACATCGATTTTGGATTTCATTTTTAAAGATATAAGGATATATATTTAAAAAAAAAAGGCTTGTCCTGACCAGGAGCACATGTGCTTTTCAGAAGGCAGAGAGACATCTGGTGGAACAGAAATCAACTATTCGTTGATTTAACCTTTTCCCTGATATCTGGCAACCCAATTTCTTGATAAATCAAGAAAAGCCATCCACGAACACGTTTTGCGCTGTTGGCGCTCGTCAGCGTGAAGTAGGCTGACCACTGCGACCAAAATGATCGCAAAAATATCAACACCTGACCTTTTTATTATTTTTTTTCTATTGTTTTTTCATGTGTTAAGCGTATATTACGCAAGTTTGGCCTTAAATATCCATTTCTTGGTTTATCACGAAGCCACTGGGACCAAAAATCATTTTGGTCGCAGTGGTACAGCCTACTCCACGCTGACAAGCGCCAACAGCGCGAAACGCGTTCGTGGATGGCTTTTCTTGATTTATCAATAAATTGGGTTGCCAGATATCAGGGAACAGGTTAAATCAATGAATAGTTGATTTCTGTTCCACCAGATGGCGCTCTGCCTTCTGAAAAGCACATATGCTCCTGGTCAGGATAAGCCTTTTTTATTTTTAACTAGCGGATGTACCCGGCTTCGCCCGGGTTTTACCCGAGTAAAGGTTTGTCTAACGAACATTTGTTAATACAATTCTCTATAAACTTATTTTAAAAATAATAGATATATTTTGATAATTTGAAACTCGTAAATCTGAATCTCTCGATAAAGTGAACATTTTTTCCCGGTCCCTGTGTGCCCTGTCATCCTGAATTTTGTCTTTCCTAATTTTCTACATTACAAAATCATCGTTTTATCTAGTGAACATTTTTTCCCGGTCCTTTGAAAAATCCTCGATAAGTTGAATAAAATCAATATTAATTGGTTCCCTCGGTAATTGGAAGTTAAAGGAATAGTATCTTTGCCTTGGAATTGTATCATTATTATTGTCTAAAATAAATTGCCGTGTCATCCTGAGATAATCTTACTTTTGATAAATAATCTTTAAGATAATAAACTTAGTGATAATAAAACTTATAGATAAAAAACTTGTTATCATCGTCCTAATGGTGGCGCTGCCTGCGAGTTAAATCTACAAATCTGCAAATAACTCTAAGGATATTCAGGATATTCAAGAAATTATTTTTCAGAAACCTTCCCAGTACTATACTAAATAACTTCCCAAAGATTCATGGCGTTCCAATGAGTGGTTTGGTCAGGCATAATGAAAACACACACACATACATTCATTGTTATATATATAGATATCAACACCTGACCTTTTTATTATTTTTTTCTATTGTATTTTCATATATAAATATATGACCCTCTTTTCATCAAGACATCAACGAAATATGAAGGACCACGTGTTGTTTGGAAAATATATCGAAAGAAACTTCCTCACAATCTCTGCAAAGGACTAGGAAGAATCAAAACGGATTCACATTCTTCAACTTCGACTAATTTAAAAAGGTGAATACGAGCTTTAAAATACCTTTAAAAATATAATAGCTTTTTATTTACATTTAGCTTTCATTTACATAGTTTTATTTTTATTTTTATAGTCATAATTCCTATTTCTATTTTATTACGTTTGAAATAACACTCCGAATGTAAATTTATATGTTGTATATAATGGCTCAAGCGCGCTTATACCCTGTTAGTGTAGTCATACTAGCCACGCCTGTGGAAGAACCGAAAGGTTCGAAATCTTGCAAAAGTATAATAAAAGAGGCTCCTTCGTAAAACTTTAGATTCGTTATACGTTTATACTAATTATACGGAGTTTACCTGTAGAATTTTATAAAACTACTAGACGAACGACCCGGGCAACGCCCGGGTTTACCCGAATAAATGTTTTATTCAAACACTATTCGTTACAATTATAAATTGGCGCAGTGGATGTCACTCTTGTTAAGCGTCCCGCTCCAAACTTCACAGTCAGATTAGTCACGATATAAATCTTCAAATCGAGCGAGCGTCTATAAATATTTCGATTTAGATCAAGTATTCTAATTATTAAGAGAACACTAGTATTAATAAATTTTTGAGAAGATTTCGATTTTAAACGTATTTATAACCTTGATATAGGCGCTGTTCGTGAGCTAAGTAGAATAATTTGAATATATAGTTTTAATATTTAATTTATATATGATTTAAAATAGCCTATCGTTTTCCTCGTATTTTTTAAAACTATGTATGGAAATTTTGGTACTGTAAAAAAACTTTGCTTCAATAATATAAAAAAAAACACACACACAGGCTAAGTTTCGAACCAAGGTTGTGGAAATACGAAGCCGCACACCTAACCATTAAGCTACGCTTGGCATCATAAATATTCGCATGTAAAGCTATTTCAGGCCTTACATATTTCTAAGGACCTTTTTGAAATAGGCTTTTGAAACATGGAAATTATAATACCCCAAATAAATAGAAATAGAGTGAACACAAATAAAACATACCAAATATTTCGAATTAGAGCAGTTATTTTAAACGGCGAATTAGAGCAGTTATGTCTAAAATTGAAAATATATAAATAAATAAAACCTACCAAATATTTCAAATTAGAGCAGTTATTATATAAATTTTTATATTATATGTGTTATTAAGCGAACTATTATTAGTTATTTTAAACGGCGAATTAGATCAGTTATATCTAAAAATGAAAATATATAAATAAATAAAACCTACCAAATATTTCAAATTAGAGCAGTTATTATATAAATATTTATATTATATGTGTTATTAAGCGAACTATTATTAGTTATTTTAAACGGCGAATTAGATCAGTTATATCTAAAAATGAAAATATATAAATAAATAAAACATACCAAATATTTCAAGAGCAGTTATTTTAAACGGCGAATTAGATCAGTTATATCTAAAAATGAAAATATATAAATAAATAAAACCTACCAAATATTTCAAATTAGAGCAGTTATTATATAAATATTTATATTATATGTGTTATTAAGCGAACTATTATTAGTTATTTTAAACGGCGAATTAGATCAGTTATATCTAAAAATGAAAATATATAAATAAATAAAACATATCAAATATTTCAAGAGCAGTTATTTTAAACGGCGAATTAGATCAGTTATATCTAAAAATGAAAATATATAAATAAATAAAACCTACCAAATATTTCAAATTAGAGCAGTTATTATATAAATATTTATATTATATGTGTTATTAAGCGAACTATTATTAGTTATTTTAAACGGCGAATTAGATCAGTTATATCTAAAAATGAAAATATATAAATAAATAAAACATACCAAATATTTCAAGAGCAGTTATTTTAAACGGCGAATTAGATCAGTTATATCTAAAAATGAAAATATATAAATAAATAAAACCTACCAAATATTTCAAATTAGAGCAGTTATTATATAAATATTTATATTATATGTGTTATTAGGCGAACTATTATTAGTTATTTTAAACGGCGAATTAGATCAGTTATATCTAAAAATGAAAATATATAAATAAATAAAACCAACCAAATATTTCAAATTAGAGCAGTTATTATATAAATATTTATATTATATGTTTTATTAAGCGAACTATTATTAGTTATTTATGAACGGAAAAATATGTCCAGGGTAGCCTACTGGTCATGGCATCTGCCCGGTAAGCGGAAGGTCGTGGGTTCGATTCCCATCCCTTGACACTTTTTTTATTTTATCCATTCTGACCAAATTCTATCCGTGAACTTCACACAGTGAACTTCACACAGACAGAATAAGGCAATTATATAAGTAGATAATATTTTATTTTAATAGCATGCCAACATATTTTACAATGATACTTCTTTAAATTATATTGCTGCAATGCGAAAATATTTTAGATTAAAGTGTCAAAGCGCCGAAATATAATTAATAGCTTAGGCTATACAAGAAGGATCTATAGCTTAAATAGCAATACCTCAAAAATGTTTCTAATATATTTATATAGACTCTCAACATAGTAGAGAACGCTGTAATATTGCCATTGCCTTCCGCATAATATTGCCAAGCTATAACGGTTTAAAACTCAGTAAAATATATTTAGATAATATTTATAGAATGCTTCTCTGAACGTATGGCGAAATTTAAAATTGATATGTCGATGTTTTATACAAAACAATATAGATCACAAAACACTGTACATAAATTATGAATAGATCCCAATAAAAATTTCGAATTCATAGTGTTCTTAAAATTTGCTGGAGAATAGCGCCAGTAAAACAGGGAAGGGCAGACGTTGAAATCAAGCCAGGTTCCCTAAAACCTGTCATTCTATATCTAATAACACAGTAGTGAAATCGGACCACTTGGATCAGGAAGTGCATGTCGCTCCCTATGAAGTCTCGTATAAAGAGGCATATCAAGATTCTGAATCCTCTGGACTAAGCTTCCATTGTTCACAATACGAGGCCCACCGTTAGACAGCCTCAATACACCTCCCGGTTATAGCAACGATTGAACAACCAATGTTCTATAAATTTACACGAAGTAGCAATCAAATTTTCGCACCAAGAAGACTTTTGTTCGAAATTAAATTTTATGAATAAAATCATGTAATTGAAACAAACACATGATAAGAGCCCTGTGACAAGTTCTGATGCACACCCATGTCATAATAGTGTATCGGAACATCTTTTGCTGCGATGCATGTAGCAATCCGACGTTGTCCTGATTTTGGGGGAGTCTTCAATATCCGGAATATTGTGCCACTTCTGCCACTGGCGTCTCAGCTGGTCCCATTATTGCTCAATGGTAAATTTACTGGAGTACAGTCAGGTGATGAAAAGTCTGAACATCACGCAGGCAGGCAAGACATAGCACAGCTGGAAAATTGCCACAAGAATATTATAGAGGAATGGGAAAATATGACGCCGTAGGCGTTATCCACATAGCGCTGGACCCCGAATATTTCAGGTGAGATTACAAGTAGGTCCAACTATTGTAGGTATGTGATGATGGCACTCTATACCATGATGCCTGCAGTTCGTAATGGGGCAGTGAATATGGAATGGTGTCACTTACCTGGAGATCTCCAAATCCGGATACGATGATAACCTGACCCCAACACAAAGCGACATTCACCTCTAAGACCCACTGATCGCTATTCATTGGCGTTCCAATGATCGGGCTCCACTGTAAAGGAAGACGCCTGTGTTGAGGTTTAGGTAGCAGACCCCACAAAGGGCTTTAAGATTGCAGATTCGCCTAAGCAAGGTATCTTGACAAAGTTCTTGAACATACCGCCGCTCAAAGCCAGCCTATATGGTGTACCAGCCCACTATGGAATCTGTACGTGTGCATGGCGCACAATACTGCCCATCTCTCCACTCATCGTCCCTCTAGTGAATATTGAACCGGTTCACCGTGCGTGGGTACATCTTAATCCTAAAAAAACAAAAATAAAGTCAGAATGATTGACGTAACTTGACACAGGGCAATATGACCATTCTGCCGTTTTCAAATCTATGATGTTGACTTTATGAAACTTCGTCATTTGTTAATCATTTCTTCTTCTGCGTTTATCTCTTGCGCATTCTAGCTACTAGAACTTCTTTTAATGCAATTAGAATCCGTTTGCCTCAATAAATTAAAACTAATCCTTTATGTCATCCAGTACCCTAAAATTTCTGCGCCACTTCCAAAGTTATGAGTTATGCGCATTCTCACTCAACTGGGATAATTTACATTTAGTATTTGCATAGTTTGGGGTTTGTAACATACTTTCTTCTTGGCATGCAAATGTTATTGTCTTTGAGTGTGTCGTGTTGCTCTGGGCCACGAAACCACTCTTATACTTGAACAAATATTCTTTGTTGCCAAGCTAAAACTACAGTAGAAAAATCATTTACAGTAACAAGACTACTTGACTGCTAACGCTGGACTGGACCCTCAACCTCATCCATAGGTCCCATTCATAGCACAAATAAGTTAAACTGAAACTATGTAAGTTGCGCTGGACAAAGAACAATTATGCAAAGACACAACAGAGTGTATACAATATTTTTTGCTATAGATATACATATAACATATTTGAAACATATATATATATATATAAATAAAAAGTATAGAAAAATGGGTAGGTGTTGATTTTTAAAAAATATTACATATCCTGACGCTCATAAGGTGAGCATTTTAGATAGCACGCCATCTAATAGAACAAAAACCAACTAAACGTTGATTTAGGCTTGTTCCATGATATTTGGCCAATTTATTGCCATTTCTTGATAAATAAAGAAAATCCAATCACGAACGCGTTTCGGGCTGTTAGCCCTCGTCAGCGTGGTTTAGTCTCTACCATAAAGACCAATTATTTGGCCCAAAAGGCTTCCTGGGAAATAAAGAAATGGGTATTTAATGGCAAAATTGCGTAAATACGCTGATTATGTAAAAAAGGGTCAAGTGTTAGTATTAAAACAAAAATGGCCTATTCTGACCGCTCACACGAGCATTTTAGATGGCAGAACGCCATCTACTGGAACCCATTTTTTGATTTCTCAGGAGTAAGAGGCCTCCTTGGACCAAATTTTGGTCGTTGAGGTACAGCCTGCACAACGCTGACGAGAGCCAACAGCCCGAAACGCGTTCGTGATGAGTTTTTCTTGATTTATCAAGAAAATGGGTTTGCCAAATATCACGGAACAAGTTAAATAAGCGCTTAGTTTATTTTTGTTTCACTAGATGGCGCTCTGCCATCTAGAAATGCTCATGTGAGCACAGTCAGAATATGCCTCTTTTATTTTTAAGATCAACACCTGACCTTTTAAAATATTTTTATATATTTTTATTTTTATTGTTTTTCACAAACACACACATAATAGATTTCTCTATTGTCAAACTCAAAACAATATTGTTCCCCGAAGAAGTTTGGCGAGTTGCCACACGAAATATTGGAAATAAAACTTTATGATCCAAAATAGGCATTTTTAAATAACATATATATGCAACACAAATCATGATTAAGAAATTATAACCCACTGTCTCTCCTTGTAGATCATGCACTAAACAACAACCACACTCCGGACTTTGAAAATACAACTATTTTATACCAGAACATTAAGGAAAAACATTGCCGATTTTATTTATTTATTTAACAGTTGGGAGAGACACGCCATATCCACAATTTGGATAATTGCGTGTATATTTTAAATTATATACAATTAATACAATTGAACATGGGAAATCATTAATGTTCTTAGAAAGCTGGGCCTCTGCAAAAGACAAAAAAGTATAAATAGGAAAATTGATTTACCAGACATTTACACACCATTTAGATCTTCTTAAAAATTTTGTGGTCTAATTATATTAATTTCAATTAGTTAAATATATAAAAAAAGTCGGTGGACGAGTGGGTAACACCCTCGGTTCCCGACAGTCATGAACCGGGATTGAATCCCGCGTTAAAATTTGTGTAATATGTGCTTCACATATTATTCATTGTTCAATTATCATGAACTAGGTTGCTCTTGCTGAGCGGTACCTATTTATGTGAATTTGAACCGAATCAATTAGTTAATTTTTATTTTTAAATTTGCTTATTATATACTATTTTAAAGGGAGAGGTGCCGTTTTTTAAATTACATGACATTGCTTTATTTTTTTTTTTTTACTTTAATGAATTTTTAAATATTGTTGTTATACCCGCGATTTCTTAAATTCTATTTTCACACATTAGTAATAACCTGTAAATTATACACACCACTTGTTTAATTATTTTTACATTTATCGCTTCAAAACGCAAAAGTATTGATACATTAAACTATAACATATTACATGCAATAAAACCTTTTTAGTTTCCACTTTTTAATATATTTTTCTCATATATTCATTCTAAATTGTTTTAACTTCCATTTTAATGCATTTTTATGATTTTTTTTTACTTTTAGATAAATCGATCTCCATAAAATTTTGAAATGAATTTTTTAAATACACACATTTTATTGTTAAACTTTTCTAAAGTTCTTACAGTTTTTGTTTGAATCATTTTTAATTTTCTTTCAAATGTTTTAATAGATATAAATATTTTACATTTATCTCTTAATGAATTATTTTTATGTACTTGTTACAATTTTTTAAAATATATATAAGATAGACCTCATTTTTTCCTTTAATATTTAAAGATATTTAACATATTTGATTGCAATTTTTATAATAATTTTTTCAAGCACAAATTTCTCCCACCTACTTTGTATTTTAAATGATTTCAACTGTGATATTATAACACTATGCGGCGCTGAGTTTGTGTATACAAAAATGTAATGCCTCGATAAAGGTTGGCGTTCAGCCAGCCGAAATATTGGCAAAATAAATATTTTATTAAATCCAATATATGCCTTTTTATTATCTAATGAATTAAATATGGATTGCTATATTTTCAAAACAAAATATATATATTTATATTTATAGTAATATAAATGTCAAAATACATCCTAGATTTTTTGTCATGTACCATAATTATAATAAGTGTCTCTCTCTCTCTCACACTCCCAAATATATATAACACTCAACGCGCTAGTTTGATAATCATGTAATCTCTTTTGAATAAAATAATAATTAAGTTTCTAAAAAAAAAGAGAGAAATCAGACAGCAACCATTGCCGAGATTATGTCATACATGTAAATTTTTCCTAAATTATGTCGTGGATCCTACCCAGGGATCTTCCATAAGTCATTAGGAAGTACGACCAGCCGCTGGACGACCGACATCTCATATCAGACCCTCCCGGACCTTGCCGCGTCTTCAGCTACTGGCCTCTCTTAGGTGCCATCCAGCCTGCTTCGTCCTTTGTGTTAACCCTAGACGCCCAGAACCACTGGGCCCCATGAATGCTGTTGCTTGTGATACGACAACATTAAGCTGCCAGGATCGCATAAAAGATGGAACCAGAAGAGCAGAGCGACGCCGATACGGAGATCTCCACCGTATCACCCACAGCCGCGGACATCATTGCACAACTTGCGAAAGCCATACGAGCCCTCTCCGCTCCCAGTATCAGGGGGATAGACTTACCGCCGTACGATGGTTCGTACACAGCTACCGACTTCCTGCGCCAGTTCGACGATAGCTCGGAACAACAATACCTGAGAGACGGGGAAAAACTACAGTGTCTCCGTGGGCTTTTCAAAGGTGAGCCGGTCCTTCACTTTTTGCACCTAGGCCCCACAAACAGAACGTACGATAGCGTACATCAAATCCTAGCATATTTATATCCAGGGTTTGCAGAAGTAACCTTCTCCAAATTTGTCAATCTTGAATTAACATCCCAAACAGTACTTCAAGAGTGCTACAAAAACAAAATAACGAAGGAAGTTAACTAGTCCTGCCCACCAGCAGAATCATAGGGGCACTAACTGAGGGCTTTCCTCAAAACGAAAAACGCCTGAAAAGAACCATAGCGCCTAAAACCCTCGAAGACTGGCATGCAATAGTGACTAGGGTAAATGGGGCAAATGTTGCCTCCACAGCGCCACCAACACCAGAACCCCACATCCACCTCTATGAGACCCCCATAACACCGCGCAAACAAACAGAACTACCAATAAGGGATTCAACGCCCGCCAGTCACCTCACCATAGTACGCCGCGGTCTTAATATAGTGCAAATCAAACGACCCTGCCGCCCTCACCATGCCGCCATTGTAATAGCAATCATTGGAACGCTGAGTCTCCGAGAATCCATAGGCCATCCTTCAGACCGCAGGGTTGTAGCGCCCAAACAAGCTCAAGAAGCGGAAGGCCGATATCCACCCATCCACAAAATGCCGTTAAGGACACCCCACAGTCGGTCATCAGGCCGGCGACCCCATTGAGAGAGAGAGAGACACGGAGGGGCCTTCCTTTCGATCCCCCGTTACATAACATCCAGTGTAAGGTACTGCTGTGCAAAAACTTTTACCTGCTTTTCCTGGCAGATACTGTAGCCTCAAATAATAATATTAACAAATACCTATTTGATAACAAAAAATAAAATTAATTACACATTAAAGGTATATTCTGATCATATTTATATTAATTCTGTTGCAAATCATATTTTCACCTTAGGTTTTACTAATTTGTTTATAACTTTAGGGCACACATCACCAAATTAACCAAATTTTATATAATTAATAGTATTTTACTTTTTGGAATCTTTCATATCACTAAATTTTCTTTATGTGATTTTAAATTAAAATTAAATATATAAAAGTAAACTATTTACAGAATAATGCTCTACTGCCACGGAAATATTATCATTTTATCATCACCTATGGTGAAGTTAGCCAACATATTAAACAAATGGTACAAAAAGATTCCACCCAATCCAAACTGAGACATTTATCTATTGGCCTATATACCCAACAACGCCTTACCTTGTAACCTACCTCTGAAGAGACTTCCACCAATGTTGACCAGAATATTTTCAACCAACCTCTCTCTTGTCCCCAAAATAATATTCTCACTTCATCCACCAGTTATCCCCACCTAAGCATACTTTTAAATACACGATTCAAGATAAGATTGTGAAAAGCGTTTAAAAACTATAAATATTTCTCACAATGAGATTCTTTTATTTCAAAATGCAAGCTTTAAAGCAATAATCGCTCTTCAACAGACTTAATTAAACATCTATATATTTCTTTCAAGAAGTGTTTACAAATATACGTGGATATTTACAAAATAAATTTATAAAAACTAAAAAATAAAAATTTAAATTTTTAAAAAATTATTTTAAAATATGATAGCCATTAACATTTTTGTATTTTACTTTATTATTATTGTTTTATAGAGAAGATGTTTATTTACATTATATATATTTTTTAAAATAGATAAAATGTCAGATTTAGGTTTTTTTTAAACAAAAAAAGCATATCCTGATCGCCAACATGAACATTTTTTTTAATTATATTTTTTACATGGACAGCGTATTTACACAAATTTGGCCTTACAAACCCATTTCTTGATTTCTCTTGGAAAAAATATTTGGTCGTTGAGTACAGCCTTCACCACGTTGACGAGGGCCAACAGCCCGAAACGCGTTCGTGTTTGCCTTTTATGATTTATCAAAAAATTGGGTGGGCAAAATATCATGGAAAAAGTTAAATCAACGTTTAGTTTATTTTTGTTCCTTTAAATGGCGCTCTGTCATCTAAAATGCTCATGTGAGCGGTCAGGATAGGCTTTTTTGTTTTTAATATTAACACCTGACATTTTTATTTTTCTTATTCTTTACGTATATATAAATGTTTTATTTTTTATGTTTCACATATATATATATGATAATTTAAACCAACAACCCTATATATAACACTTATAACAAGATTGTTATGTTGTATATAGAAATACATCTATAAATAATTATATGCATAATTGACATGTGTCCTTGCATCACCATATGTAATGTACTGAGGATGAATAAATAAAACTATATAATAGATTAAAAGCTGAGTTAAGAGCAAGAATGAATCACAAAGTAACTTCTAAAAATAAAGTGGTAGCCGACAGATAGGCGCCAGTCTCGAGTAACAGCGACACGTGCCGTGATGCAATTCTCTTTGTCGGAGAGGTAGTATAAAAGGCCCGGTTAGCGACAGGCAGTCAGTCTTCCAGTGAGTCGTTCGGTCAGCGTCACCCCTTATCGTCTCCAAGGACCAACTCATCGACCATGTAAAACAGTAAGAAATCTACTCTAGCTCCATCTTGCTCTTGGCTCGCCTTTTTATCTATTCAAGGAACTTTCCTTCTACAACTGTGTCGCTTCGTTTTTTTTGTGTGTGGACATTCCCAAGCTTTTCCACTCTGCCTCGACCACGACTGCCTGTACCCTGTGAGAACTGTTAAAGATCTTACAAGGTGCAGAGAGGTACTGGAAAACTCTACACGCCCTGACTGTCCCTCGCGGTTACTACAGGTTTGACCCTCGGTTGCATCACCTTGTTACAGAGAGTCGACGAGGTACTACAAGAGTCAACCAGAACTTCAACATATTATTACAGTGAGTCGACAGGATAACCCAAACGAAGGACGTCATAGCAAAAAAGGTAAAAAGACTGTCTAGATAGGAAAAAGAGAAAGAGCAAGATGGAGGAGCAAACCAACCCGTCCAACGATACAGCCGAACAAACTATCCCCAAACAAGAGACGACATTTGAAGAGGAGGAAACATCGCAGCCCCAAGATAACTCCGCAGACCCGCTGACACAGATCGCCGATGCCCTGAGTAAACTGCTTGTCGCCCGATCTCCTAGGGAGATAGACGTGAGTCCATACGTTGGTTCCTTTGAAGCCCAGAGCTTTTTCGACAACTTCGATGCCCAAGCAGACCGAACTGAACTGACCTAGACGGATCGCCTACGCAAGTTACCCTGCTACTTGCAAAGTAAGCCCCTCCAATATTTCCGAAGCCTACGGTTAGATAGGTTATTTTATATTGAAGCCCGCCAGAGACTAATAGACTTATTCCCAGCAACGACAGAAGCGTCGTTTGCACGCTTTTTGGCAATCAAATTGACACCCCAAATGCTCCTAGAAGACTACTACCAAAATAAAACGGTTATGGGTATGAAACTCGACCTACCCGCCGACATTTTAATTGAGTCTCTGACCGACGGACTGCCCGTCGCAGACCAGCGATTAATCGCAACTGTGCAGCCAAACACCATTAAGGAATGGTTCGACCTAGTGTCAAGAATAACTCAGAGTGCCACCAGTGCAGTGAACCAGCGCCAAGTAGACAAGGCTCCACACCCAACCTACCACAACCCACCACCGCGGTACAACAACCAGCGGCCATCAAGTGTAACGTACCAAGTTACACCTCCCCCCTCGCCTTGCAAGTATTGCAATGCCATGCACTGGCACTCCCAGTGTGAACAACGGTTCCCACGGGACCGAACACGCCCAGTCTACAGCGCCAGACCACGCACAACCATGGTACCAAAACGTGGTACCCACACCCAGCCCAAGGTCCAATCTCCGAACCATGTCCCCCAAGTCCAAGCTGCAAGCCAAGACGACTCTGCAAGCCCCGCGAGCAGCTCAACGGTAGGAAAACCTGAAACTTATTTTCGTTGAACAGCTAATAATATGGACTGAATTGTCACCAAATGTAAATTTGCCCTTTTTAATAGTCACGGGAGCATCTATAAACCTACTTAACTTAGATATTTTAAGAACCATAGAAAATAGATTAACATATAAAATTATTATCCATCAGTACAGTTTAACTATAAATGCAATAGCCCACAATGTAAATACCCTTGGATATATTTTTTTAAAACTTAAATTCGGTAACCTCACCCAAAAACTAAAATTTTTTATAGTAGAAGCTTCACTACCTTTTGGTATTTTATCTATTAATACCCTTAAAATATTTAAATTAATTATAGATTTTAATAATCTCCAAATTTATCAAAAAGGTGATGCTCTCCCAACGAATGTCTATAAGTTCACCAAGTGCAAACAGGATTTATGTCCCACACAACCGAGGGAAACTGATATGTTTACCACTTTCCCCTCGAACCAATCATGTTTACACGTGGCGGACTCTACCCCAATTATATGTTCACCCACAATATCTCCTACCCATGATATTGAGATTTCTATACCTTCTAATGCGGCACCTCAGTTAGAACATTGTCCACACGAACTCCACCAAATTCTATATGAATTCTCACAAGTGTTCTCTACTAATAAATACAATGTGCCCAAATTGAACATACCACCGGTAAAAATCAATACCACCACAGATAAAATAATAGCATTACGCCCATATAGAGTGCCACTACACGACCAACAAGAAATACAAACCCAAATAGAGCAAATGCTCCAATATGGAATCATTGCCCCGTCAGTTTCACCTTATGCCAGTCCCATAACGCTTGTTACCAAACGTGACCAAACGAAACGTTTCTGTATTGATTACAGAAAACTTAATGAAATCATCGCTCCAGACGTACATCCTTTACCTTTAATAGAAACCATTCTTGACAAATTGTCGAAAGCCAAATACTACTTTTCTGTAGATATAGCATCCGCATATTGGCAAGTGGAAATAGAACCTAACTCACGTAATCTACTAGCTTTCGTGACGTTAGAGAGTCAGTACGAATTTTGTAGACTTCCTTACGGATTTAAAAATTCGCCACAGATATACCATCGTGCCATAAACCAGGTCATGCAAAAATATAAACTAAATTTTGTTACCTATTACTTCGACGATTTCATTATTTTTTCTGACACCTTAGAGGATCATCTACAACACCTACAACAATTTCTAACGGTGTGTCAACACGAAAACATCAAACTCAATTATAATAAATGTTCATTTTTCAAAACAAATATAGATTTCTTAGGATACACTGTTACCGCAGGTACTTATGCACCACAGACGCGCAACCTTGATACCATAAAGGCCATCAAACCACCTA
Source organism: Cordylochernes scorpioides (assembly GCA_030710605.1). Taxonomy (NCBI): domain Eukaryota; kingdom Metazoa; phylum Arthropoda; class Arachnida; order Pseudoscorpiones; family Chernetidae; genus Cordylochernes; species Cordylochernes scorpioides. Next base: position 103,647,102 of record CP092886.1, read on the forward strand.
CCAATCAAAAAACACTACAATCATTTTTAGGAGCAGTAAACGTTTATAATAAGTTTATAGCAGATTATGCCCGCTTACGTGCACCTTTAAATAAACTACTTAAAAAGGTTGTAAAATGGAATTGGGACCCAGACTGTCAACAAGCTTTCACCACTCTCAAAGAGAGTTTAACCAGTAAACCAGTACTACACTTATATCAAGTCGGTTTACCATGCCGCCTTTATTGCGACGCATCCACCCAAGGGATTGCCGGCATACTGAAACAGGTACATCCAGACGGACAAGTACATCCTGTACAATATTTCAGCCGCGCCCTTAGAGCACATGAGAGAAACTACACCGTTTCCGAACTCGAGTGCCTCGCCATCGTCGAAAGTGTAGACAAATTCCGAATATACCTCACCGGTATAAAATTCACCATATACACAGATCACCAAGCTTTACAATGGCTTAAAACTATAAAAAATCCATCAGGCCGACTATTTAGATGGAGCCTGAGACTTACTACCTATAATTACGAAATCCACTACCTCAAAGGCAGTCAACAGTATGAGGCCGATTTACTCTCACGAAACCCCTTTGAAGGATTTATCAGTACTGATATTATAAAACAGCATCAACCAACAGCATCCCCCTTCAACATTGATACAAACGGCTTACATATCAGTACCCGAAAAGGTGTAACTAAAATAATAATTCCCGAAACCCTGCAACATACTCTCATGAACAAAGTTCACCAAGAATATAACCACCCGGGCATCTCTCAGATGACCCGCATAATTACTACCCAGTACTACTGGAAAGGTATCTCTAAATCTATAGAAAAATTTGTCAGGTCGTGTCACACCTGCCAAATCATTAAAAGGCCCAAAGGTAAACCCTATGGTGCCCTCGGACAAATTCCACCACCTCAACAACCATTCGACTTAATCTCTATAGATACCATAGCTGGATTTTCGAAATATGGACACTCCAAGACCTATCTACACGTTATAGTGGATCATTTAACACGATATGCTTGGACCTTTCCATCGAAGTCCACCAGTACCCTAACGTACATTCAAACCCTCAAGACTGTACTACAGCAAGGATCTCCAAAACGTCTGTTATCTGACAGAGCGCCCGCTTTTACCTCAGAAAAATTCCGTAAATTTCTAATAACACATGGTATACAACCCCTACTAACCACAAGCAACAATCCACAAGCAAACGGTTTAACAGAACGCTTAAATGCGACCATTACAGGCAAGCTCAGACTAGCTTATCTAGAAAATCCAAAAGCTTCCTGGACTCAACTAGTTAAGCGCGTCACTCAGACGTACAATAACACACCCCATTCTGTCACAAGTTTTCCACCTACCTACTTAATGTTCAATGTTATCCCCCCAGATCTAAGAACTCATCTTAACCCATACCCCGAAATAAATATAGCTCGAGAGATAGCAAGCTCTCGTACTCAAAATAAACATAAAAAAGATAAAGAAACATTTGATAAGCAGCACAGAACACCACATTTCGAAGTGAATGATCTTGTTTTGGTAAAAAACTACAGACATCCCGACACAGGTAAGTTAGCACCATATTTTACTGGACCATACAAAATAATTGAAATAATTTCACCCAATGTCGTTGAATAGATCGCCCAAATCAGCCTCTCAATAGAGACAGTGACACCATACATGTCAATAAATTAAAATATTACACAGAGGATGTTTTGTACATAACACCTCCACAGCCCCGATTCGTTCAACACCCACAACGATTGCCTCAAGATGTATATTTCATTGAATTCAATCATTTGACTCCAGATATCTTCGAGACGCAACTATACCGAGTTATACCGCCTACAAGCTCACAGCCCTTTTTATATTTAAGTCCCAGTATTTTCAAATAGGCCAGAAACCAATTACCACTGTGGAGGCTCAGAGATTTTCTTCCAGCCAGCAGAATGACTCAACGCCCGCCGACAAAAATAAACAACCCAGCGGCGTCAGTCGGCAACATGACACATGTTGATATTGACACCAATTGCAGCCGCCATGTTAAAATGACACCTCCAGTTTCAGTACGCCTGTACCTTGGCACATCAGTATGCTAGACTTTCAAATAACCTGTCAATTATCAACTGATTGACTTACCAATCATTACCCAATTTACTTATTAATTTGAACTTTAATATTGAAATATTATAACACTTTATATCTTTAATTATCATTGTGTGTTTTACACTTTTTACATTGTTTTCACGCCCAGTGTGGAATTTTTTTTGACGCAAAAGAAAAATCATTCAATTATATGACTTTTGGGTACGCTTTTAATACGAACAATACACAACATTACCGGCTCTCTCGTTAGGAATAAAAAAGGATTTAACCTCTCATTTCTCCATATGTAACGCCATGTTACATGGAAAAAAAGATCTGTTAAATTAATATTTTAAATGATTTTTCCCAAACGTAACAAGCCGGCGTTTGGGTAGGCTCACCTAAAAATTTTGCAGACCAACTGCATAAAACGCTCTGCAATCTTTTTAGCGCCTAAGACACGCACTACATATTACATGTACCTAAAAGTCACATCTTCCACTACAATGACATAATTTTAGGGATCAAGATCGCTCCCCGTCTGGTCTCACATAATATAATCGGGAAGATCTGGCAAAGACCAACTTCTCAGACCGGACCAAAGCGACATAGGGCCACATTTCCTCCCCGTAGGTCAAACTAAAGACATCAATAATCTTGGACCTACACCTAGACATTGTGTGTAAATATGTTCCCTTTTTTCAGGAACGAATATTTTTGTTTTCTTTTAACTTTTCTTCCAAAGAGACAATTTTTGTTCCATTTTTCACTACTTAACATTTATCTAATCATTAGTAACCTTTAATTATATTATATTTTTGTATAAAACCTTGAATAATTATTTTTATTTTTTTACTTTTCAATTATATAATCAAATTTTTATTCCAACATTATTTTAACAACTTTATTTTAACAATTTTATTTTTCATGATATTATTTTAGTATGACAAAACATTTAATTGTTTCAATAATCATTTTTAATTCATTATTATATCTTTTATATATTACTAATTCATTATTATATCTTTTATATATTACATGTTTGATCTTATCCACTTATACTTTTTTTTATCCGCAATCATATTTTTATCTTTTAATTCACTATATTTTTGTTTAAGTAACTTTATTATATGACAATGTTTATTTATCATCAACTATCGGGCATACAACAATCGTTTTCAACAATCCTACTCACTAACCACTTTCCCTATACTTTTTCAACACTATTAATTTCAGCCATTGCTTCAAACCATCGTAGAAACGACAGTACTGCTTGACAATTGTTTTCTTTTTGATTTCGTAATTTAACAAACTCTTTGAACACAGTTCCCCAGAATTACAAGTCTCGACTTCTGGTCTGAACACGTTTCAAAAGTTTATTTCATTTCTCATCCGCAGAGCACATCACCAACGCATGCACAAAGCGTTCACTTCTTTCAATTTTCAATTTTTTTCAGCTCTAGCGGACCACAATCAACCTTTGATTTCAAGTCAAGTCAGACCACCTACTGTCGCTACAACAATTCTACTTATAGCATGGCTCTACCACCCCTTTCAATCATATTAATACTTTTCTTCAACAACTTCTCAACCCAATAACCCTACAATTGTGACAAAGCACTGTAACCTTATACAGGATCACAGGTGAAACATTGCCTAGGAAGACGCACAAGTCTATATCCTCGCTTTGCACCTGGATCTCAGTATTTGATTGTCTGTGCAACACTTACAATTGCATATTTTTCAACCCCTAACCCTTCCCAACGCCCGCCAACAATCTCTTAGAACATCATCATTATTTTTTATCAAACAAAGGTTTTATCTACTTTTCTCTTTTATAATGAATATCATAACTTTTAAATTAAACATAAGTTTTATTTTTATAATTTTCAGATATATCCAAATAAACATCTTGTTATAGCCCTTTACCCTCTCAGTTTTAATTAATTAAAAGACATTTTAATTACTTACCTGTGTTAGAGAGGCTTTACCCGCTTAAACCCAGATAAACCCTTTCACTCCCGGGGCCCATCTATGATAATTTAAACCAACAACCCTATATATAACACTTATAACAAGATTGTTATGTTGTATATAGAAATACATCTATAAATAATTATACGCATAATTGACATGTGTCCTTGCATCACCATATGTAATGTACTGAGGATGAATAAATAAAACTATATAATAGATTAAAAGCTGAGTTAAGAGCAAGATTGAATCACAAAGTAACTTCTAAAAATAAAGTGGTTGCCGACAGATAGGCGCCAGTCTCGAGTAACAGCGACACGTGCCGTGATGCAATTCTCTTTGTCGGAGAGGTAGTATAAAAGGCCCGGTTAGCGACAGGCAGTCAGTCTTCCAGTGAGTCGTTCGGTCAGCGTCACCCCTTATCGTCTCCAAGGACCAACTCATCGACCATGTAAAACAGTAAGAAATCTACTCTAGCTCCATCTTGCTCTTGGCTCGCCTTTTTATCTATTCAAGGAACTTTCCTTCTACAACTGTGTCGCTTCGTTTTTTGTGTGTGTGGACATTCCCAAGCTTTTCCACTCTGCCTCGACCACGACTGCCTGTACCCTGTGAGAACTGTTAAAGACCCTACAAGGTGCAGAGAGGTACTGGAAAACTCTACACGCCCTGACTGTCCCTCGCGGTTACTACAGGTTTGACCCTCGGTTGCATCACCTTGTTACAGAGAGTCGACGAGGTACTACAAGAGTCAACCAGAACTTCAACATATTATTACATATATATATATATATATGTAATATTGTGTTGAGATCCTGTCGAATCTCTGTAAGTTGTGGCAACCGAGGGTCAAACCTGTAGAAACCGAGAGGGACAGTCAGGGGGTGGAGAGTTTTCCAGTTCCTCTCTGCACCTTGTAGGATCTTTAACAGTTCTCACAGGGTACAGGCAGTCGTGGTCGAGGCAGAGTGGAAAACTGGGGAATGTCCACACACACAAAACGAAGCGACACAGTTGAAAGAAGGAAAGTTCCTTGAATAGATAAAAAGTCGAGCCAAAAGCAAGATGGAGATCGAGAAGGTTTCTTACTGTTTTACATGGTCGATGAGTTGGTGACAACCGGCGATAAGGGGTGACGCTGACCGGAACTGACTGGAACTGACTAACTCTGTTGCTAAGGCCGGTCTTATTTATACCACTTTTTGGACCAGGAAGGGGACCAGGAAGTATTGCCTTTCTGCACGTGTCCGTAAATCGACACTGGCACCAGTCTGTTGGCTTCCATCTATCTTTAGAAGTTACTTTGTGATTCTCTCTCTGGCTCTTAACTCAGCTTTTAATCTATTATATATTTTTATTTATTCATCCTTAGTACATTACATATGGGGATACAAGGACACACGTCAATTATGCATATAATTAGTTATAGTTTATAATTAGTTCTATATACAACATGACAATTTTGTTATACGTATTACATAATAAAGGGTTATTGGTTTAAATTATCATATATATATGTAATATTGTGTTGAGATCCTGTCGACTCTCTGTAATAATAGGTTGGGGTTTGGTAAGCCTGTTGTAGAACCTCGTCGATTCTCGCTATAAGTTGTGGCAACCGAGGGTCAAACCTGTAGTAACCGAGAGGGACAGTCAGGGGTGGAGAGTTTTCCAGTGCCTCTCTGCACCTTGTAGGACCTTTAACAGTTCTCACAAAGTACAGGCAGTCGTGGTCGAGGCAGAGTGGAAAAGCTGGGGATGTCCACACACACAAAACGAAGCGACACAGTTGAAAGAAAGTTCCTTGAATAGATAAAAAGTCGAGCCAAAAGCAAAGATGGAGATCGAGAAGGTTTCTTACTGTTTTACATGGTCGATGAGTTGGTGACAACCGGCGATAAGGGGTGACGCTGACCGGAACTGACTAGAACTGAACTAACTGTCGCTAAGGCCGGTCTTATTTATACTACCTCTCCGAAAAAGAGAATTGCATCACGGCACGTGTCGCTGCTACTCGAGACACGGCACGTGTCGCTGTTACTCGAGTCTGGCGCCTACCTGTCGGCTAACAATCTATCTTTAGAAGTTACTTTGTGATCTCTCAATCTTGCTTTTAACTTAGTTTTTAATCTATTATATATTTTTATTTATTCATCCTCAGTACATTACATTTGGTGATGCAAGGAGACATGTCAATTATGCATATAATTATTTATAGTTTATAATTAGTTCTATATACAACATGACAATCTTGTTATAAATATTATAATATATAGGGTTGTTGGTTTAAATTATCATAGATGGGCCCCGTGAGTGAAAGGGTTTATCCGGGTTTAAGCGGGTAAAGCCTCTCTAACACAGGTAAGTAATTAAAATTTCTTTTAATTAATTAAAACTGTGAGGGTAAAGGGCTATAACAAGATGTTTATTTGGCTATATTTGAAAATTATAAAAATAAAACTTATGTTTAATTTAAAAGTTATGATATTCATTATAAAAGAGAACTGTAGATAAAACCTTTGTTTGCTAAAAAATAATGATGATAAAAAATGATGTTCTAAAAGATTGTTGGCGGGCGTTGGAAAGGGTTAGGGGTTGAAGAATATGCAATTGTAAGTGTTGCACAGACAATCAAATACTGAGATCCAGGTGCAAAGCGAGGATATAGACTTGTGCGTCTTCCTAGGCAATGTTTCACCTGTGATCCTGTATAAGGTTACAGTGCTTTGTCACAATTGTAGGGTTATTGGGTTGAAAGTTGTTGAAGAAAAGATTTAATATGATTGAAAGGGGTGGTAGAGCCATGCGATAAGTAGAATTGTTGTATCGACAGTAGGTGGTCTGACTTGACTTGAAATCAAAGGTTGATTGTGGTCCGCTAGAGCTGAAAAAATTGAAAGTTGAAAAAAGTGAACGCTTTGTGCATGCGTTGGTGATGTGCTCTGCGGATGATTGAAATAAACTTTTGAAACGTGTTCAGACCAAAAGTCGAGACTTGTACTTCTGGGGAACTGTGTTCAAAGAGTTTGTTGAATTACGAAATCAAAAGAAAAATTGTCAAGCAGTGCTGTCGTTCTCTACTATGGTTTGAAGCAATGGCTGAAATAGGTAGTGAAAAAAGTATAGGGAAGTGATTAGTAAGTAGGATTATTGGAAAACGATTGTTGTATATGCCCGATAGTTGATGATAAATAAACATTGTCATATAATAAAGTTATTTAAATAAAAATATAGTGAATAAAAAGATAAAAATATGATTGCGGATAAAAAAGTATAAGTGGATAAGATCAAACATGTAATATATAAAAGACATAATAATGAATTAGTAAAATATAAAAGATATAATAATGAATTAGTAAAACATAAAAGATATAATAATGAATTAAAAAAACTGATTATTGAAAGAATTAAAGGTTTTGTCATACTAAAATAATATCATGAAAAATAAATTTGTTAAAATAAAGTTGTTAAAATAATGTTGGAATAAAAATTTGATTATATAATTGGAAAGTAAAAAAATAAAAATAATTATTCAAGATTTTATACAAAGTTATAATTAAAGATTATTAATGATTAGATAAATGTTAAGTAGTGAAAAATGGAACAAAAATTGTCTCTTTGGAAGAAAAGTTACAACTGTGGTGTGTAACTAGGTCATTTCCCTTTTGGTACACATTGGTGTTTCTGTGTCTCTGAAACTGGGAATACGTGATCTGACATGTTCATGGTGATATGTAGAGAATGTTTTCTCTTTTGCGTGTTGGGGTATAGAAAAACAAAGACATATAGCATACAAATGTAAAATAAATGATAACTTGATTGATTCTTTAAAAAATGGATTGCATTGACGAAGATGATTGTAATATATAACAATAAAGGGTTAACATTATATAAAAGATGGCGTTCTAGTTTAGAAAAAATATTCCACACTGGTCGTGAAAACAATGTAAAAGTTGTAAAACACACAATGATAATTGAAGATATAAAGTTTTATGATAATTCAATATTAAAGTTCAAATTAATAAGTAAATTGGGTAATGATTGGTAAGTCAATCAGTTGTTAATTGACAGGTTATTTGGTGGACACGAAAATCTAGCATTCTGCTGTGCCAAAGATACAGGCCTACTGCAATTGGAGGTGTCATGTTAACCTGACGCCGCTGCAACTGTTTATTGATGTTGGCGGACGTTGTGAGTCACCCTGCTGGCTGGAAAAAAATCTCTCAGCACAGTGGTACTTGTCTATTTGAAAATATAGTTTTCTCGGTGTTCGCAAGCGTTGTGTCTCGACGATGTTGCGGACTTAATAAAAATGTTATTCAATGATGTCAGGTTTAGATGTGTGTAAAAGTGCGACTTTCGACGGGACACGCTTTGGGGTGTGAAGTGTCACAGGCATGAAGGCGTCTTTGTGGCCTATTAAGTGAGAAAATTGTTGTGGTGCGCCGTGCGACACTAGTGGGTGGATTGAATAGAAAGGTGTCACGTGAAGTCTTTGTTTTTGGTACAGCATCTAACTAGTTTCCGAATGAATAACAAATTTATTAGTCATGGGTGGTTGTTGTACGAAACACATCGAGAATTTTCAGATTGTTATAGAGGTGGTATGTTTATCGTGAAATCTTTGTGTTCGCGACGATATGGAGCTCGTGTTGCTCGAAATTGGACGTGTTGTTAAATCGCGCGTTAATAGATGTGGCCAATTGGAGAAAGTAAGGTGGGAATGTGTTGAAGTTCGTTCCGAGGGATGTGTGAATTATTAATAATTATGCATGTAAAAAGAAAAGGACGAGGGAGTGTAGCTATGCTGGAATTTTTAACTTGTTTTGGGGAAGGACAGTTACATTTCTAGTTGTGCTTTTGAAGATAGTGTATCTTTCGATTTTTGTATTAAAAAAAATGCGTTTCATCTATGTTTTTTAAAATTTGAATATATTTTTTAAATCGTTGCTTATGGTAGTGCAAAAATTATCCTTGTAAAAGAGAAAGGCGTGATAGTGACTTATAAATTGAATGGGGCGTGTACATAAAATAGTGAACATAACAATGATTTTTTGCAAAGTTTTGTGTATTTAATTAAGACATTGGTGTTTTTTGGTATGAAAATAAGGTATTAAGAGAAACACAACAAATAAGTTTAGAAAATAGGATTCGAGTAATTAAAATATAATATGATTTTTTATGTAACATTGAAAGTAATGAATTAAAATTTAAAAGTTGCTTAAAATAAAGTAAAAAATGATAAATGAGGGTGTACAATATTTAAAATTTGAATTGAAATGCTATAAAAATGATAAAATTTGATTTTAAAATAATTACAGTAAAAATAAACATTATATTTATGGAAAATCACGTTGTTAGCATGAAGAGAGAGTTAAGTAGATTTTTAAAAACTCACAGTTTTTTATGATTGTTCAGTCAGGAGACTTGGTCTTTGGTTGTTGTCCTGATGACGTGGAAGGCGTGCCATGTAGAGCTTGTAGCAACTTGTGGATTCTGTTTGGCGATGGTGGCATGTCGTCTGGACGTTGCGTTGTAAGGTCGAAGGTGGGTAACTTCTCACCGGCTTATTTTGCGGGATGTTCGGCTGTGTCGTTGGGGGGAAGATTGCTTGGTCGGTTCGTTGGAATGGCGTGCTTGTTCCTCCATCTTGCTTCTTGGCTCTTCTATCTATCTGGACAGTCTTTTTACCTTCTTCGTTGTGGTAATCCTGTCGACTATCTGTAATATTGTGTTGAGATCCTGTCGACTCTCTGTAATAATAGGTTGGGGTTTGGTAAGCCTGTTGTAGAACCTCGTCGATTCTCGCTATAAGTTGTGGCAACCGAGGGTCAAACCTGTAGTAACCGAGAGGGACAGTCAGGGGTGGAGAGTTTTCCAGTGCCTCTCTGCACCTTGTAGGACCTTTAACAGTTCTCACAAAGTACAGGCAGTCGTGGTCGAGGCAGAGTGGAAAAGCTGGGGATGTCCACACACACAAAACGAAGCGACACAGTTGAAAGAAAGTTCCTTGAATAGATAAAAAGTCGAGCCAAAAGCAAAGATGGAGATCGAGAAGGTTTCTTACTGTTTTACATGGTCGATGAGTTGGTGACAACCGGCGATAAGGGGTGACGCTGACCGGAACTGACTAGAACTGAACTAACTGTCGCTAAGGCCGGTCTTATTTATACTACCTCTCCGACAAAGAGAATTGCATCACGGCACGTGTCGCTGCTACTCGAGACACGGCACGTGTCGCTGTTACTCGAGTCTGGCGCCTACCTGTCGGCTAACAATCTATCTTTAGAAGTTACTTTGTGATCTCTCAATCTTGCTTTTAACTTAGTTTTTAATCTATTATATATTTTTATTTATTCATCCTCAGTACATTACATTTGGTGATGCAAGGAGACATGTCAATTATGCATATAATTAGTTATAGTTTATAATTAGTTCTATATACAACATGACAATATTGTTATAAATATTATAATATATAGGGTTGTTGGTTTAAATTATCATATATATATATATTGTTGCATCATGGTTAATGCGCGTATTTTAAAAATTATTTATAGTAATATTTTTAATATATTTAAAATTTAAATTATATATTTACTAGCGGATGTGTACCCGGCTTCGCCCGGGTTTTATCCGGGTGGAAGTTTCCCTAACGAATATTATTGATAATATATTTATTATTGACAATTGATAATAATATTCCGGAACACACAGCATATTATGAAAATAATGATAAAAATATTCGTTACGTTATATATTTATATAATACTAGCGGACGTACCCGGCTTCTCCCGGGTTTTACCCGAGTAAAGGTTTGTCTAACGAATCTCTCGATAAAGTGAACATTTTTTCCCGGTCCCTTGAAAAATACTCGATAAGTTGAATAAAATCAATATTAATTTGTTCCCTCGGTAATTGGAAGTTAAAGGAATAGTATCTTGCCTTGGAATTGTATCATTATTCTTGTATGGACCGACCCGGCTTCGCCCGGGTTTTACCCGAGTAAAGGGGTGTCTAACGAATCTCTCAATAAAGTGAACATTTTTTCCCGGTCCCTTGAAAAATACTCGATAAGTTGAATAAAATCAATATTAACTGGTTCCCTCGGTAATTGGAAGTTAAAGGAATAGTATCTTGCCTTGGAATTGTATCATTATTCTTGTCTCAAATAAATTGCCGTGTCATCCTGAATTTTGTCTTTCCTAATTTTCTACATTACAAAATCATCATATCATCATGATAATATTTAGAGCAGATTGTTGAATCATAACAGATAAATTAGAACATTTATCTTGATTATTTTAAAGCGAAAAGTTATTTCAAAAATTTTATTTGCTAGAATCCTTCCCAGTACTATACTAAATAACATTCCAAAGTTTATGGCGTTCCAATCAGTGGTTTGGTCAGGCATAAAGGACAGACAGACACACACACACATACATTCATTTTTATATATATAGATAGATATAAAAGATATTTTTCGAGCAAACATATCCACTCTCTCTACTGAATAGATTTTCAAATATATATATATAAAAAAAAATATCTAGAGAAACACTACATGATCTTAGCCAAAAGGCCTAGAAACGATATTTTATATATAGAGATGACCAAGCATTAAAACACGTGTGTCTTCTACTCGAGTGAATGTTTCGCAGGTAGAATTTTGTTCCTGTCTACTGAAAATTATTATCTGGCTTCGCCCGTGGTCTGTTTTAGTGAATATTTCCCTAAATAATTTTGTTTATGTCAATCAAGCATGATGCAGCAATATTGTCATCAGCATTTCTGACTAAAAATATATTGTTGCTCAGTACCTGGTTAATTATAAATTTTCTTGGTTAAAGCGCGACAAAAAACTCTTCCAGATTTAACTCTCTGTCCTGTTCAAATTTCAGCGAGATTAGTTACAAATTGAGGGCGTGCATAGCCGATAAACATATATATATATGTTCCCGGCTTCGCCGGTTTTAGAAGTTGAAGGAATAGTATATTGCCACAAACGAACATTTATAAATAACTGTATTCAGCGAATGTACCCGGCTTCGCCCGGTTTTTACCCAGTTAAAGTTTGCCTAACGAACATTTTTTAAAACGATTCTAGAAAACATCCAATCCACCTATATATAGATTTATAAACGTTTATAAATATTGTTATATGCGTTTGAATATATTTTTGAAACATAATTTTTTAAAAACATTTATTAATTTTTAAATAAGATATTGTCACGTTTGTGGATTTTATAATTAATTATTTCTTTTTTTCTCAATGAATTATGTATATTAATTTAAAAATTCATTTTTGTTATCATCATCACATACAATGTAATTTTTATATAAACAAACGATAAAAAACAAGAACAATTAAATTTGCATCTTCGTTATTATAAAACAACAGCAAATTAAATTAACAATGTAAAAATGTATTTTAACATTACAACATTTTAACATTTAACACAAAAACGTTACAATTTTCTTTAAATATATATTAATTTTGAAATGCCAAGTTTTTTACAACGTCTTTGGTATATTATATTACTATATTTCTAATTAAATTTATTATACTTGGAGCACATTTTAGCATTTTTACAATTTAAAAAGTAATTTCACCAGAACCGCGAGAGGCGCTGCTTGCGAGTGAAAGTAGAAAATTTCAAATAAAATATGCAAAGAATATTTATTTCAAATCAAATTCAAACCAGAAATCTTCCCAGTAGTATAGTAAATAACTTCCTAAAGTTTCACGGCGATTGGATAATCTTACCTTTTAAAAACATTCACCGTGTAAACAAACCACGTGTTAATTATTAACCCATCAAATTCATTTATCGTCGCGACCAGTGCTGCGCCCAAGCGGTAAAAGGCTGGAATTAACGATATTTGTTTTTTTATTAAAAAAAAGCACATTAACCTTTTTAGTTTTCTGAATAGCCTATATGTTAAACGAAATCTTCAACTACCTACATGCGAAATTTCATAAATATTTATTCTGTAGATTTTGCGCAACGCGATAACAAACATCGATTTTGGATTTCATTTTTATAGATTTAAGGATTTATTTCATAAAACAGATTATTACTATAAAATATTATGTACTATAAAACATTTGTATTTTGATACACTAAATAAAGAGAGATTCTAGGTGCTACCTAAAAATATAGTTGTCTTATTATTGACTGGTATAACCTTGTTGAATGGTTGAGACACGTTCTGGAAAGATGCAAGACGCGTCTGAGGAGAGAATCAAGACTGAAGAATCTTCCAAACCGCAGCCTGGTGCAACAATTGGTCGAGATGCACGTGCCGACCCAGTTGTCTTGAACCCCAACATCGACATCCCCAAGTATGATGGAACAGAAGACCCTCGCCCATGGATTGAGTCTCTTGAAGAAATTGGCTTACTGTACCACTGGGCAGAATATATTATTTCTCGCTATGCAGCCATGAATATGTTTGGTAGCGCCAAACCTGGCTGGACCTACACAAGATAAGTTTTACCAGTTGGGAACATTTCAAGAGCTGCCTAATTCAGGATTTTGCCTCAGACGCCAACAAAGAAGAAATGAAGATGAGGCTAAACAGAATGCAGCAGTGGAATGAACCTACAATCAGGTTTGCAGAGGATATCCTTGTACTGTGCAACAAGGTCGACCCCCAAATGGAAGAAGAGAATAAAATAAATTGGGTTATAACCTGGTCAACAACATTTTTGCACAAGAGAACCTGATTATGTTTCTAGTGTAACTTTTCATGCTGAACTCAAAAATCTAATCAGAAATTTCCCATCACCTATGGGGTTTGCGTGACGGTCTTTTTTTAGTATTGGGATAAATACAGTAAAAAATGCAAACAATGTCACGTAACTGGTTTATCAAAAAATATTTTTCTTTGTCCACAAAGAAATAGCATCTTATCTACATGTCTCGAATCCAAATATACCATTAGTTTTTTCTATTACGCAATATTTCTGAGATACACCTACTTGAAATTTGGAAATATTGTTAATATATAGGCATATTTGAACGAAACATATTTATTTATTGAAAAGCAGTGACAGTGGATTTTCTTCTATACTTTGCTTGTGGTAGATCCCTCTTGAGTGTCCAGCAGTAGTCGGCAAGCATAGCGGGACTCCATTTACCTTAGTACCGCTTCTCCATGCTTGATATATCTTGATGAAACCTCTCACCATGCTCATCGCTAACTGCGCCAAGATTGTCTGGAAAGAAATCTAGATGTGAATGCAGGAAATGGATCTTGAGGGACATGTTACATCCCAGTGCCTTGTAGGAAAGCAACAGATCATTAACTATGTCTATGAAACTATGTGTTGAAAACGTTTCTAAAGGAATTCCATGCTGTGCTTCAACTTCATTCAACCTATTTTGAAAATTTCCATCCTGCTGCAATTCTCGAATCTGAGGTCCAACGAAAATGCCTTCTTTATCTTTGCTTCACTTATACTAGAAAATATTTGTTTTAGGTAGGCAAATCCACTGGCATTTCGATCCATTGCCTTGACAAAGTTCTTAATTAATCCCAGTTTAATATGTAATGGTGGTAAGTAAATATTTTCTGAATCGATCAGGGGTAGATTTGCAATATTTTATATCCTGGAGTAAAGATTTTACGCGCGCGCGCGCGCGCGGTTTGGCCAGATTTTTTATTGTAATACCTTTCCCTATCTCTGTTATCCCACTCACACAGAAAACAACAAAATTTTGTATATCCAAGCTTTAATCCACGCAAGAGAGCAACGACTTTCAAATCGCGCATATTTTCCAACCATATCTTTCATATTCTATCTTTTTCAAAAGAAGTTTCATGTTTTCGTAAGTCTCTTTCATGTTGGATGCATGTATTTATCCCAATACTAAAAAAAGACCTTCAGGCAAAAACCATGGGTGATGGGAAATTTCTGATCAGATATTTGAGTTCAGCATGAAAAGTTACACTAGAAACACCATCAGGTTCTCTTGTGCAAAAAAAAAAAGTTTTTTTTTGTAGACCTGTGAATTTGACTTCAATAATTATTAGATCTCAAATCGGTATATTGGCAAGTCGAAATTGAAAAGAGAGACAAAGAGAAGACGGCTTTCACTACGGCACATGGGCTATATGAATTCAACGTAATGCCCTTCGGTCTATGCAACGCCCCTGCTACTTTTGAGAGGAACATGGACAATGTCCTCGGAAATCTGAGATGGCAGATTTGCCTTTGCTACCTAGACGATGTGATTATATACAGCTCGGACTTCCCAACCCACATTAAAAGACTTGAAGCTGTCCTTAGATGCTTCAGCGATTCTAAGTTAAAACTGAACGCCAAGAAATGCATATTTTCTTTCGAGGAACTTAAGATTCTTGGTCATATAACCAACCAAGAGGGTATAAAACCTGCCGAATATAATATCAAAGCCGTTAGAGATTTTCCTCAGCCCAAGAAGGCCAAAGAAGTGCAATCATTCCTTGGAATGTGCTCATATTATAGAAAATTCACTAAAGATTTCTCATTGATCGCTGCCCCACTGACCAGTCTCATCAGAAAAAAATGTGCAATTTATCAGGACAGGAAAACAGGAAGAAGCGTTCCAAAACCTTAAAAAAGCTTTTATAAATCCGCCAATTTTAGGTCACTTTGATCCAAATGCAGCCACCTGCATTCACATAGATGCCTCTAACGTCGGCTTAGGCGCAACACTAATTCAAAATATCGGTGGCGAAGAGAAGGTAATATCATTTTTGAGCCGAACCCTAAGTAAACCTGAGCAAAATTATTCAACCCTCGAAAAGGAATGTTTAGCTGTGGTGTGGTCAATATCAAAATTACGGCCCTATTTATATGGAAGGCACTTTATAATCGTCACTGATCATCATGCACTATGCTGGCTTAAGAATTTGAAAGATCCGACCGGTCGATTAGCACGATGGGCACTGAAGATTCAGGAATATAATTTCGAAATCATACACAAATCGGGAAAAAAAAAACACCTGGACGCTGATGGTCTATCTAGAGGACCCTTACCAGAAAATGAATGGGACGAAGATTATAAAAGACTATTTCTGAATCAAATAATAGACGAAAAGGATTATTTTATTAAGAATATTAAGGAGAACCTTAGTGGAAACAAGCGTTCAATTACACAGAACTTTAAAGAAGAAAATGGGTGTCTCTACAAATAAAATTCAAATCCTGAAGGTAGGGCATGGTTGCTGGTAGTGCCAAAGAAGAGAAGGAAGGAAATCATGAGTGAATACCACAACCATATGCTGAATGGTCATCTGGGCGTCGCCAGAACCACTTACCGATTGAAGAATAAATACTATTGGCCTTCCATGCTGAAAGATGTTTCCGAATTTGTAAAGACGTGCCATCTTTGCCAAAGTCGGAAAGGTTCAAATCAGTTGCCATCTGGACTTTTACAACCTATTCCCCAAGCTAACTACCCTTTTGAAAGAATCGGAATTGACTTTGTTGGCCCCTTGCCATCAACGAAAAGAAGAAGGAAATGGATAATTGTGTTGACGGATTATTATACCAAGTATGCTGAAACAAAGGCAGTACTAGAAGCGACAGTGAAAGAAGTCTCTACATTTTTAATCGAACATATATTTTTACGTCACGGGGCTCCCAAGATTTCTTATCAGCGACAGAGGTTCACAATTCACTAGCAATTTAATGAAGGAGGTTATGAAAATGTGCAAAATTAAACATTGCTTCACGACGAGCTACCACCCTCAGACTAACGGACTAACGGAACGGCTAAATAGAACTTTAATCATTATTTATTTATGCTTATGAGGTGATACAGCAGCGTATTTACAATTAGAGAGGAGACAAAATGAATTAAATCTAGAAAAACGAAGTGAGGACATATTGTCCGTGAGGTCAAGAGACGTACGGACCTCTATGGTGTTGATCTCTTGGCGAAACGACTTGGAAGTCGGACTCGGGCCCCCCCACTACGGCAAAGTGGATCAACTTCGGGGGGGCTAATCAATATGATAAGCATGTATGTGAATACGGATCAGAAGAACTGGGACGAAATCCTACCTTTTATCACCCACGCATATAATACCACGATTCAAGAAACCACAGGCTACTCTCCATTTTTCCTGTTGTTTGGGAGGGAACCCATGTCCCTCTTAGACGACGAGAATATCCCAACGGACAGTAACCTGGACGATTACGACGAATATATAAAAAAATTACTCAGATAAAATAGCAAGGACGAGACAGGTAGTCATTAACAACACAGAGAAGACTCAGAAAAGAAACTATGACAAAAAACACAACGAGAGAATCTATGAACCAGGACATTTAGTGGCAGTTTGGACACCAGTCAGGAAAATCGGAAAATGTGAAAAACTATTGAGAAAATATTTTGGCCCTTATCGAATATTAAAGAAGCTATCCAACGTAAATTACTTAATTGAGCCGAAAGATAATCCTGGCCAAGACCCATTTATGTATATATATATATATATATATATATATATATATAAAATAAAGGATTTTGTGTGATATTTCTAAGAGCAGTGCGCTTTATATCTTTGTTAATATAAGGCGCGTTCATTCAGTAGCAGGTGTTGCTATTTTAAAACGTCTTAAATTCGTAAGAGGCTTAGGTTTTCAATTTTACTGTTTAAATAAATTAAAGACCGGACTTCCAAAAATAACATTTCATGCTGGGTAGGGCTATTATGCTAAACTGTTTTGGCCTCTCTTTCTCGCCAGTTAGATATATCATCAGGATCAATCACAATTACAGTTTATCAAGTGGGCAATGATCAAGCGTATCTTTACATCTACGATTCAAAATTGTTAAAGATATATATTTCTTTATTAAATTATATATGCAGCTCTGGCTTTCGGGCCAAAAGCCTTTCCTCAGTTGCCTTAAAACAACGTACGATTCTCCTCAAATTATACGTGGCTATCGTTAAAGGACTCTTGGCATTAAAGCTATCCAGGTATAAAATTGATTAATAAACATATCTCTAAATAATATTTAATCATCGAACTCTTTTAATATTCGTCCACTTGATAACTTAGGAATATGCTCATTTAGTATTGCATGTTCGAATAAGAGGAACAGTGATTAGTTGTTCTGTACTGATGATTTTTGTTGCTGGACGCATTCTTCAAGTGTCTTTCCTCTCTTTCCAATATCAGCATTCAATATATAGGCGAGATAGGAGTTGTCAAATATTTAAAATTCCCCCGCTTATTCCTTATTTCAACCACATATTGAATTTTACCTCATTTTCTCGACACCGATTCCTCATGTCTTGAGCTAGCTCACATCACCAATCTGTGTCCCCCCCCCCCAAAAAAAAAATATATAGTGTTATGGCAGACACACACAGGTCTCATTTCTCAATAATTTATTGAATATGCTATGACGAGTATATTTACATCAATTGCATGATGAATTAATTTACAATAATTTAGATTTGAAATAAATATACATTTTAGTTATTTTTTAAAAATATGAATGATTTATTTTGAATCAATTTTTGTGCGCATTTCAACAAATTTTGAGACTCATTTTTAGTATATATTATGTGATAGAGAATTTTAAAATTATTGAACATTTTCCATTTTAATTTCATATTCAAATATGTTATATGAGATATATTTCGTTTCTTATATATTTTTACACAAAATAAATATAAAATTATGTGTTTATGGCGTTAAAATTCTTTTGTGTGTGTGTGATCATAGAATTAAATTATTTTCAAGTTCCATTTCCAATCAGAAAATGGTTATATGGATATACTAGGAACAATATAATTGCAGAATATTTGGTATATTTTGCTAGAGTTTAAAAGTCTTGGACAAATCTATTAGGTTTTGTAAGTTCAATATATTCATATAGTTTAGCACACACTATTAATGGTTTTAAAAATATATTCCAATTTCATATATTTTATGTATATATGTTTTTATTGTGCATGTAAATATATGAAAACATGCAAAATGTATTCAGGTTGAGGTATCTGTTTTTTTAAAAATACTTTTTATATGATATTCATTTTTTTTCAATTTTCTATTTCAGCCATTTAATATGTAGTTTTTTAGAAAATTTATGTTTTCTGTATTTTATTTATTCATATATATACATATCTCTTTAGGTTTTATATCAATGTATGAACAAAAAAACTTTGGCGTTTATTTCACAGAATATATAAAAAAATATATACATTTTTACAATTTGCATATTCAAATTTTATCACACAAAGGTCTATATCAATATTAATATTGATTCTCAAATGTTCTATATGAATTCAGAGCAAGCTCTCAAGATAAAAATTTCTATCACATTTTTTCATTGAAATGTAATTCAAATTGGTACTTATGTTTTCATACACACATTTAAATTTTTAATCAGAGAAGACATAAAAGTAAAATTATCAGAATTATACATTCAACATTTCACATAATTATTTACTATGTGTTAAATATTTAAAGTTGACACATTCCTCTTTCTTTATGTAGGGCCAAAAAATATATGAGTTTGGTGTGAAAATGTGGTGTAGCAGATCTTGCTATGCTGGCATGAGCCAGTTGGCGCAGACTGGCCGTAGATTTTGTCAACTACATGGCAGACGTTGGCAAAACCTTTTGAAGAGAAAAAAGCTGAATGGCCCCTACACAGATAAAAAAATCATTAAGGCTTTTTTCTCTCAATAGTATAACACAAAGATTGATAAAATATTTTCACATAATAAAACGATCTATAACTATTTTTTTTTTTTATAATAAACAAGAGAGATTGTGGAATACCACAAATATAATTATTTTATCAATATTTGGATTAGCAGAGAATGCTAACCTTTATTAAGGTACAACAAATATTGGCGTCCTTCCAATTAAAATATTGGTTGAAATAATATTTTGATGATCCAATATATGTCTTCTTTTTTATATAGTAGAGAGATGATAAGAAAGTAAATATATAAAAATACAAAGAAGTATTTTATGTGTAAATCCATTGAAAAGGATCGTATAGATTACAAACCTACTACAAAACCAATTGTGAAAAGATAGGCTTTATTTTTGAAACTATTCAAGACATATCTTTATGTGATTTTAAATTAAAATTAAATATATAAAAGTAAACTATTTACAGAATAATGCTCCACTGCCACGGAAATAGTATCATTTTTATCATCACCTATGGTGAAGTTAGCCATCATCTTAAACAAATGGTACAACAAGATTCCACCCAATCCAAACTGAGCCATTTATCTATTGGCCTATATACCCAACAACGCCTTACCTTGTAACCTACCTCTGAAGAGACCTCCACCAATTATGACCAGAATATTTTCAACCAACCTCTCTCTTGTCCCCAAAATAATATTCTCACTTCATCCACCAGTTATCCACCTAAGCATACTTTTAAATACACGATTCAGGATAAGATTGTGAAAAGCGTTTAAAAACTATAAATATTTCTCACAATGAGCTTTTTTTATTTCAAAATGCAAGCTTTAAAACACACCCGTGCAAAAAATTAAGAGAGTGAATTTCAAAAGATATAAGTCCAAATCCGCGCAAGGAACCTAAGGAGGATCTTAAAGAAGGCAAATGTTGGAACCTGTATTTATAAGAAAATTCTACAATATATATATGGCATGTTAAAACATGTATAAAAAACTGAAGGAAACCTATTAGAAGATAAATGCTAGATGGATCAAAGTATAGAGTACATAGGTTCTCTTTCTAAACTATATAAAAGTAACCTATATGAAGTTTTCTCAATGACCCGTGGGACGTTGGAAGAGAGAGAGAGAGAAAAAAAAAGAGAAAAATATGGCAAACCTGTTTAATGGAGTTAAAAATCTATATATATTAAAAACACAAAAATGGCATTTTCTGACCGCTCACATGAGCATTTTGTTTTTTCACACACACACACACGCATATATATATATATATGTGATATTGTACTGGGATAAGGTCATACATTTAGGAAAAGGCATCTCCTTATCGTGCAACTGAAAGTTGCTGACGGCTTGCGCCATCTATCGGAATAAATATCAACTATTCTCGTTGATTTATAATTATTCCAGAATTTGCCAAATACCCATTCTTGATTAATCAAGATAAGCTAACCACGGACGCATTTCGGGCTGTTGGCCCTCATCAGCGTGGTGCAAGCTGTACCTCAATTATGGAATAATTAAAAATCAACGAGAATAGTTGATATTTATTCCGATAGATGGCGCAAGCCATCAGCAACTTTCAGTTGCACGATAAGGAGATGCCTTTTTTAAATTTATGCACCTTATCCCAGTACAATATTAGATTTGTACTATTTTTTCACATTGTGTCGCGGTCTCACGCAATTCTGGCCTTAACTACCCGCTTCATGATTTTTCAGGATGCCTTAATGACCCTTTTTTTTGGTCGTTGAGGTACAGCTTGCACCACGCTGATGAGGGCCAACAGCCCGAAACGCGTCCGTGGTTAGCCTTTCTTGATTAATCAAGAATGGGTATTTGGCCAATTCTGGAATAATTAAAAATCAACGAGAATAGTTGATATTTATTCCGATAGATCAGCAACTTTCAGTTGCACGATAAGGAGATGCCTTTTTTCTAAATATATATATATATATCAATTGAAAAAGCCCTGTAAGATTTATATATGAATAAAACAAAGCATCACCCTTGATGCTTTGTTTTATTCATATATATATATATATATATATATATTTCGGTTTAACTCCTTATATATGTACCTAGAGGGGCACCTCTCATTTTAATCACACCTCAGTAATATTAGGGCGATAAACATAATGCATCGTTCTGATGAACAATTAAATAGAGAGGTGCCCCTATAGGTACATGAATATCTTCCTCCCGCAATTTTATATTAAACTAGACGAATGACCCGGCTTCGCCCGGGAATTCCCCCGACTATTGTTTGTTTAATTTTAAGAATTATCATATTGACTGTAAATTTTATTTATTATTATATATATAAAAAAAACAAAGGCCAGGACAAAAATTAATAAAAAATACGAAAGCCATTGTTTACATACAGTAACGCTGATTTTGTAAAGTTTTTTTTTTAATTGCATTGTGTGCACTTACCGTAACTTAGTAATATAAATTTCTCTCTCAATACTTTTGTAAAAAAAAGTGAAACTCGTATAAAAAATATTTAAAAAAAAGTACGCAAGCAACTTGAAAAGAAATGCAGAACGCTCATTGGTCGCTTAATTGGCCTCGTGTTGTTACTTCGCCTCGTGTTTACTCCGCGTAAAAAAAGTTCTTCAAATGAAAAAAAGAAATAGCCAAAAATACTAATCAAAATGTAGTCGAAAATTTTCCTAAGGTTTATAAAAAGCCACATGCAAAATTTGGTATCAATTGGTTCAGTAGTTTTGAATTTATCGCGAAACAGACAGACATTGACTTATATATATATATAGAGATATAATAATAAAAATAATAATATATATATATCAAAAGATTCATATCTCCCTTCAATCGTGCATCAGAACGATGGCACTGTGCATTATTCTAGTAAAAAAGCTTACTAGTAATGACGAAGAATGAGCCACAACGCAAGTTTTGGAAAATTCAGACACAAGGCCCTACGAGAGGGGTTATGAAATCGAAGCATCCTCTGTACTGATGAGGGCCAAAATCTGAAACCATGGTATACAGGTTGGCGTTTTGTTATAATTTCTTTTCCAAATTGGTGTTGTCGCTCATTCATTGTCATCGCTAGTAAAGTATTTTACTAGGGTGATGCACAGTGCCATCTTTCTGAGGCACAATTAAAGGGAGAGGTGACTATTTTGGTACGTGAATATCATCCTCCCGCAACTTTATGTTATATATACTATATATTGTATAGAGGAATATCTAGGAGGAATTTATCAGAACTAGAGAAAGGTGCAAGTGTGAAAGCTGGCTTGCGCCATCTGTTTATAGAATATGCTGAAATTTTAATTCTAATTAAAGGGAAGTTTCTAGAGACCACATATTAATATATATGCATGAAAGAACTTAAGAGAAGGTGTTGTAGTAAATAATATTCATGCTGCATAACAATCATAAAAAGAAAACTATTTTTTTCAAATTTCTTACGCGTGAAAAAAAAAAGAAACTAACCAGTTTGTGCATTCTAAAGTCTTTACGTGAAGAAGCAAGAGGGAGAAAAGGGCCAAGAGGAAAACTTGGAGGTCGCATGGCCGCTTGCCAGAGGCTCCACGACATCCTCTTCTACTAGGCCTTAGCGTTTCTACGTATTGATGCATTCGTAAACGTTTTATATAGCAATATGTGAAGCCTTCTATGTAATTTGGTCGCATAAATAACTGAATCGGCCACCTTTCAATTAAATTCAGTTTTTTGTGTTATAGGCCTTATGCATGAAAATAAAAAAAAATGTTTTTCCTTATTGCTTCTACATATTTATCAACCATACTTTTTAGAAAAATATATAGCGTTTTCTGTAAGCGAATTTTTCCAATCCCTTTACCATATTAATATACTGCTATCTGTAACATTTTTAATATTATATATATATATATATATATAGACCGAGATACTTTACAACGAATTCTCAACATTTTTCAATCTCGGGAATGAAACGACAGAGAAATACTCGAAACATCACAAAGTGCACATCTACAGCTAATGCATTAAAATCTTCGGCAAGATGGGCCCAGAAAAATTTTATCCAACGATACCCGGAATTTCAAAAATAAACGTGACGTGGCATTTTGAAAAGCGCTACAGGATTTTTGGTTAAAGAATAAACTCGAATGAAGGGTATCATCAACAAGCCTTTACTGGAGAAAAAAATAGGTAAAGCTGTTTGTGTAAGGACAGATAATTTTATTAATTGCTTTATTTGAGATTCTAAAAATAGAACGACCCATAATTATGGATAATAATAAAATACATAGATTGAATCAAAAGGAGTTCATTTAACAATGTTTCGGCTGGCTGACTCCCAACCTTTATCAAAGCCCAGCAACGTCTTTGCTATGCGCTCAGTGCCACACAGTGTCAGAAGTTACAGTTGAAATTAATTTTGTTCATATAGGATGAAAAAGAGAAATTCTAAGTATTATTATGAAAAATTACTAACATTAGAAATTTTTAAATAGAAGTGAACATTTATAGATATTAACATCTATATTATATTCAAAATTACTTTGTACTATGCATACACATTAAAAAAAAAACAAAAGTATATAAATACAAATGTATTCTTAAAATTGAATTATATTGATGAAGGTTGGCGTTCAGCCTGCTGAGAGAGAAATATGGGTAAATAAATTCTCTTCTAATCCAATATCTGCTTTTTTAGCGCTAAAAAATGAAGTCTGAGGGAAAGGTTTTATTTTATTGATTCTCGAGTATTACAAGATTTCGGACACGGTGGTCCATCTACAGGTACACAGGAAGAGCCATACTATAAATTTGCATATATTTATAGCTTTGAAGTATAAAATTTACACAATTATTTAAGAAACCATATATATAACAAATATATTTGACTTTAAAATGATAGTGCCAAAAATTACAAACAAAGAATTAACATGGTGGAAATATTTGAAATGTACACATCCGCGGGACTTCTATCTTCCTATTTATACTGTTGTCTTGTCCCAATGTCTCAAGTCGCTGGTGCTTGGTCCTAACATGGCTACAATGAGTTGTTGGATTCCTAAGGGTGGAAGTATGTACTGTTAAATAATGGACGTATTGTCGCTGTTCTTGATATTTTGTGTGCATGTTCCTAAATACGCCTTTTTATTAGATATAGGTATCTTTGAGGGAAGATAAATAGAGATTGGAAGAGAACATTATTGAGTGTTATAATATATCCGAAGAAAATTACATAAAATTAACGATGTTGTCCAGTTTTACTTAACCCCGAAATGCGGTGGCATGTTCCCCAGAAGTTATCTTTCTCAGTGTTCCAACTGTAGCTATTTCGAGTTAGCGATAGACAAATGAAATTTTAAGTACAAGATGTTATATACTGTAGAGTAAAATTTATAGAGTCCTTATAAAGGGCTATAATAAAAGTGAAAATATAGTATTATGATGTCCTTCTATATATATGCTGAATTAAAATAATGTAAAAAAAAACTGCGAGAACATATATTCTTTTATATACCGTTACTTCGCGCGTAATAATAATAATTAAAATAAAAATTCAACAAATTTTTCATTTTCAGCATAAACAATTACTATATATATATGTGAGTGTGTGTGCGTGTGTGTGGAACGAGTTTCATTTGTTCAACATGATATTCCTGAGAGAATCTTTAGAAAAATGGATCAAGAATTTATGGTGATGTGATAGTGAAAAGTTTAAATGTGTTCTTTTGTTTATCCAAAACAGCCAATAAGATTAAGATGCATTTAGGTTACTTAAAATCCATAAATATTATTAAAAATATCTTTATGGTAGATCCCAAGAAGCTGAGGTCATCTGTGGCTCTGGACAGAACGCCCAGAGTTAGAAGAAGACTGAGTAGAGATGCGAGTGAGAGAAAGTATGTGAGTTCTTGATCTCACAATGGCACGAGATTATGTGCAAGCTCATGGGTTATTTCAGAAGCACATGGGTAGAGGGAATATTTTATTGAGCAAATCGAAGAGATGAGTTTATATATATATATATGACATAAATTAAATTTAATTTTCTCCGTTTAAATATTTACACACAATACACCAATGAATCTTTAGTGATAAACACTTAAATCAAAATCGAATGTGATATTCACAATTCTTTTTCTATATTTTAGATTTCAAAAGTTGTAATATATATATATATATATAATATTGTGGTTACATATTTATTTCCGTTATAACATGTGCATTACTTTACATTATGGTCTAGATGTGAATGTGCTAGTGTCATTTACATATGAGTGAAAGGGTTAATTAGGGATATGTGAACGAAAAAAATCTAAATTGGGAGTTTTATAATATATTAATATAGCATGGGTTGTGTGTGCTCTCTATACAGCTTTAATTTTAATTAATAACAATGTTTTCTCATTGGCGAGCTTGGAGCAATTTTGTACCCACAAAAATAAAATTTAAAATTTCACATCTAGAAATTTCATTTTAACAAAAAGGTAAATAGTTTGATATCGAAAAAATATATAAAATTTATAAATAATAAAAACACTATAAAAATCAATTTGAATATAATGTGATATATTAACATGTATAATAAATATTTGAAATATTTAAAATTAAAAATGGCACAAATAAATATATTTTCTTCATAAAACTAATTTTGTTTACGTTAATTTTCAAATAGATATTTGTACTGATGCTACAATGTATTCAAAAATATCTATTTATGAATTTTACTTTACTCTCCGAATATATATGTGTCAAATATATATTATCTATGATGTTTATAGCGCAACCAAGTAAGGAAAACGTAAAGGGAAATAAAGGCGGTGGCGAATCAATAACAAGGTGAGTGAGGAGTAGAAAAAAGGTCATGACCATGAATTGTGTAATATCATTACAAACCTGATACAGCAGCGGCCGGAGGTTGTTGGCAAGTTTCCCACTAGAGGCGCTTACAAGGTTCGAGTTTTTAGGTCTACCAAGGTTAGAATCCGCGAGCTCACTTCTTGATGTTATTTTCTTTTTCTTGGATGAGTTGTTCGCGTTGGATGAGCAACATGGATTGAAGTACACCCAAGATCTGTCGTTCCACATTTAAGCGCTCCTTTTCAATTTCCAATCTCTGCTCCTCGATAGATGGCTTTACCGGCATCTCTTCTCCGTCTTCACCCGGTACTTCTAGCTTGCATTCAACCTCTACGGAGCCGAAGTCGGAACCCTCGTCGGCCGACGACTGGGGAGGAATGGGAATGATCTGGAGCTCGGGGCGGGTGGGTAGGAAGGCGTCGCGCGATGGCTCGTCGTCGCCCGGCCAGTCGTAGTCCATCACCTGTTCTCCGAGCTGAGGCGGCGGCGACCCGGCGGCGGGTTGCTCCTCCCCCTTTTCTCTTTGTTTGGCGAGGCGTCGCTGGTTTAGGTTCTTCAGGTTCAACCATTTCTTTTTTATCTCCCGGATGGTTCGACCTCTTCCGTCTTTAGATAGATCGTTGACACACTTTGTTATAGATGACCATACACGGCGCTTTGTTTCCCGGCTGGTATGCCCAGAAAAAAGCATATCTTGATGTTTGCGCACTTCAGACAGCAAGACTTGAGTTTCCAAGAAGGAGAAGTTGGGCCGGCGGGAATACTCGCCGCCGTTCAAGGCAGCGGCGGCCATCTCGTCAGCGGGACTGGTTTGGACGGCGTACCTTCATGTTAGACCAGTCTTGGGCGACCTTGGAGCCAAGCGCGCAACCCCCTCCCCTCACGTGCTCACTTGAGACCTGATTGGCTACAAGGGCGCTACACATAGCGTGCTAACTTACTTCTACTTAGATGAGGCGCTAACTCGAGAGAGACTTTTATACTCACATATCATTTTGGGAGATTTCAAGACGGACACTATGGAATCCCTCTCGTTAAAGGTAATGGAAGGAAAAGAGAATAGGTTACAATTTTGTGTGCTTGCGTGAGTGGGGGGCTATGTTTCAATATACACCTTTAAGATAAAATTGTAAAATTTTAATTTCGATATTATTTAAATATATAATTATATATATTATATTTTATTTACTCTTTTTTTTTTCGGAAACGCGCATTTTAAAATTAAAGTATAATTAATTAGCTTCCTTGTGATGGCAAGGCATAGCTGTAGGATTCCCGCCAACAACCTAGAGGGAGAGCCGCGGAAATGAATTAACAAAATTCCCTTCCGGTTCAAATCCACGCGATACCCTCTATTTAATATAAACATAACTAAAATTATAACCAAAGAACATATCAGGACATATTTTAAATTTGTGGCGAATAATATAAGCGTATGTTTATGAAGTAAGCAGGATTTTCTTAAGGCAAGAATCTGCATGACATTATTAATTCGCTTAAATCTAGAATTAAGGTATTTAGGCGTATTTTACCGACAGAAATAAGTGCTACGTGTTAACAACACAGCAGCAAGTGCAATCAGCAATGTCTGTGTCGGCAAAAAATATAGAAAGGATTCAGAAATTTTTGATTTCGAGAAATTATTTTGACAGGATTCATTTATTTTTGGAAATATATAAAGCGTCTACTACTATCCTTGGTGCATTGAAACCATTCTTATATTATTCCGAATTCTGAGAAGCCGTTTATTTCGCAAGAGTTGCAGAGAAACAGTAAAGCCAATGATATTTTCGAATCTTTTATCCAGCTAACAATGAATGATGCTGAGTTTCAATAGAATCTGAGTTATCTTAACCAGAGTTCAGTTCGAGCTGCATTCAGTGCAGCAGCGGCATCAATGTATGCATTTGTGAGAGCTGCAGCAGGTGCAAATTGCCAAATGAAGCTAATTGCAAATGATTTTCGATGAATTGCTTTTAGATACCATTCTAAATGTATTTGGGCAGCCTATTTTAACCAATCTCTTTCATAGAAAAACTTGAACACTTTCTTTTTGAAGCAGTAGTCACTGCCGACATCGGTTGCACCACTCAGTCTTGTTTTCTTAAAATAAATATTTAAAACACAAAAGAAATATGCAATATGAAAGTGAGGATATATAGGTATATGTGTTGGGCTATAAGTTGAAGCTGGACTAGATGATATAATAATGGAAGGAAGTAATCAATTATTCCACTACATCTGTCGATTGAAATGGATAGATTAGAAGCACGCGGAGTCGACGCGAACAACAGGCAAGTGTTAAGCTCCTTTATTTAGACTAATCGGGGAGGGAGGATGGACTGCCCCTTGTACAGCACGGTGATTGGCTGGCCGTGACGTAGTGGTGAAGAAGTGCTCCCCGGCAGAAGTAGGCTTATTCAACGTCTTCATTCCCTCACTTTGGATATGCCGGGTAGTATGCCAGTATCCAGACAATTCATAGCTGCACAAGCATTCTGATGTGCAGCCTTTTTTTTTTGAGGCCCTTGGTGAAGATGTCGGCCAGGTTGTCGTTGGTAGAGATGTAATTCACATGGATGTCTGCGCTGTTGACCTTCTCTCTTATATAATGATACCGTATGTTAAGGTGCTTCGACCTATTGTTTTATTTGTTGTTTTTAGAAAACTCGATGGTAGCTCTATTATCACAGAATATTGTTATTGGGCGTGAGGCGTTAGTCAGTCATTTCAAATTCTCTAATATTTGTGCTATCCACAATATTTCCTTAGTGGTCTGGGCGAGAGACTCCATTGTAGATAATGACACGCAATTTTGCTTTTTAGATCTCCATGACACTAAACAACCGTTAATAGTAACAGCTGACCCGCTGGTTGATCGTCTATCATCTATGTCATCAACCCAATCTGAGTCGCTAAATGCTAGTATATTATCAGACCCTCTTTTATAGATGAGTGAAACATTCTTAGTAGCTTGAAGATATCTTAGTATCGCCTGGGTTACTGCAGAATTGTGCTAATTTGGTTACAGCAAACGTCATATCAGGCCTCGATGAGTTTGCAAAATATAGCAGAGACCCTATAAGTTCTCTGTAAGGGACGTGTTTCATCTCATCCTTTTCCTTGTCAGTTGTTGAACAGTCATTCTTTGTAATCGGGATGGAGTTATCTAATGGAGTAGAAACTCCCTTACATTCCATCATATTAAATCGTTCGAGGATCGACATGGTGTATTTTCCTTCTACACCTAAGAAATATTTGATGGGTCCCAAGTTCTTGATCTTAAAATTTTCTCTAATCTTTTCCTCAATATTTGTCAGAATGTCCTCGCTTTCTGCGAACAAAGCTAGATCGTCGACATATACGGCGATGACCGCCTTATCTTCAAAAGTGTATAAACAATTACAAGCGGCTAAACGACGAAATCCAATATCTTCAAGAGCTTTATCCAGTGTGCAGTAACATTCAAGACCGGACTGAGGTAAACCATATATTGGAAGGTTTAGCTTAAGAACTTTGCCCTCACATTTCTCGTCGTTAGATCCATCTGGTGGGCTCATGTAGATTTCTTCATTCAGTTCGCCGTACAGATATGCATTGTTGACGTCGAGGTGTCGATTGTACCAATTTTTATTTATCGCCAATGCAAAGATCATTCTGATGACCGAAAATTTAATTACTGGTGAATATGTCTCAAAAAGTCAACGTTTCGTTTTTGAGAAAAACCTCTCGCAACTAATCGCGCTTTAAATCTTTCAACGTCCCCTTTTGAGTTAGTCTTTATTTTAAATACCCATCTACTGCTAATTGGGCGCTTGCCAAGTGGTAGGTCGGACAACGTCCACGTGTTTCTATCCTCAAGACTTCTCAATTCATCCTTCATGGCCTTTCTCCAGTACGGTGCCTCTTTGCTGTTTATGGCTTGTTCGAAAGTTGTAGTTTCGATGATATCTAGGAAATGCAGTTCTACCTTTGGCTTTCCAGCACGCCCATAAGGGTTTCGTACAATTCTTTTAGGCCTAGTTTGAACAATGTCGTCGTTGTTTACCCCCACTAAATCCTGATCACTCGTATCATCATTACGTTCTCTTTTCGCTTAAGGTTTTAGATCTATATCTCCTTCAAGCTGGTTATCGGGTTCCATCCAAATATGGTTGTATCTTTCAGGTTCATCCTCAACCTTAGTCCACTTCAGTCCTATCTTGGATTCGTCAAATTTGACATGCTTCGTCTGTATTACGTGTTGAGTTTCCGGACACCAAAAACGATAGCCTTTAGTCAGGGAAGAATAACCAACAAGAATGCACCTATATGCTCGATTGTCCAGTTTATTTCGCCTTTCTGTGGGGATATGGCTATATGCTAAGCACCCGAAAGCTTTTAAGTGGCGAACACTCGGTTTTCTTGATAACCAAAGTTCATCGGGTACTTTATCTTCTAGGGCGCTATTGTAGCACTTGTTTCTCATATAAGCTGCAGTGTTTACTGCCTCTGCCCAGAATCTCTGAGGGAGTTCGGCGCTGTGTAAACAAGATCGGGTTATGTCCAACAACACTCGATTAGCCCTTTCTGCAACGCCGTTCATAGGTGGCGAGTATGTGTTCGTTAGCTCGTGTTTGATGCCAAGTTGCTCTAGCCTAGTTTCAAATTCATGGTTGCAATATTCGAGTCCATTGTTGGATCTTAGCACCTTTAGCTTATGTCCGGTTTCTCTCTCAGCCCTAGCGATATACGAGTCGAAGTGTTTCAGCACTTGGTTTTTATGTTTAAGGCAAAAAGGGTTATCTTTCTAGAATAATCATCAATGAATGTTAGAAGATATGCGCTTCCTCCAATAGATCTAACAGGCATTGGACCACAAATATCAGTGTGAACTAATTCTAATGGCCTTTTAGATCTTATATTCCTAATGGGTTTGTGTG
Source organism: Cordylochernes scorpioides (assembly GCA_030710605.1). NCBI lineage: Eukaryota > Metazoa > Arthropoda > Arachnida > Pseudoscorpiones > Chernetidae > Cordylochernes > Cordylochernes scorpioides. Next base: position 103,678,588 of record CP092886.1, read on the forward strand.
GCTCTTTCGTGGACTTCGCTACACAACAATCATCACACAGACTTCGATCCATGGAGATCTCTAACCCCTTAACTAATTCCCCCTTTGCCATTCTCTCAATTGCGTCATTGTTTACATGACAGAATCTCTGATGCCATAGTTCTAATGTTTGTTTTTGTGAACTCTTTTGACTGTTAAACAATCCAGCGTTTGGTAAAATGACTCTACCCTTCATGACATACAATCCATTTTCATCATGTGCTATTGCAACAATTCGGTTCTCCGAATCGAAAACTTGCGCTCTTCTGTTCGCAAAATTAACTATCTTGCCCTTATTTTCCATGCTCGAGACTGACAATAGGTTTCGTCGCACATTAGGGACATACAGCACATTACATAGTTTTAGGTCAACGTGGTGCTTACCCACATAGGCCTTGAACTTGATGTCGCCGCATCCTTCCGCTCGTGTAGTCCCGCTCGCTGTTAAAATCGGATCCGACGTTATTCCTTGGAAGTTGGTGAACCACTCCCTTTTGTTACACACGTGGTGAGTCGCGCCGCTGTCGATCACCCAAGAGTTGTCAGGGATAGCGCAAGATAGGGCTGTAAGCATTTCGCTTCCCGCTATCTCGTGAGTGCTACATATCGGTTGTTGTAAATTTGGAGCTGGAGCTTTAACCTTTCCTCTGCATGATCTCGCGATATGTCCTTCTTTGCCGCACTTGTAGCAGGTGAAATTTTTCTTCTTCTTGTCTTCCTTTCTGGTCGTTGTCCCGAACTGCAAAGCTTCATTTGTGTTTTTCACACGTCGGGCCATCCGTCTCTCGTATTCTGCTAGCAGCACATGTTTTACCTTGCTAGAGGTGAATTCCTTGTCTTCTACGTTGCTGAAGGTCATGATGATTCCGTAGTATGACTCCGGTAGGCCAGCAAGCATTGAATAGGCGAGGTCTTGATCTTGCATTTCTGCGCCTGCCTCTCTTAAGTGATCCGAACAGATCTTCAGTCTCCCCAAATAGTTCGTCATCGTCTCTTGTTCTTCGAATCTTATGGAGATGAACTGCTTCTTCAGTTGGAGGATTCCTGACCTTGACTTGGGTTCGTATACTTGTTCCAAGGTATCCTATGCTTCTCGTGCAGTGGTACAGTCCATTATATGAATCTGTTGGATCGATGAGATCGTCAGTGCTATCATAGCCAACGCCTTTTCTTGCTTCATGTTGAAGATTGTTCTTGAGGCTTCTTCATCGGGTGCTGGCTCCGTAACATACTTCCAGAGTTCTCTTTCGATTAGCATCATCTTCGTATTATACTTCCAGCTTCTGTAGTTCTGATCATTGAGTTTCTCGAGGAGGGTTGATCAGCGTCGAGGTCATCTTGCACGTGGTGTCTCGAATTAACCACGCTCTGCTACCAGATGTTGGGCTATAAGTTGAAGCTGGACTAGATGATATAATAATGGAAGGAAGTAATCAATTATCCCACTACATCTGTCGATTGAAATGGATAGATTAGAAGCACGCGGAGTCGACGCGAACAACAGGCAAGTGTTAAGCTCCTTTATTTAGACTAATGGGGGAGGGAAAATGGACTGCCCCCTGGGCAGCACGGTGATTGGCTGGCCGTGACGTAGTGGTGAGTAAGTCCTCCCCGGCAGAAGTAGGCTTATTCAACGTCTTCAATATGTATATCAATATATATATATATAATATAAAGTTGCGGGAGAATGGTATTTATGTACCAAAAAGAGAAATTTCTCCCTTTAATTACACATTAGAAGGATGCGTATTATTTTCCCACCAGTAGAGAGCGTAATGTGGTTATTCCCACTGATAAGTAGCAAGTTATTTTTCAGCACCATTTCGTTCTATACTGGGGTGACAAAAATGTATTGTTTTAATGCCTTTTAAAGGAAGAGGTGCCTCTTAAGAAATTCAATCTTCGAAAAGATCTAAATCTTGGAGCAAAAACATAAAAAATAAATACTTTATTTCATGAATTACAAATCTACAAGATATTGTTCATTCAGCGTCCCTGCGCTACAATTGCTAGCTGTATTCAAATAGCCTAACATATAAGCGCTTTTTACACAATTATTTATGTGATGATAATGACCTTCTTTAAATTCAGCCTTGGATCGTCACTTTACGACTTTTCTCTCAAGGTTGATAGCACTGGAGATAGATTTAAGCTCGGACGAATAATTCTCGCTGGTGATGATCCGCACCAGCTGAAATGGAATTTTCTGTAGTAGTTTTTTTTTTAAACATTCAGTTAAATAAATACAGGATAATTATAATTATATTATTGAATATTATTGTATATAAATATCAAGAGAGCTCTATCACTAAAGCTTTGACAAACTTAATTTCAAAATCGAATAATCAACACTTGAGTAAATTATGTCCTGAGAGGAGGAAGAGGCATGAAAGCTGAGCTCTAATTGTCTTCCCAACAACTTGAGGCCGGGCCATCTGAAACTGACGTTGATCGATTGGCGTGAAGAAATCCAGAAGATCGCGGCTAGCGCACCGCCTCCGGAAAATCCTATTTGCTGAGTCGGCTTATACTAGAAGAGTTTGGCATTAACTCCAATAAACGAGATAGGATTGGCTACTTTCAGCTTAATCCCTCAACGTGTGCCTTCTATTTGTTCGGATTGTTAGTCGCTCTTTTTGGCTGGCTGATTTCCGAAATGTTACCACATTGCCTTGGATATAAGATATAGCTCGCATTTTAAAATTCTTTCTCATTGTGTGTATTAGAAGAAAAATATTTTTGAAATTAATCAATCTCTATACATACCTATATTTTATTTAAAAATGCTTATTTTGGATCATAAAGTTTTATTTTCCAATATTTCGTGTGGCATTAAACTTTATGATCCAAAACAAGCATTTTAAAATAATATAATATATGTATTGCTCTATTTTCAAACATACCTATATTTATTTAGAAATATTACTCGTGCATGTGTTTGTTTAATCTAAAAACCGTAGCGATAGATATAAATAACAATCTAAAATATTTTTCATTACCTGTCTAAATAGTTGTTTGCTTTTTCTCTTCACTTGTCCTGGTTAATTTAGTTAGAATATTTATGTTTATATAGAGGTTTAATATAATTTTTCTATGATTGTGTAAATATTCATTGAATTTATTATCATCACCTTTTTTTTTTTACAAAAATGTTATATGAAAAATAAGGTAATGTAATTGAACGAAGTGGTTGCCCTCATGTTTATTGATCCAATGTTTTAATAATCTAAGGTTTATGTTGTAAGAAAATTATACATTGGTCCCTTGAGCCGGATTGAACGTAAGTAAAAGTCAAGTTAAAATTTATTTAAAACTAGCGGATGTACCCGGCTTCGCCCGGGTTTTACCCGAGTAAAGGTTTGTCTAACGAACATTTGTTAAAACAATTCTATATAAACTTATAAAAATATAATAGATATATTTTGATAATTTGAAACTCGTAAATTTGAATCTCTCGATAAAGTGAACATTTTTTCCCGGTCCCTTGAAAAATACTCGATGAGTTGAATAAAATCAATATTAATTGGTTCCCTCGGTAATTGGAAGTTAAAGGAATAGTATCTTGCCTTGGAATTGTATCATTATTCTTGTCTCAAAAAAAAAATTGCCGTGTCATCCTGAATTTTGTCTTTCCTAATTTTCTACATTACAAAATCATCGTTTTATCCAGTGAGCATTTTTTCCCGGTCCCTTGAAAAATACTCGATAAGTTGAATAAAATCAATATTAATTGGTTCCCTCGGTAATTGGAAGTTAAAGGAATAGTATCTTTGCCTTGGAATTGTATCATTATTCTTGTCTCAAATAAATTGCCGTGTCATCCTGAATTTTGTCTTTCCTAATTTTCTACATTACAAAATCATCATTTTATCTATTCTCCCAATATATATATTGTAGATAAATGATAAAACTAACTTTGACTTGTGCGCAATTAATAGATAGAAAATCTTACTTTTCATAAATAATCTTTAAGATAATAAACTTAGTGATAATAAAACCTATAGATAAAAAAAACTTGTTAGCATCGTCCCAATATGGGCGCTGCTTTCGAGTTAAATCTACAAATCTGCAAATAACTCTATGGATATTAAGATATTCAAGAAAATATTTTTCAAAAACCTTCCCAGTACTATACTAAATAACTTCCCAAAGTTTCATGGCGTTCCAATATGTGGTTTGGTCAGGCATAAAGGACACACGCACCACACACACACACTCGAGCGTGCGGCCGCGCTTTTGCGAGCTCCGCCGTTTTCGCCTTTTGAGTGTGTGTAAAAGGCGCCTAGTCTGGCAAGTGAGGTATTGGCGGAAAGCCCAGGATGTGCTGAAGAAGTGCCTGAAAGCCCCAGCATCCTGCTACCAACAGGCGAGGAAAATATCGCCAAAAGAAATAAATATGAAGAAAACTAAAGAAATTTCTTCTGAAAATCAAAAGTATGCAAATTCGCCGGCAGGCGACATGCATGTAAATCCGGCCGCCGCGCGTGGTGACGTAACGGCGCCGAAGACTGCTGCTACGACCAGCGTAACTCCAGCCAGCCCGGCCTCGCTCAACTGGGCCGACAGCGAGATGGCGGAGGTGGACGCCAACGAAGTCTACACAGTCGTGAAGAGCAAGAAAAGGCGCCTCGTCTCACCGTCACCTGACCACGCCTCTAAACAGCCAAGCAGGCCTGCTGAGAAGCGCAGCTCCCAGCAGCAGAAGCGGCCAACAGGGCCGAGGTCAATGCCGCCCCAGGAAATCAAGGCGACACGCGCCAACATCGCCGACGCCAAGGCGAGGCAGACCACTACCAACCACGAGAACTACGTCTTCGTGGAGCTGTGCCCAGACATCCCGGACTACTCCTACCTCCGGGCAATTGGCCACCTGCTCGGAGGGCCAGGGAAAATAATCCAGTTCAACAGGATGAACGGCCACTATGTCGTGGGCCTCGCGAGCAAAGACCATGCGAGCCGTCTGGTAGAGGTGGGCCTGGACATCGAGGGCACCCACCTGAAGGTCTTCCCCTTCCGAAAAAGGGCAGAACGCATTACCATCGCAAATCTGCCCGGCTTCGTCGAGGACAGCGCCATCGTGGAGCCCCTGCGCAACTTCGGTACCGTGACCTCCATCGCCCCCATCATGATCAAGATGGGGGAATACACCTTCAACGACGGCCGCCGGGAGGCGTTCATCCTGCTCCGCGAGGGCGTGAGGCTGGAGTCGCTGCCCACCCGTCTGACCATTAAGTCCAAGGGAGACACCCTGTCAGCCTTCCTCTCCTTTGGCATCAAGTGTTCCAAGTGCGGCAAGCAGGGCCACCGCAGAGCAAACTGCCCATCGCTCGCCAGGCAGAACAGCAGCCCCAGGCAAGCAGCGCCTCCCACCGACGCTAGGCCCCTCCCCCCCCCTCCTCCTCCTCCTCAGCAGCCAAGGAGGCCGACAATGCGCCCGCAACACCTGCGTCCCCTGTCCAAACGGCGAAGTTTTCAACTGAGGCTCCAGTGATCCCCTCGGCGCCCCATCCTGCCGAACCGAGGGATCTTGCCCAGCTCGCTCCTGTCGCCCTCCCTGCTCCTCTGGCTGCCCCGCGGCCCCTAGAGCCCGAGACCTTTCCGCTCGACATTGAGATGTCGGAGGAGGAGCTGACCTCAACTCCCTCCGCGTCTCCCCGGGGAAAACCCGCACTCGTCCAGCTGCAGGAGCACCTCAAGCAGTCCCCCAACCTCTCCATCGACTGGGACGGGCTGCCCGGTATAGACCGCGAGGACGCACAGCGGCTACTCACCTCTAAAAGAAAAATGGAGAAGCGAGTGCCCTCGCTGTCAAAAGCACAGGTCGCCGCCCTCGACCAGGTGGCCGAAACCATCAAGGCCTCAATCCCAGACTCCAGCCATACCATCCGCAAGACCCTCCAGAAGACCAGGAAGGTGCTGCGTGAAGGACGGCCCCAATGAGTTACCGCGTCGCCACCATCAACGCGCGAGGGCTCGCCACTCGGGGGAGGAGCCTTGCCCTTTGTCATTTACTCAGGCAACATCACGTGGACATCGCGTTTGTCCAGGAGACAAACGCATTTCATCTGGGCAGCGGCCAAGACCTCTGCCTCGGCTACGGCGCTGTTGTGTTGGCCCATCCCGTAGCCATCTCGGGATCCGGATTCGCCTGCGTCTTCGGACCAGGCGTAGCCGTGCTACAACAGCGTATCCTGTGGCCGGGCCACATCGCCTTGGCAACAATAGATGTCCACGGCGAGGAAATGACGGCCATCGCCGTTCATCTGGCGCATGAACCCCGGTAGAGAAACCAACAACTGGAGCTCCTGGCGGCGACAGCGGCACAGGAAGAGGAGGGGGCCTGCTGGATCATCGGCGACTTTAATATCAGGGATCGGGGCCCCTCATCATCATCATCATCGGATGCCCTCGCCGCTCTTCTGGACCTGGCCGCGCTGGTCGACGTGGCCACCCAGTTCGACGCCGCCCACCTGCCTACCAGAGTCTCCATGCACGGCGACCAAGTCGAATCCAACCGCCTGGACCGGATCCTCGTCCCTACTGGAGTCCTGGATCGCGTGTCCATCTACGCGACCAGCCACTACCACCTCTCGGACCACCGCCTCGTGCTGCTCCAGGTGGGCCCGCCCACCACCGCCGTCTCCTCCCCCACCCAGCCTCGCTTGGCCGCGATGCTCCGCTCGGGCCTTGCTCTCGAACATCTGGCTGGCTACATCGGGGAGTTGGAGGAAGACACAGCGCACGATGACGACGACGGGACCTTCTGGGATAGGTGGACCTCCATCAAGGCGGGGCTGCTGGCGGAGGCCAGATCCCTGCACGACCCACGCCACGCTGCCAACGACAGCTACGTCTACAGGGCGAGACATTACATCGCGGCGCAGCTCGAGGCCTCCTCCATCCGGGCCGACTACCCATCGTTGCCGGACCTAGCACGCGCCATCCGCCTCCGACGCCCGGTCAGCGTAATCAGGGACGAGCAGGATAACATCATCGAGGGCCCCGAGCTTCGGCGAGGGGCGTTCGCGACCTTCCAGCCCCGCTTCGCCCGTCCCACCAGCGATCCAGCTGCGGGAGCTGCCTTCATCGCCAGCAGCGCGCCCACCACCACCCGCGAGCTGAGTGAGGAGGACTCGCTCCACCGGCCGGACATCAGCCCCAGCGAGATCGCCAACGCCATCGAGCACCTCCCTCGCGGCAAGGCCCCCGGCTGGAACGGCTTGCCGTGCGAGCTCCTCGTCGCCTTTAGCGAGGACTTCTTCGCGGAAGCTCTGGCCCGGGTGTTCGCGGCATCACGGCTCCGCGGTGCCCTGCCTCCGTCGACGCGGCGCAGCTCCATCTACCTCGTGCCCAAGGCCCGCGGAGGTCGCGGCCTTGACGGCTACAGGCCCGTCGCGCTGCCCTCGTCCGACTACAGGGTCCTGGCCGCCATCCTTCACCGGCGCCTCAAGCCCCACCTGCGGACCCTTGTGCCGGAATGCCAGACTTACGCCGTCCCCGGGAGGTCCCCGTCATGGAACATCGCCATGGTGACGGACGCCGTCGAGGAGGCCACCGCCCTGGGCTCGCCGCTGGCCGTCATGGGCGTAGACCTGAAGTCCGCCTTTGACTCACTAGACCGCGGCTTCTTGGAGTCCCTGCTAACGTCCCTCCGCCTCCCTCCGGCCTTCAGGGCCTGGATTAACATCCTCTACGCCGGGGCGGACGCCACCATCCGGACCGGAAGCTTCTACACCACCGCCTTCCCCCTCCTCAACGGCCTAAGACAGGGTTGCGCCGTGAGTGCCGCACTCTTCAGCATCGCCACGGGGCCGCTACTACGTCGCCTGGAGTTGACCCTCGGCGTGGGCAATGTCATCGCCTACGCCGACGACATCGTCCTCCTATTCCATCGTGACGAAGACTTCGAACGGGTGGCGACCGTCTTCGAAGAGTACAAGCAGGCCTCCGGGGTTGGCGTGAACCTCCGGAAGAGCGCTGGCCTCTGGTGCGGCGCCTGGCGCAACCGCGGCGACTCCTCTCTCGGCGCCTCCTGGTCGACCACCTCCATCAGGGTCCTCGGGCTCGACATCGCCCCCAGGAGCACCGTCGCCCAACGGGAGCAGCATCTCCTGGCCCTCCTGGAGACTGCATGCCGCAAATGGACGCCCTTCACCCGCGGCCTCTCCCTCGTCGGGCGAGCAAGAGCGGCGAACACGCTGGTGGGGTCCACGATCCAGCACCACCTGCATGGCTACCTACCATCACCCCCGACCATCGCCAAGCTGCAGGCCCGACTGGCGAGATTCTTCTGGGGACAGGACCACACGGCGTGGCTTCCCGCCGATGTCATGGCGAGGCCAGTTGCCATCGGAGGCCTCGGCCTCCTCGACCTCGCGACCCAGCTCCAGCTCGCCTGCCTCAAGGGGGTGCAGGTCGCGCTCCGCGGGGGCAGAAATGCCTTCAGCTGGCTGGTCGGCGGCAACAGCGGGGAAGCCTGGATCCACCCTCCACCGGACGGCACCCGTCTCCAGCCCCGCCGTCTCCGGTTGCTGAAGCTTTGGGAGGAGGCCTCCAACATCCTGGGCCTCAACCACCGGGCGGTCCCCACGGCTCAGCTGCTGGACCTCCCCATCATCGGCGGCTGCCGGTTCCTCCGCCCTCCCGACCTCCTGGCCCTAGCCCGCTGGAGCGGTGCCCGAGTCCGGGACCTCATCGAGGAGGAACACCTCTTCGCCCGCCCTACGCGCTCGGCCCTGGCTGACGCCGCGGCCCTGGGCGCCTTCTGTCGGAGGCTGACCTCCGAGAACGCCGTGGGCTTCGGGGCGGAGTCCATCCTGCCTCGGTCGGCCCCTCCTGTCCTGCCTGCGGGTCCATCGACCGCTCCCTCGGCCACCGTTACTGGTGCTGCCGTTCCATCAGGCCTCTCATCAGAGAGGCCTTCAACATCATAGGGCGGCCCCCTGACCTGCAGGCTTGGATCTTCGGCGGGTCCGGCCTTGAGGACGACGCCCTTTCCATCTTGGCGTCGGCAAAGTTGCGAATTTATCGTTACTTTGTCCAGGTTGGGCTCGGAGAAGCGGTGGAGGACCCGCTCATCGCCTGGTCCAGGACCCTCCAGCGTCGAGGTTTCCTATCTTCATCCCCCTTGTAAAATATATGTAATATATATGTAAATCTTTCATTCATTCTTTTTGTAATATTTTTCTTCTCTTTCGCTCTCTCTTTGATTGATTGATGTAATATTGTCTAAGATGACAATAAATATTTTTAATTGTCAAAAAAAATGTCACACACACACACACGCTGGATGATATGTTCCAATAAAAATGTTCCACACACACACACTCGGGCGTGCGGCCACGCTTTTGCTAGCTCCGCCGTTTTCGCCTCTGGAGTGCGTATGGATGTAGATTAATATGCCGAATTCGGTACCGAAAGGTAGCCCAGGCTCTGCTGAACAAGTGCCTGAAAGGCCCAGCATCCTGTCTCAACCAGGTGAGGAGATATCCCTGAAAAATGGAATTGAGAACAAATCCCGCCGGAAGGCGCTAAGCATGTAAATCTGGCCGCCGCGCGTGGTGACGTCACGGAGCCAAAGACTGCTGCTACGACCAGCGCAACTCCAGCTAGCCCGGCCTCGCTCAACTGGGCCGACAGCGAGATGGCGGAGGTGGACGCCAACAACGGCTACACAGTCGTGAAGGGCAAGAAGAGCAGCATCTCCAGGCACTCCTGGAGACTGCATGCCGCAGATGGACACCCTTCACCCGCGGCCTCTCCCTCGTCGGACGAGCAAGGGCGGCGAACACGCTGGTGGGGTCCACGATCCAGCACCACCTGCATGGATACCTTCCATCACCCCCGACCATCGCCCAGCTGCAGGCCCGACTGGCAAGGTTCGTCTGGGGGCCAGACCACACGGCGTGGCTTCCCGCCAAAGTCATGGCGAGGCTGGTCATCATCGGAGGCCTCGACCTCGCGACCCAGCTCCAGCTCGCCTGCCTCAAGGAGGTGCAGATCGAAGGCAGAATAGAAATTGGTTTCTATGCAGATCGAAGGCAGAAATGCCTTCAGCTGGCTGGTCGGCGGCAACAGCGGTGAAGCCTGGATACACCCTCCACCGGACGGCACCCGTCTCTAGCCCCGCCGTCTCCGGTTGCTAAAGCTGTGGGAGGAGGCCTCCAACATCCTGGGCCTCAACCACCGGGCAGTCCCCACAGCTCAGCTGCTGGACCTCCCCATCATCGGCGGCTGCCGGTTCCTCCGCCCTCCCGACCTCCTGGCCCCCGCCCGCTGGCGCGGAGCCCGAGTCCGGGACCTCACCGTGGAGGAACACCTCATCGCCCTACCTACGCGCTCGGCCCTGGCTGACCCCGCGGCCCTGCGCGCCTTCTGTCGGAGGCTGACCTCCGAGAACGCCGTGGGCTTCGGGGCGGAGTCCACGCCTTCATCTAGCTCCCTAGCTGCGGCCGTGGTGCTGCGAGGGACGGCCACGCCGTTCCTCAACGGCCTCATGACCCGCTCGGCCCGACGGGCCCTGAATCGCCCGCGCCTCGCCCCCACGCCCATCTCGAGATTCACCTCGAGATGGTCGCCCACCATCGGTCCACCACCATCCAGGATCGACTGGGCCTCGCTTCGGCGTTGCGCATTCTTGGGCCATGAGGCTGACGCGGCCCTCAAGTTGGCCCTCCACGCCCTGCCCCATCCGGCCCATCCTGCCTCGGTCTGCCCCTCCTGTCCTGCCTGCAGGTCCATCGACCGCTCCCTCAGCCACCGTTACTGGTGCTGTCCCTCCATCAGGCCTCTCATTAGAGAGGCCTTTAACATCATATGGTGGTCCCCTGACCTGCAGGCTTGGATCTTCGGCGGATCCGGCCTTGAGGACGACGCCCTTTACATCCTGGCGTTGGCAAAGTTGCGAATTTATCGCTACTTTGTCCAGGTTGGGCTCGGAGAAGCGGTGGAGGACCCGCTCATCGCCTGGTCCGGGACCCTCCAGCGCCGAGGTTTTCTTCCTTCATCTCCCATCATCATCTTGTAATATATATGTTTCATACATGTATATATTATCTTTCTCTCTTTCTTTATGTAATATATTTTATATCTCTACTTCTTTGTTTGAAAATGTGTAATATTGTCTAGATGACAATAAATATTTTTTAATTGTCAAAGTGTCACACACACATACATTCATTTTTATATATATAGAAAAAAAAGGCCAACTTATAAGTATTTTGTAACCATATATTTCAACTAAAAGTATTTGGGAATAGAATATAATAGCAATTATGGATGTAGAAACTTTAATTAAAAATTAAAAAGGATAAAAAAATATATATAAAAGGCATAGAGGAAAATATCGAATCCATTGTGTCTATGGTAGATATTAATGCAACGAAATGCAAACTAGATTATGCAAATAATGATTTGATGAAAATGAGTGATGTTTTCTTGCAGCAACTTGAGGATGATGATTTGAATGACGAAGTGGAAATTTGTATAGATAAGTGTATAAGATCAAAGTGTGAATTAGATTTAAAGCATATTGTCAAGAAGCTCAGCGGCTCCAAACACGAGAGGCCCCATGGGACGTCTGTCAATCATCCCTGGAAACCAGGTGTGAGGGGTTCTGGGAATCTGGCCAGCGGGGGGAGCTGACGTCCCTCATTAGGATTAACTTTAACTTGAGGTTAGTTGTACATTTTCCCTCTCCCTATAAATACCCCTTATAATAAATTAATTATCCCCAAACTTGCCCTTGCTTTATTTATCTACGCGACAATATAATGGGCAAGAACCATCTGAAAAAAAAAAGAAGTTAATTTACATGTTAAAATGCCTAAACTTGAGTTGCCAACTTTCAATGGCAGATTGAAATCATGGCTTTCATTTAAAGATCTATTTTTTTTCTGCAATTAGTTCTAACACACAAATACCTGATATTGAAAAGTTACAATATTTGAAAGGCCAACTGAGAGGCGAAGCCCTAAGACTGGTCAACGCATTTCCAATTACGTCCGATAATTATGTTGAGGTTTGGCAAACTTTATTAACAAGATATGATAACCTAAAGGATCTAATTTTCACCCAAATAGATAATGTATTAAGATTACCAAAATTAGCCGATGACAACCATCACTCAATGTTTAAACTTCTAGATAGCTGCAACGAAATAGTAAGAACAGTGAAGGTATTGGGTTCCCAAATCGATAGTTTATCTGAGGTATTTTTCGTCAAGATCATACAAGATAAGCTTGATAAAACCACAATAAAACAATGGGAATTGCAGAACAACCCAAGAGTTGTGCCTTCAATTAAGGATTTAATGGAATTTTTGGAAATTCACGCAAAAAGCTTGCAGAATTTACCAAATAAAGATTCAAATGTGGAGAAACATTCAATGAAAAAGGAATTACAAAAGGTAAATGTTTATAATTCATATATGAGAAAATGTCTTAGATGTGAAGGTGCTCATGCTCTTTAAAGCTGTAATTTATTTTCTAAATTACCTGAGTCAGAGAGAGTGAATTTTGTTAGTTCGGCTAAATCGTGTTTCAGATGTTTAAAGCCAAACCATTTAGCAAAGAATTGTTATTACAAAAACATTTGTCAAATTTGCAAGAAAAGACACCACACTTTGATTCACCAAGAAACCAAGGTTCAAGAAGTTGATGAAGGAAAATTTGAGTGTGGAAAAGACATCAAAAATACAAATTGTCTTTTAAGTAATGAGAAATATTTTTCAAATGTCATGCTTAAAACCGCTAGGATTAAAATCAATGATAACAATGGTGTGCCTCAGACATGTAGAGCCTTGATAGACTCAGGGTCTCAGGCGAACTTTATATCAGGACAATGTAGAAAAAGACTAGGACTTGAATATGTTACCTTACACTCGCAAATATCGGGAATTTCGGGACATTTTGCGAGTCACTCTTATGGACTTGTGGAGTTTGAATTTACGCCGCATTTCAAATCCGATTAACTTTTCAAGGTGAACGCCTTGGTGTTGGATAAGTTGACAAATAATTTGCAAACTCTTACATGTCTAAAGTCAAACTTGGCGCATCTCAAAACCATGCCTTTGGCTGATCCAGATTATATTATTTCTGCTCCCATCGACATATTAATTGGTGCTGAGTTAGCTATGACCCTGTTCACTGGCGAGTCCGTTATCGGCGATGAAGAACAACTAACTGCTACTTCTTCTAAATTAGGATGGCTCCTTTCTGGAAGAGTTTCCTCTGAGGGTAGTAGGAGAAATATTAGGAATATCATTCAGTGACATCATGCATGCCTGGAAACCCAAAATATAGTCGAAAAATTTGGAATCCATTCCTGATGTGACTTCTATATCTAAGGATGAAAATGAAAGTGAAATCCATTTTGTGGAAACACATGGAAGGGATTCCACAGGCAGATATGTTGTACAACTGCCATTTCAGAATGACTGCCAATTAGGAGATTCAAGATCCAATGCGATCAAAAGACTTTGTTATTTGGAAAGATCTTTGATTCCACGACCTGAAGGTTATGACCAATATAGAAGCTTCATTAAGGAATATCTTGAATTGGGACATATGAGCTTAGTGCCGAAGGAAGATATCATTAAGGGAAGGTACTATCTGCCTCATCATCCTGTAATAAAGGAAAAAAGTTGCACAACCAAATTGCGAGTAGTATTTGATGCATCAGCAAAGACTGATTCAGGTTTGTCCTTGAATGATGCTTTAATTCCAGGGCCCAAAATTCAACAGGATTTGTTTCACATCAATCTGAGATTCAGAATTCATCCTGTTGCTTTAAATGCTGATATCGCCAAGATGTATAGGCAAATTTGAATATCACAAGAAGACTCGGAATTCCAAAGAATTGTATGCGTGGTAAGGACAAAATACTCAGGAGATAAGTTTCTTCATTAATCATCAAAAAAAAAAAAAAGAATTGTATGGCGGAATGATCCTCATGATAAAATAAAGGACTATCGGCTAGAAACTGTCACTTTTGGGACTAGTTGTGCACCATTTTTGGTCACTCGTATCATCAAACAGTTGGCTTTGGATGAGCAAAGTAAGTTTCCAAAAGCTAGTAAAATAGAATTGACAGATATTTATGTTGATGATCTAGTAACTGGAACTTGTTCAGTAGATGAAGGCAAGAATTTGGTGCAAGAACTCTATGGTTTACTAATTGCAGGAGGCTTCGAACTTCGTAAGTGGATCTCCAATGTTCCTGATGTTCTGTCACTTTCCCAAATCATTTAAGATCCACCAACACAAATATTGGGTTTAAGGAATCCAAGGAATTTGTCAACGTTTTAGGCCTTCAATGGCAACCAAGAACTGATGGTTTCACATTTAAGGGAATAGCTCTGCCACTGAACTCTATGACAAAACGAGGAATATTATCACAGGTTGCTAAAATATTTGATCCACTGGGTTGGATCTCAACATTTACGACCACTATTAAACTGGTTTTGTAAGAACTTTGGAAGACTGGTTTGGAATGGGATGACCCAATTCCAGAGGTACTAAGAAGGAAGCTGACTTTGATAAACCAGGATCTTCCATCGCTAGAGCACATTCAGATCCCAAGATGCGTGGTACCAGGTAATTTTATGAAGGTAGAATTTCATGGATTTTGTGATGCATCACAGAAGGCATATGCTGCATCTCTGTATCTAAAGGTGATCCTCTCAAACACAAGCGCTAAGACATTTCTCTTTGTGGCAAAAACAAGAATCGCACCCTTGAAGGTGGTTTCACTTCCAAAGTTAGAATTATGTTCTGCTCTACTTTTGGCAAGATTAGTGAAAACTGTATATGATAACCTTCCTCTTACCATCAATGAAATTTATTTATGGTCTGATTCTAATATAGCCTTATGCTGGATCAATCCGAGCCGTGCCGATGGAAGACATTTGTGGCAAATCGAGTTGCTGAGATACACCGGCTTGTCTCCGCGGTTTGGTGCCATGTTGATGGAAGGCAGAATCCAGCAGACTGTGCATCACGAGGAATATTTCCATCCGACTTAGTAGAACATCCACTATGGTGATATGGGCCACCATGGCTAATTGAACCTGCCCTTGAAATTAAGAAATTCATTAATAACTCCAAGGAAGAATTTAAAGAAGAAGAAAAATTCAAGACGTATTTTGGTACAATTGAGTGTGAAATTCCATCCATTGTGATAAACTGCTCATCATTAACCAAACTGAAATGCATTATAGCTTGGTGCTTATGATTTGTCAACAACAGTCGTATGCCTTCACATTCAAGGAACAGGGAGCCCTTAACATTAAGAGAGTTGAATGATGCCATGTTGACAGTTGTTAAGTGTGTTCAATCTATTGAATTTTCCAGAGAAAAGCATTGCCTGTTAAGCAACAAGCCAATCCCGAATAAGAGTAGAATATACAATCTATGTCCCTTTTTGGATTCAAAGGGAATCATTAGAGTTGGCGGACGATTAAAAATGTAAATGTTTATGGTGATCGGATTAATCAAGTTTTATTTCCAAGATCACATCATCTTACCACTCTTATTGTAAACAATGTTCATGTCCATAATATTCACTCATCAACTCAAGCTACGCTTGCAGCAATAAGAAATATATTCTGGATACCTTCTGGAAGAAATGTTGTACGGAATATTTTAAGAACATGCATGAAATGCGCTAGATTTCGTAAAAAAAAAAAGAAGCTCCTTTACAATTAATGGGAAATCTACCTTTTGCAAGGATCAATAGATCAAGGCTGTTTTTGGTAACTGGAATAGATTTTGCAGGACTTTTTCTGATTAAACGGAACATACAACTTCAACCATGAATGCTTACGTTGCCTTGTTCATATGTTTCAGCACTCGGGCCATTCACCTAGAATTAATCAGTAGTCTGACCACAGATGCTCTCATATCCACAATAAGAAGGTTCATTGCTCGAAGAGGTAAACCAGCAACAATTCATAGTGACAACGCCACTAATTTTGTTGGTGCGTATAAGATTATTGGGAAACTATGTCACCATTTGCCGCCAGGAGGCGAAACTGACCGGACGTGCGTCGCTAGGCTCCGCTAGTTCCGGTAAATATTGTTTTAAATATTCATTTTACTTATTGTATAATTTATAAAAGTTTTATAAATTGTTTAATTAAAAATATTATAACCTTTTTTTAATTGGTAATCGCTGTTTAAGAGTTTAGTCATTTTTGAAAGCCTTTTCAATTGTTGTTTTCGCACAAATATGCAAAAATAGAATATGGAAATAATTATTCAAACATTAAATGATAAGTTGGATGAAATTTATAACTATTTTGACAAAAAGGTTCAACAAAATCAAAAAAATCTAACTAAAAATGATATTACATTTTTGTCAACTATGGTTAGGCAAACCAAGGATGGTATTTCAACTTTAAAAGAAATAAATAACCAAGATATATTGGAACTAATGAAAACAACAATTACAGATGTTATGGACCAAAAACTGAAAGGGATCCAAGATGAATTAGTCAAAACAACTCCAACATATGCTCAAGTAGCTCGTACAGAAACATCACAAGATTACATAAAAAACAAAATTTACATAAGGAGTTCACAATAGTGGCAACTCCTATAAATGTGGAAGATAATACAAAAATGTATCAAACTATATCAGGCAAAGTTAAAAAGCTTAGGGACGAAGGAAAAAAAAAAAGATTAACAAAATTATAAATGCTAGGAAATCTGTAATAATAAAGACCCCTACAGAATCAGACATGGAATCTCTAAATGATGAGTTAGGCAGGGCAGAGGAACTCGCAAATATCAGCAAAATTTTTATCCCCAAACCAAGAGATCCTACAGTAATAGTCAAAAATGTTAATAAACTTACAGAAACCGCTAATTTTACTAAAACAATCTGCAGTATGAACCCTGAATTGAACGAAATGGAAAATGATATCCATGTTTTGTTTAGCATGAAATCGAATAAGCCCCACCACAACATAGTTCTTAGGGTTTCTCCAAAGGTTTACCGAATCCTTAAAAATATGAATAATAAATTATATACTGACTTTGAACGCTGTTTTGTGGAAGATAAGATTCTGGTAAAACAATGTCAGAAATGCCTTCAATTTAATCCCAACCATAAATTGGCCGATTGTACTAACGTCGAGATATGCAAATTATGCGGCGCGCAAGGAATTCATGACTGTTCAAAAATTTGCAATTGTTATAACTGTCTAAAACATCCTAAATTTAGAAACTCGCCGAATCATAGAGCTAATTCCTCGGACTGTCCTCTATACAAAATACAGATAGACAGAATTATCCAACGAACGAGATATGATCCAACCGACAATTAGGCAAATTTCGCAGCTAAGATTTTTGTTTATTTAGTTTGAATATCATGCAGGGAAAAGGAATTAAATGTTTACAACAAAATGTAAGAAAAAGTATCTTGGCACTGAATGAGCTTCAAGCTTCTATAAAAGACAACCCACCAGATATCATCCTAATACAGGAACCTTATCTGATTGATAGAGATGTAATTTTCGATTTGGAATCTCAAATAGTGCATTCAACGACAGATGAACAAATTTATACTGCAACGATCTTTATGAATAAGAGTTTAAAATTTAATAAAATCAATAAATTCACAAACTCCTTTTGTACAACCACTTCTTTAAATTCAGCAAAATCAAATACTATTATCGCAAACTTTTATATACATCCACATAGATTTAATGACACTCATAGAAAATTTATCCAAGAGCTTCTGGAGACCTACAATCAACAACCTATTATACTATGTGGTGACTTTAATTCTAGACACCCAGTCTGGTTTGATCCGACAACAAACTCCAATGGTTTCAAATTCCACTCCATCATAGATGAACATAACCTATTTATTCATAATCTTAAGATACCCACCTGCCGAAATTCTAGCTTTATAGATCTTACGATTTCAAACAAAAAATCAATAGGTTTGGTACAAAACTGGAAGACGACTATATTGACGCACATTTCAGATCACGTAGCAATAACCTTTGACATTTATCACAATTTTAACAGGCAAAGGACAGTTCAAAACTCAACATGGAAATTTATAGAAAAAGATGCTGATTGGAAAACATTCACCGAAAAAATAGCAATACAAGACGTAGATAATATTATCACCATGATAAACCACGCGTCAAACATCAAAGATATTGACAACATTGTAAAGACTCTCACACAAATAATTAAAGAGGCAGCTTATCTGTCACTAAATGTCAAGACAAGAAGCGGAAATCATAAAACAAATACATACTGGTGGGATGGGAAGCTGGAGAAAATGAAAAACGATTTCCACTATATTAGAAATTTGTATTACCGACATGGAAAGGTCCTTGAAAAGACCTATAAATCAATGAGAAATAAATATTTAAATAAAAGTAAAAAGGCAAAAAGAGCGAGTTGGAGAATTTTTATAGAAGAAAGTCATTCAAATAACTCATTTGGTAATGCTTATAGGATATTCAAGTCATTGAGATCGAAAAATAGAAATTTAGGTTTACCACTAATAGATAATTTACCAGATCATTTAAAGACCGACAAAATAAAAAGTTTAATGAACGATCTATTTCAGGATGATATTGGAGGTTTGGATAAAGATGATCATATTTTGATTAGAAATTATACGCCTAAATATAAAAATAAAAGTAGTGTTTATATCGAATCTAAGGAAATAGAGGAAACAATTTTAAAAACAAATATTAAAAAAGCACCGGGCCCTGATTACATTAGTAACAATATGATTAGACAGGCTAAAATAAAAATAATCCCAATTCTGCATAAATTATTCAATAAATGTATAGAAATGGGATATTATCCGGATGAATGGAAAAAATCATTCTTAAAAATAATTCCAAAACCAGGCAAAACGAATTATGAAATAAATAAAAGTTATAGACCTATATCATTGACATCTAATCTATCTAAAACATTTGAGAATATAATAAAAAATAAATTAAGTAACTATTATTTAGAGAATAATTTAATGAGCTCAAGGCAGCATGGTTTTATGAAATCTAGATCAACAATTACTGGAATGGATAAAATTATAGAAACTATATTGAAACATAAACAAAAAGAATTGACTTCCTTGATAGCTATAGATATTGCGGGTGCATTCGACAATGCATGGTGGCCTGCTATTATAAAAAGAATGGATAATGATGATGTTCCTTCAGATTTAATACGGATCATAAAATCTTATTTGAATAATGAAAGGGAGGTGAAATTTACATACGAATCAGAAACTTTTTATAAGAAACTAACTAAAGGATGTCCACAGGGTGGACCTTTATCTCCACTTCTATGGAATATTTTGCTAAATGATTTGTTGATAAATTTTGATTCAATGAATGCAGATATTATATGTTATGCAGACGACGTTACAATAATTTGCTGGAATAAGACTATTGAAGGACTAAAAACCGCAAGTGAATACACCTTAAATTATGTGATCCAATGGTGTAATAGAAATAAATTAACGATCAGTACAGAGAAGACTAATATGCTATACCTACATAACAGACAAAAAATACCTATTAAGGTTAATAACAATATAATAATGCCGGTCAAGCAAGTAAAAATTCTGGGAATGAAATTTTCTAATCACAAATGGAAAAACAAAGTTAACTTTACACCGCATGTTAATGATATTCTGTGTAAGGCAGGACGTATGAAAAATTTATTATGTTCACTAAGTGGCAATATGTGGGGTTTAGACACTGAAAAGAGGTTAACTTTATTCAAAACAATCATTAGGCCTGTACTTACATACGGTTCTGAAATTTGGTTCAAATATTTAAACAATCGTTGTAAACAAAAACTGAACTCCATGCAGTACCAGATCATTTTATGGGCAGTTAGAGCATACAAAACCACTTCATCAAACTGTGTGCATAGCTTGGCAAAAATTCCACTCCTAACAGATTATATAGAATCCAGAATAATCAAATTTGATCTAGCTCAAATGTCCATTGAAGATCTAACTACTTACGAACCCCATGCTCCAAGTATAGTCAAATCATTCTTACACGCAAAAATGAATGAAATTTTTGAGAACACTAATGAAATTTTCAGAAGCTTTTTCGTATTAGGAATTCCAAGAATTTTCCGTCCAAATTTTTATAATATCCAATTCATTACAGATCATGGCAATTTTGGGAAATTTTTGGCAACTATCGGCGCCGTGAAGGAACCAGGATGCTTCTGCGGAGGTGAAATTCAAGACGCGAGACATCTACTTCTGGAGTGCCCAATTTTCCGGGATTTTAGGGAAAATAGATTTGGTCGTATTGGACAGCTTGATGAATTTGTAGACAAAAAAGAAAAGTATAAAAATTTTGATCAATTTTGTAAATACATATACAACTTTCTCTTGAATTGGAAAAAAGAGAAGGAATCTTAGAAAAAAAAAAAAAAGAACTGCGATGCTTGCTCTGTGTGTTTTGCTTTGTTGTTTGTTTTTCTCTTTGGACAATTTTCTTTAGTTAATTTATGTAAAATAATGAATTGAACAGGATTGTATATAGCCGAATTGCTGTAATGCAGTGAAATGTATTGGCGCAAATATCCCTGAGTTTGGGATATCGCGTTTCATGATGTTAATAAAGTTAATTAATGTCAGTAAAGTTCTTACGAATTCAGAGGAAATTCAGTGGAAATTTATTCCACCATCAGCTCCACATTTTGGTGGACTTTGGGAAGCCGGAATCCTCGTCGCCACTTTTGTTGTGTCGTAATTAGACGTACAAGAGCTCAAACTTGACCATGGCCAACAACAAATTTCCAATTTATATATACATATATTTTTACATAATGAGGCTTTAAATAATACAAATAATATTCATCTATTTACATAAACAACGGTTAATATATAGCGAGAAGAGTAGAGGACTGAGCACAGATCCCTGAGGTACACCAGCCCATGTTCTTCGGTCCTTGGAAAATGTTCCATTGACCCGAACCTTTATCCTTCTTCCCCTTAAGAAGTCTGCAATCCAGATTAAGGTTTTTCCTCTTACTCCGATGTTGTGCAGCCTTTCAAATAATTTCTACACTCGATCAAAAGCTGAGGTCATATCCAGGAATACGGCCGTTGTCTTCTTTGGCGGTTTTTCCTAGAAATCTATTATTGATTGACAGAAGTAGAACAGTTTATCAGTTGTACAGTGTCTGGATCTTTAGGCAGTTTGGTAAAAGTTTATTTTATTATTGTTAGTGAGCCAGACTATGAGCCTAGAATGGATAATTCATTCTGTTATTTTACAAAGTATGCTGGTAAGAGCAATTGGCCGATAGTTCTTGCATTCCTTAGCATCTTTGTTTGGTTTCAGTATTGGCACTATAATTGATATCTTCCAATTCTTTGGTAGTTTACCAGTTTGCCATGAAATGTTCAGTATTCGTAGGAGTTGATTTTTAGCTTCGTCTCCAAAGTGTTTAATCATTTGACCAAAGATTAGAGCATCTCTCCAGGTGACATCTTGTATTTAACTTTCCTATTGATGAATTTAGCTCATTCAGTGTGAAGTCTCTCGAGTAAATATCTTGTTGATGGTAATTTCTTGCTTGTTTAACTAACTTGTTTATATTATTTTTTTAGAGTCCCGCCTTCATTCCTATAGCTGAGTCTGGAAGTGCTTGAAAGATATTCAGCAATTATGTCAGCCATCTGTTTGTTCGTTCTCGCTGTTCATATCGGTTAGAGTATTAGAGGATTAGTGTTGGTTTTGATTGTTTTGTAACACTAATTATATTCCAGTGATGGCTTTCCTTTTTTGGATCCATTTTTTCCGCAGAATTCTGCCCATTTTTCTTGTTTGAATATCCAAATTTATTGTTCTATTTTGTGACTAATTTCAATGAGTTCCTTTATGATTTCTTCTGTTTTATTTGTTTTAAGAAGTTCATTTTTATTGTCTCTTTCTGCAATCATTGCCTCGATATTGTGGTCCTTCCAGTAAAGTATTTACAGGTCTTTACGTCTACCTCTAGGTATCGATACTTTTGCAGCTTTGGATATGTTCAAAGAGAATTTTTCCAATTTTTTGTCAATCGTTCTGTGATTTAATTCTTCGTTTCACAGTTCTTCAAGCTTTTCTGTATTTTTTTTCCCAGTGTTCTTCTATTCTGTTGGAAATTCTCAATTTTGAATTTAGGGTTGTTAAAATTGGTCTGTGGTCACTGATTGCACTTTTCAGAATTTTCCATTGTGTTGTGGGTGCGATGTTGTAATTTATCGCTGTGATGTCTATTGCGGATTCTGTGCCTGTGGACTTGGATAGATAGGTGTTCTTTTCGTTATTTAACGGCGTAAGGTCTAGGTCGGTTAGCATGTCCTCAACCTGCTGACCTTTATTATCCTGGACAGGTGTGTTAGAAATGTGAAATTTATAGAGTCGCTGTATCATCCCAAGTTGACCTTCGGCACATGTACACTGAGACGGCGCCACCTTCCATGTGTGACGTCACTACCTACCCCTTCCTGCCTTGCCTGCTGCTAGCTGTTTACAACTGTCATTCTATCTCTCTTTTGGTTTTCTCTAAACTTATATAACTAATAAATCAATTGGCACTCTGCTTTAACGAGTGATTCGTTAATATTTCCAATAGGTTATGGGTCCTGACTACGCCCCAAATTTGAAGAAGCAAACCTAAAGTGAAACTGCTAAGCCTAACTCGTGCTAAATATGACGCACCTTGAGAATCAAGTCCGCCAGTTCAAAGGCGAAAACTTCTCCCTTTGGAAATTTCAGTTCCGACTACTATTAGAGCAAAATCAACTTTTGGATATCGTGGACGGCAAAGAAATCAAACCAGAGGTAAGTGACGCTACCTCTGCTATACAGGATGCATGGCACGCCAAAGATATCAAAGCCCGAATGCTTATATCACAGGCACTTGAATTAAGATTTCTAGAACCTTTGATGTCCTGTAAAACTGCCGCTCAAATGTGGACAAGGCTCATGTCCATCCACGAACAGAGATCAGAGATCGCAATTGGCATGTTGTGGCAACAATTTTTTGACGCCCGAATGTCGTTATCAGAGGATGTCAGCAGCTATATCGCCAAGATTGAAAATCTTAGTGCAATAATTCAGGATGCAGGAGGAACGATTACAGATGACCAGAAAGTGGCAAAGATAATAAACTCTCTTCCTTCGAGCATGCGGTATTTCATCCCAGCA
Source organism: Cordylochernes scorpioides (assembly GCA_030710605.1). NCBI lineage: Eukaryota > Metazoa > Arthropoda > Arachnida > Pseudoscorpiones > Chernetidae > Cordylochernes > Cordylochernes scorpioides. Next base: position 103,701,809 of record CP092886.1, read on the forward strand.
TGGGAGTCTCAAGCGCCGATTACGCAGACTCTAGAGAACTTATCAGCACGTCTTCTGATTGAAGAATGTAGAAACCAGCAGGCCGATTCCTCGCAAGGTACAGCATTCTACCAACAGACTAAACCAAGAATCAAAGAAGACAACATAAAGAAGACTGATTCAGGAAAGATATCAGAACTAAAGAAAAAGACTGAATGCCATTATTGTCACAAGATTGGTCATTGGTCACGGGAATGTCGGAAACGGATTGCCGACCAGCAGAAGAAAAACGAGAAGCGGAAGAACCAAGCAGGATATTATGATCATAAAGGTTTCAACGCTGATACCATCCTAAAGTGGAATGATTGCGACATATGGTGGGCAGATAGCGGAGCTAGCTGCAGCATGACCTTCCGACGTGAATGGAGAATGGATTACAACATCAATCAGGAATGTGCTCTACTCTTCGAAGCTCAAGAAAAATTTGTTCAGCCTGGGAGTGTGCACTGAAAAGGGATACCGAGTAGACATCGACAAGGATGAGCTGCGCATCTACTCAAGAAAAGATCTGAAAGCAGTTGGACAACGCCAAGATGGGCTCTACAAGATGATGTTCCGAGTTACTTCATCTTCACAAGGATTTTCTGCAAAGATCAACAACCTCCAATTGTGGCACGAAAGACTACCACACATCTCACTCACCACTATTCGAGAAATGGCCAAGAAAGGATTGATCAACGGTTTGCAACCCGAGGACATAAAAGAAGACAATTTCTTCTGTCAAGGCTGCCAAGAAGGAAAAGCTCACAGAAAGCCTAGTCATTTGTCTGAAACAAAGGAGTACAATCCTGGTGAGTTCATTCTAACTGATATCTGCGGCCCTATGCCAACACAATCAATAGGAGGATCACTTTATTTCATTTTATTCAAAGATTATTCCAGTGGCTTTCGCCATATAGATTTCATTAGACACAAATCCGATATTTTACACAAATTTGAAAACTTTGCTAGATTCAGTTATAATCAAACAGGCAATAAAATTAAAGTGATTAGAACCGATAATGCACTAGAATATACCAGTAAAGATTTCACAAATACTTGCAGAAAGTTCGGAATAGTGCATGAATTGTCAGCTCGATATGTTCACGAACAGATAGGGCGCGTAGAACGAGACAATAGAACTATTGTCGAAGCAGCTCGATCGATGCTGTGCGCACGAAATCTTCCCGAAGAACTTTGGGCAGAACCTTGCAATACTGCAACCTTCATTCTAAACCGAACATTCACTAAACACGCTCCCAATACCACACCCTATGAACTCTTTTTCGGAAGAAAAGTTAGTTTATATAATCTAAAGATTTTCGGCTGTGAAGCATGGTTGCATACACCTAAAGAACGTAGAAGGAAATGGGATAAGAAATCACAAAAGATGATTTTCTTAGGGTACGATAAAACATGCACTAACTTTCGACTCTGGAACCCTTCTACTAGAAAGATTTCTATCTCTAAAGATGTTACTTTTAACGAGACAAAGCTCCGACATTGCGAACTAAAGGGAGAAAATCTCATCCCAATAAACCTAGACATTGACCTTGATCCGCCGGCACCAACGACCGAAGATGAATCACCTACAGCGCTACGGTTTCCCACGCCGTCGGGATTCCACCCGATGATAACTCGATCTAAAAAGAAAGCAGATTCTTGTAACTACCATTTTGTCGATGAGCCTTCAACCTATAAAGATGCTATGGAAAGTCCAAATGCCGAAAAATGGTTGGATGCAATGAAAGAAGAAATAAAAGCGTTAGAATCTAATAACACATGGTCACTCGAAACCCTACCAGACGGATATAAGCCAATAGGAAGTAAATGGGTTTATAAGCTAAAATATTATCCCAACTCTACGGCACCTAAATTTAAGGCTAGACTTGTAGCTAACGGTTACACACAAAGGAAGAACGTAGACTATTTCGACACCTTCAGTCCTGTTGTCAGATATGATTCACTTCGAGTGTTACTAGCAAACGCGGCATCAGAAAGAATGTTCTTAAAACAATTTGACGTAAAGACTGCATTTTTATATGGTGACCTAGACGAAGTCGTATACCTTGACAACCCAGGACAGACACACTGGACAGCAATTAAAAATGTATTTCGCTACTTGAAAGCAACACCACAATTAGGAATATTGTACGCTAGCCATCAAGAGTTAACAGGTTACTCAGATAGCGATTATGCTAGGGACATTGATTCAAGGAAAAGTACTACAGGTTACATCTTCATGTTAAACCATAGTGCTGTTTCATGGTCAAGCCAAAAGCAATCGACAGTTGCCCTCTCGACAACAGAAAGTGAATATATTGCTGCCTGTGCTGCTACTAAAGAAATGGTCTGGCTACGCAGACTTCTTAAGGATATCGGGATTAAGATGGACAGACCCACAGTACTCAACATGGATAATCAAGCAGCCATAAAGCTAGTGCAGAATCCCGAGTTCCATAAGAGAACAAAGCACATTGATGTACGATATCACTACATTCGTACTAAACAGGAAGATGGTGAGCTGATCACAAGATATGTCAGCACTCTTCAGCAGACGGCTGACCTCCTGACGAAATTTTTAGGACCGAAACACTTCAGGCGGCTCCTAGAAAACTTGAACGTTATAAATTTCAAGAGGGAGTGTTAGAAATGTGAAATTTATAGAGTCGCTGTATCATCCCAAGTTAACCTTCGGCACATGTACCCTGAGACGGCGCCACCTTCCATGTGTGACGTCACTACCTACCCCTTCCTGCCTTGCCTGCTGCTAGCTGTTTACAACTGTCATTCTATCTCTCTTTTGATTTTCTCTAAACTTGTATAACCAATAAATCAATTGGCACTCTGCTTTAACGAGTGATTCGTTAATATTTCCAATAAGGTGATCCCCAAGTTGGTCTTTCGGCGTTAAAATCACCAAGTATGATTGCGATATCCGAAGACGCTTCACTTAATGTCTCTATCAGGCCTGTATTGATGCTAGTATTATCGTGGTGATAAACATTTGTGATTGGAATTGTTTTACCTGTAAGATAGATTTCTATTGCCTGAGCTTCTGTCGAGCCTTCTCTAGGCTTACTCTGATTATAGGCGATTTCCTTAAATTTGATTTCTAGAGTTTTAATCAAAACGGCAAGTCCTCCTCCGAATTTTCCCGGTCTGTCCATTCGTAGTGTTGTATAATCTTTGATATTGAATCTCAGATTCTGATTCAATTTAGTCTCCTGAGGACAATTAATATGTACATTGTTGTCACAGAGAAGACAAGTCAGCTCTTTATTTTCCTCTGGGTACCATTTATATTGAGTTGTAGTAGATTGAATTGTGTCCTCGTAGTAGACTTCTCATCATGAGCTCGAGCTGCAGCTCCTGACGCGGCGGTTACCCCGGACGCGGTAGCATTACTGGAGATATCAGTTTTGCTCTTATTTGAAAATGGGTGCCGTTGCAACGTTAGTCATCTTGGAAACGAACCAGAATTTGGTCAAATAATCCAAGGGTCCAGGGGGGACCGCAAGGAGGTGTGGTCGAACTTCTCCCCTTCCACTTGGAATGCCGTCACTACAGGATAAAGCACTCTTGGTGAATTTTTTAAATTGTGATTCAGAATCTGCCACTGAAGCTTTACGAGCGTTTCGTTCCTTTAAAGATATTCGAAGCGGTAAAGGACCAATGAGTTGCTACTCTCTAAAGCGATTGATTAAAAGTTTTGAGAAAACTGGAACTCTTGAAACAAAACCTCGGAGTGGAAGACCATCGACATGCAAGTCAGTGGCTGTTACGGTTTTTCAGAATGCTGAAGTTATTGAAACGTTATCCCCGTATGGAGAAGTAAGTGCTAGACAAGTTTCTCGACAAACGGGGATTTCGTATGGAACAGTTTGGAGAGAACACACATTTATAATTTTTATATAAAAATACCCTAACAAAATTCAAAGTTTTCACGAGTTGAAAGTGTGCGATTTTGAGAAGCGTCAAGAATTCGCTGCATGGGTTTTCCGGCAGATTTATATCGATGAAAACTGGCTGTCAAATGTTCTAAGAAATATTCCAACACCCTCCCTCAATTTCTACATTCCCAATCTAGCAACATGTCCATCATACAAGACTCTTGGCAGACCTTTAGTAAGAATGTCGGCAACATTTTCCTGGGTTGGTGTGTGAACGACCTCGATAAGACCATCGCTGCAAATGCTTCTAATATAATGCCATTTGATGTCAATGTGTTTAGTTCTGGCATGATGGACTGGATTTCTCGCCAGCTGTTGAGCGCCCTGGTTATCAGTCTTTAAAACCGTAGGTTCATTCAATAATTCACCAAATCCCATCTCATCCAACAGCGCTCTAAGATAGACTGCCTCCTTTCCCGCTTCACAAAGTGCTATGTACTCAGATTCCGTGCTCGAAAAAGCGACAGTCTGCTGCTTCTTCGATTCCCAAGCTATTGGACCTCCTGCTAAAAAGAAAACAAGTCCCGTTTGAGATTTTCTATCCGCGAGGTTTCCACCCCAATCAGCGTCGACACAACCATAAAGGGTCTCATTAGTTTTCTCGTAAGTTATTTTCAAACATAAAGTGCCCTTTAGATAGCGGAGGACACGCTTGGCCGCATTCCAGTGCTGTCTCCTAGGATCATTGCTGAACTGTCCCAAAACACTAACCGCATAGGCTATATCAGGCCTTGTCGACACTGAAAGATATATTAACGATCCAATCAGTGATTGGTATTCTACCTTTTTTACTGGCTCATTCTCACCCTCTATAGATGAAATCTTTGTTAACTTGGAGTTCGAGTCCATGGGTGTAGAAATCGGCTTGGCCTCCTTCATTCTATATTTCGCCAGAAGTTCTTCAATATATTTCTCTTGATCTATGGATATTGAGCCATCCTTTTCCGTTTGTATTCTTATACCCAAAGAATAATTTATCTTTCCAAGATCTTTTATTTTGAATATCTTCTTCATACTTTCTTTAAAGGATATCAACGTGTCTTCTCTTTCAGCTGCAATTATCAAATCGTCAACATAGATTGCCACCAGAAGAATGCCTTCATGATGTTTGATGTAGACACAGTTGTCAGATTGAATTTGCTTCAGTCCCAAATATTTTAATTCAGTGTCAAGCTTTTCATGCCAAACTATTCCAGCTTGTTTTAACCCATAAATGGCCTTCTTGAGTCGACATACCTTCTCTGGATATTTTCTTGATACAAAGTTCTCTGGCTGTGCCATATAAACTTCTTCCTTAATTTCTCCGTTCAAGTAAGCAGATTGAACATCCATTTGGTGGACTATCAAGTTGTATTCTACAGCCAAAGCGAAAAATACTCTAATTGTACTTTGGCGCACTACTGGAGCAAATGTTTCTTCGTATTCGATTCCGTACTGCTGTGAAAACCCCTTTGCTACAAGACGAGCCTTATGGCGCTCAAGAGAACCATCACTACTGTACTTTCTCCTGAATACCCATTTGCTTCCAATTACGTTTTGGCCCTTAGGGGGATCAACCAGTTCCCAAGTTTTGTTTTCAATCAATGAATCAAACTCCTCCTTCATTGCTTTCCTCCAAAAATAAGAATCTTTTCCAGACAGCGCTTCCTCTGCGTCTTTTGGATCTGGGGAGTACTTCACTTCTGAAAATTCTTGCGTGGATAAATTTGCCGAAGGATATTCCTTTCTTGGTCGGCCAGGTTTTCCCGTTCTAATATACCTTGGTCTTTCTCTTCCTCTCTGCGAGATGACTTCCATTGTTTCTGATGGTTCGCCTAAAAACTCAATTTGCACCACGTCATTCCTAGAGGTAGAGTTTTCAGATTCTAGGAAACGTACATCTCGACTTTTTATCATCATGCCTGTTCCAGGCTTCCATAATCTGTACGCCTTTGATTCGGGAGAATAGCCAACCAGTCGGTATTCTTCACTACGAGGAGCGAATTTTCCTCTTCTCGGACGGTTGTCAACAGCGAAACATCTACATCCAATAATTCTTAAATGAGAAACGGTTGGTTTTCTTCCTGTAAATATTTCATACGGAGTTCGACTTTCATTCGTTCTTGGGCATCTGTTTCTAATGTATGTAGATGTATGCACAAGTTCAGCCCAAAGTGGATCTGGGAGGTTCGCTTGAATTATGAAACATCTAGTCATTTCTACCAGAGTTCTGTTCGCTCTTTCAGCAACTCCATTTTGTTGCGGATAATATTCAACTGAGAGCTGATGTCTAATTCCTTCCTCCAATAAATATTCTTTAAAATCTGAACTCAAATACTCTGCGGCATTGTCACTTCTGATTGCTTTAATTTTCTTGCCAGTTTGTTTCTCAGCAAATCTTTTAAATACTTTAAATCCTTTGAAAATTTCACTTTTTCGTTTCATAACAAAAGTGAATATCATTCGTGAGAAATCGTCAATGAAAGTTGCGAAGTACAATGCACCGCCATATGACTTTGTTCTCATAGGTCCACATATGTCAGAATGAATAAGTTGCAGTGGCTCTGTTGACTTTGTTAGAGAGACTTCTGGGAATGGTAATCGAGTCTGTTTACCCCTAATACAAGTTTCACAACTTGTTATACTTTTAAATTCACCCTTGGGTAATCCATTGACTAAATTCTCTCTCTGCAATTTCTTAAGGTCATCAAAATTAAGATGACCAAATCTATTATGCCAAATTTCACTGCTATTTCTGTCTATACACATTCTGGTAAATTGTGTTTTTGCATATTTAGTTTGACGAAATATGTAAAGTCCGTTTCTTTTGTAAGCTTCTATGCAAATTTTCCTCAATGGATTCACAATTTCCGCTTTTCCTCTCATAAATTTTACAAAGAATGATTTTTCTGTGCAGGTGCTGACTGAAATCAAATTTCCCTTCAGTCCTTGGACAAACAACACATTTTCTAATTTTAATAAAAATGGTTCACCATGTTCGAAAACCTCCAATTCTACCGTTCCTGTACCTAAAGCTTCTATGCTTTGGTCGTTCGCTAATTTAACGGCTATTGGCTCTGTTTCTCTTAAATTTGAAAATGCTGTTCTTAAGCAGCACATGTGTGGAGTTGCACCGCTATCCAGGCACCACTCGTCAACCTCAAGAATATTTTCATCTCTAATTCCTAGAGAAGCAGCCATTCGCTTATTGTTTCTTTTAGAGTTCCTTTTTGACCAGCAGTCAGCCGCTTTGTGGCCTTTCTTGCCACAGTAATGGCAGTTAAATTTGAACTCCTTCCGATTTGGTGGTTTAGTGGAATTGGTAGTTTTTCTTTCTGGATTTCCAAAAAAGACATTTTGTTCTCCAGACGAAGTTCCCTCCATTTCACGTTGTCTTTGATCTTCTTCTATAATCTTCACCTTTAAAGTTTCAAGTTTTGGGAGCTCATCTCTGGTTTCTATTGCAGTTCTGAATCTTTCGTACGATTCTGGAAGACTACACAACAAGAGTATAACTAAAAAGTCTTCGGGTACTTGAGCCCCAATTTCACCTAGATTGTCCACTAATGAAGTAAATTTACTCAGGTAATCTTTCAAATCATCATTAGGCCTCATTTTCATCTGTATTAGCCTTTTGGTCAGGGAAACTCTCGTCGCAGGTCCTTTTGGTCGATAAACTTCTTCTATCTTTTTCCAGGCCTCCTCGGCAGTCTTGCAGTTCTTAACATGTATTAGTTCTGATGGATTCAAGCTCAATACAATTGTAGCTAGAGCCTTCTGATCCTTATTTTGCCAATTAGAAAACTCTTGGCTACCGGGTTCAGTTTTGATATTGGCTTCATTAACATAATTCCACAGATCACAGTGATTAAGAATCATTTGCATTTGAAGCCTCCATGTCTCAAAGTTTTGCTTATTCAACTTCTCAATTTGATATAGACTGGACATGCTTGATTCTTAATTTCTTAGGCAATCAGTCCTGGGCCCATAACCTGTTGAAAAAATAGGAAGAAGGCCGGGAATCGGCTTTAAAGATAGAAAGTTTTATTAAGTTATGCTCTAATTTTACATAAAGTTAAAGCACAACACACAGCTTGCTTTACATACTCCATCACGACAATGGTAGAAATCATTTATATACATAGCGGTCAATTGGTCAAAAACAAATAAAAGAAGAGTAGAATGTTGAAATTGATTATTCCAACACTTATAACTTTACAACCAAACACTCTCTGTTAGTGAAGATGATGACATCTATCATACAAAGCGTCTGTTCTCATCGTTGAAAATAAAAACAGTTGATTCTTCTGCCATCCCTCTCTAGAACCAGAACATCAGGAAGTTGAAAAGCAGTTGGCTATTTTATTGACTTGGTGTGTCCCGGATTGTTGAAGCAACATATTTCCCGGACCCTGGGTGAGCCACATAAATATTTAATGTTGAATGTAATTGAAAAAAAAAGACAGTTCAGAAGAAATTACTGCAACATTTAGACCCATATATATTTCATAAAACCGCACAGAATATATAATAAAATGTATTTTAAAGTATTCGATATCAATTAATGTAATATATTTGATGTATATTTTGAAGTATTCTTCTTCAGCGCTGATATTCTTTTTTAAGCTTCGAAAGAAAGGAAAATCAACATGAGAGCTTCGTAGGCATATCCCGTATTGCAGGAAGGAATTTGAAACGAGTCGAATCAGTGCGAAGTGATTAAATATTTACTTTGTGTTGCAACATATGGTGGTGGGATTTCCTCTTCGGAGCTCAGCGTTGGGCACAAACTCCATCTGTATTGTAGAAAGTTAATAAGAAATTCGCTTCTTCTGATAAAAGCAACTGCCAATGAACTCCCCATTTATATAATGGACATTAACAACTTTATTTAGCGCTAGAAATACGTTATTACAATATATATTTGCAAAATCCCGTTCCCAAATAGAATCAACACATATGTGTGCATCTGGGTTTCTCCCAGAAACCACCGCCTAACATCCCGGTATTAATCGCACGGCAATTTCAATCAAGGTCACAGGTTCCAATTTGAGACGGCGTAATTGAAGGTTGGGAAATCGGTTGTTTATATACAGAGTCGCCTCTTGTTTCTGACGCTTGGTTCGATGGATCCGTGCAATTGGCTCTTCTCACGAGAAACTAACGGGAATATCTACAATTTCAAGATCTAGAGGGCACAGTGTTCTTTTTGTAATAATTTAAAATTACTTTATCATTGCGACCACACTATATGTAATATATTCAATATTATTTGACCATTGATCATGACACACAATGCTGTAAATTTAAGTTCATTCAATATTATTCTAATAATATATAATGTATATGAGAGTCGTTTTAAAATAAATATTATGACATAAAATTAATATATTGTTATTAACTTTTAACATTAGAGCATTATTCAATACCTAGTATGAAATAGCGAATACATAACAGTGGCGACGAGGATTAATAAAGAAAATCAAGATGAGCAGAACTATGGGAAGCATAGAAAATTTTATTCCTAATAATGGTAATTCTTTTTCAAGCTATTTCGAGAGGATCGAGTGTTATTTTGTTGCAAATGATGCGACGATTTGTGAAAACAAAGTGGACAATATTTCTTGCAATATGCGGCAAAGAAACATACGAAATAATAAAGTTAGTTTCCTCTCCCCAAAATCCAATGGAAACAGATTGGGATTAGATAATGGGTAAGAACCACTTTGATCCTAAACCAAATTCAATAGCGCAGCGATTTATAAAGGTATATTCATAGCAGCTCTAAAAAGTTATCAGAACAATGTCCTAGATCTGGTAGACGAGATGCATTAGCGTGTGGCATCATGAATAAAAAGTTATAGATCTTTTTGCTAATGGATAGCTAGATTACATTTAAAAAGGCTCAAGAGACAGTATTATTATTTGAAACTACCAGAATATATACAAGTATGTAGTACTTGTACAAGTACTTGTATATTTATTTACATAAAAGACTGCTCATATTTTGGATCAAATTTATTTGTTTTTCCCCCCAAATATTTCGTGTATATGGCTACATGCCAAGCTTCTTCGGGAAGAGAGCAAGGATTATATTAAATATTTTAAAATATATAATTGCGGGAAAATGTTAATCATGTATTAAAACAGGCACCTCTCTAATTATGCATCAGGACGATGCACTTTTTCATATTATTATTATCTAATATTTTTGTTCGTTTCTTTCGTTCGGGAAAGCTAATTAAAAGTGTGAAATGAACCATGAGCCCTCACTTGATAAGTAGCACCCTGGTGTAACAATATCGACATACACATCCGCACATGTGCGCACGCACCATGATTACTATGGTCTGCTAAATGATCATCCGTTGGAAATCGAAGAAAAATACCAAAATGTCATTAAATAACACAATTATAAATTTTGAAAATAGAGCAATCCATAAATAGATATTTAATTAAAAAGGAATATATACATATAAATATAATTTTTAATTGAACAATAATAAATACTCAGATATAAGAAAATCACGATATACCTTTATAAAAGATTCAATAACAAATATAGATATCTTTAAAATATGATATTAGGGGTAATGTGTGATGAATGAAGGTATCTTAATTTATTTCATTATCAAGAACCTTTGGGTGGAATCACTAGTCATGCGTCAATTTACGACTAGACAGCCAAATTAAAAATGAACTAGGGTCCGACATTGATACTAAAGGCCAAAATATTTTCAGAATATCAGTTAAAAGTTTTTATATAAATATTGGACCATCTATGTAGCTCTCCATAAGCAAATTTTGCATGAAAATATGACTCTCCTTTTTTCAAACAGGTTTCAGTCAAATCAGGGAGGCCTTTGACCAGATTTGGATCGATTTGCAGTGTATGCAAAATAACGCAAGTTTTCGGGAATTTGTTTAAAGATAAACAGCTACGAAAAAAGAATGAATCAGAGTATACTTCATGTATGGAGTACTGGCAGAGGAGACCTATTTTCAATACGGACTATAACCCATGGATAAATAGGACTAACACCAAGCCGAGTTATTCATAGGTCGGCAGTTGACTACCAGAATGGACAGATTCAACCCAAAGAGAAGTAACTAAGAGATACGGATAAAAAGAAAACATCCCCAAACAAGTTCAAGCACCTCAAAAAGCATATATTATCGCAAATATAATGAAAAGGTAAAATTTGAACCTGGAACCATAAAGGCGGCACTTGGACTCAGAAATGATGAGTGAACACGAAATATGGAATGACAATGAAAATACACCAAGACCAACTGGTGAGAAAGAAGAGAGGTGGTATGGAGGGAGTATGGCGGAAGATAGAGAGCAAAGAGTAGAGAGCAACACAGGTAAAAGAGAAGAAGATATGAAAGAGCCAAATAGGACGCAGGGTAAACTTGGAAAGAACACCAAAGGTATGTAGACTGCTTAGAACGGAAAAAAATAGCCTAAGTAATTGGATTGAAAATAGAAAACTCATAGCAGAAAACCAGGCAGGATTCAGAAGGGGCTACTCGTGCTAAGACCATATCTTCACGCTTACATCACTAATCCAAATGACACTAAACCGCAAAAGGAGGAAACTTTACGCATTCTTTGTTGATATTAAAAAAAGCGTTTGCTACAGTTCCACATCTACTATTATGGAGAAAGCTTGCGCTTGTTGGTTTAAGTGGGCGATTTATCAAACTCATACAGAACTACTATGCTCAAATGATGGCAGCGGTCAGATGGAACGGCTCTTTTACAGAATTTATCAAAATACAATCAGGTGTTCTTCAGGGTAACCTCTTTCACCGTATTTATTTATTATTTTCATTAACGATCTGGTTGCTAAGCTGGATGATTCTGACCTGCCAGGTATATACTTACCGGGCCATGGAACTATAGACCTCCTCCTGTTCGCGGATGAAATAGTCCTCTTGGGTGAATCCAAGATAAATCTCCAAATAAAGATTAATTTAATAAAAATATATTTTGAGGAAAATGGTTTAACTCTGAACCAATCCAAGTCTAAAATCGTAGTGTTTCGAAATGGAGGCCGCTTGGTCAGATCTGACGTTTGGTTTTGGGGCCAACAACCCTTGACAGTATCTTCAAAATATACATACCTTGGCTACCCCTTAACTACCAAGAATACAACTGCTTACGTGGCGCAGCACTTTAAAAGCAAAGCATTGGTTGCTACAAACGCAGTATGGAGAATACTATCTAAGTCAAGAACCAAATCGTTCGGGGCAGTGATGAAACTACTTGATTCCATAGTTTTATCCACGTTGTTATACTCGTGGATTCAGATAAGAGTTGTAAACCAGATACAGGATATTTTCCTACGACGATTTCTTGACCTTCCTAAATATACTCCGGGCTACATCTTACGAACAGAAACCGGAAGGATGTCCCTCGAATTAAACATTACGAAATTGATTCTGAAGTTCTGGATACGGATTTTAAAAATGGACAGGACAAGATTACCCTATGTTTGCTTGTCCCAGATCTGGTAAGTACCAATTGTGGGAAAAGCGGGAAACAACTTTATTCATAACCTGAATAGCATCATTGACTCTAGGGGTTTTTCTTTTCTTAAGAACTGTGAATATTATATGGTTGTGCGAGGAGAAATGCCTAGAATTATTCAAACCACAGTGGACCAGCTACTCCAATTTGACCGAGCTAAGATACAAAACTCAACTCATTTTATTCACTATCAATCTCTAAGTAGCTCCTTCACGACGGAGGACTACTTGCTATCAAACCTCCCTTTGAAAATTAAACGATTTATATCCCGTCAAAGGATTCTATGGCTACTTTTCCGCGAGGATATCACGGGATTTTTGAAAAGCGACCCTTTAAATTGCTACTTCTGCAATGTTGACATCCAAGACAATTTGGTCCACTATCTATTCCATTGCCCATTCCTACATGAAAAGAGACAGGAAATTCGTGAAATTTCGGGGCCAACTCACTACAATGAACAACATATATATAAAATCTTCACTACTCTCCTGCTGGATAAAACATTTGTTTATAAATATTTTAAATATTTCAAGGCGATTGATAAAATGAGGGAAGAAGTGCTCAATCCCACAGACAACGGCTGATTGCTCCCCCTCCCCTCTAAATTGCTTTCCTCCTCACTCATGTACATATATAACTTTTTAGGGGAATCCCCTTGTAAGACAATAGTGTCTTAATAAAGATTTTTGTTGTTGTTGACTGCTTAGAACGGACGACCCCACTTGAGTACCTAAAAGAATATGTTACAGATTGGGGATAGGAGATGAACATATTTAATATAACTTGATCATTGTACATGTAATATATTTGATATTAGTTGTCCATTTAGCATGATATGTTATAAATCTAAGTACATTTAATATTGTTTTAATAATATGGAATGGATGAGTTTTGTAATGTTATGACAATAAATTAATATACTGATATTAATATTTAACTACTATTAATGAACATATATATTGTAATTTAAACCAACAACCCCATATTGTATATAACTTATAACAATATTTTAATGTTGTATAGTAGAAACACATCTGTAAATGGTTATATGCATGATTTACATGTGTCATTACATGATCATATGTAATGTAATTTGTACAAACTGAGGATAATAAATAAAACTCTGTAATAGATTAAGAGTTGAGCTAGAGAGATAGAAGTCAAACACGTCTAAATTCGAGATAGATGGAAGCCACAAAGCAACATCTGAAGATAGATTGGAAGCTGTCAGGACGGCGCCAGTAGAATGTCACCAGACGACCCACACTCTTCACATCTGGTGACATGCAAAACCCCCTTTCTCAGAAACGGTATATAAAGCCCCCGTCCTAGCTAAAAATACAGTTAGTTCACCATCTGCGTCAGCGCTCGTCGGTTGTACCCCAGGTCCATCTCATCCATCATGTAGACCAGTAAGCAACTTCTATCTTCCCATCTTTCGCTCCTAGCTCAACTTTTATCTGTTCACGGAACTTTCTTAGTGCAACTGTGTCTTCGTTTTTTGTGTGGACATCCCCAAGCTTTCCACTCTGCCTCGACCACGACTGCCTCTACTTTGTGAGAACTGTAAAAGGTCTTCCAAGGTGCAGAGAGGTACTGGAAAACTCCCCATCCTGACTGGTCCTCTCGGTCAACACAGTATAGCGAGAGTCAACACTTCATCATCACAAAGTTAGTCGACAGGATTCTACAAGAGGCTACCAGACTTCACCACATTACATATATATACTTTTTTGTATAGTGGTGAGAAATAATACATGACAATTTTATTGAAGGACAGCTTACAAATGTTTCTTCCCAAATTGGATGAAATATCACTCGAATTAATTTTGATATAGAATGAATATATAGCTGCGGATGAATATTTTTCGAAACAAGTGGATGTCAATCTATGAAATCTGCTTGTTTCTAAAAGCTATTAATTTTATATTACAATATTACCTTAAGGAGTATTTAATCCCGATTGTAAAAGCAGTCTTTCAATAAAAATATTTATCTAGAAGTAAATGTATATCTAGATAATTGTTTATCTAATATAAGTAAAATATATATATTTAGAAGTGGATATAAAATAATTTGTAAACTGGCAAACCCACTGGAGGGTTGAGCCTGGTCCTCCCAATATATATTTTAATAGCAGTAGAAGCGATAGAGAGTGCTTTTAATTTTTACAAAAATTCGCGCTAAAATAAGTTCAATTCTTGATAACAGAATAACTTTCCATCGCCTTGTGGTTTAATTGCCAGAGTACAGGATCACAAACCGGAGGAAATAACGCATTTGTTCTGATTAGTAATATCAGTCAGAAGAGCTGCTGGTAGGACGAAAATCGAAATTTTCATCACGAGGTGGCAACATTCTACATGTTGGGAATAAAATGTCTCAAAGAATGGAAACGTTTTGTCATAAATCCTTCGTAAATAAGTTTCTTTTATTTACTTTAACCCCGCGAGCTTTCGATCTCTCGTTTTTCAACGGGCAAGGAATGATACTAAGAGCGAACGTGGGAGAGAGCGATTTATGAGATTTATTATTGTTTCATAAAAGTATCTATATGATGTATATGATGTACTAGAGCGCCATCTTTTATCAAATTATAAAACTATTTTAGAGGCGTAATATTCTTTTTAAAATAAAACAATTTCTACTGTCCTTACTGCGATGGAAAAATTAAAGGGAGGGCCTGGCTCATCAGTGGTGAACCCTCCCAGAATTCCGGAATTTTTATTATCCTGTTGATGTACTGTTCTTTCCATTAGATATTAGTGATACTACGGCCACAAACACAACTGTTCTCATTCGATAGAGATGTTACTGTATAGAGATAAGGCTATCCAGATTGAAATTATTATAATTTTTTGCTCTATGCTGATAAATTAGAGATTTAACATTTTTGGGTTCGATATTATATTTATGTTTCTTGTGTGTGTGATTCTCGTTTCTATTTTCCTGCTAGTTTCATCTACATAAATGGATTTAACTTTAAACACAATACTGAATATATGGTATCTGTTTTTCTGTTGAGGATTCTGATTTTCATCTTTTTTTTTTTGTTTGCGAAAATGTTTCTAAAAATATTTTTAGTATTTCTTGGGCTGCGAAAGAAAGACACTTCTTATACCATGTTTCTATTGTTTTTGGCTGTTTTTTAATTAGTTGATGATTAGTCTATATAACAATTATATTCGAATTTCTATTGGGTTTATGTCGGGAAGGTATTAAGGAATGTTCCTCCGTATGGAAGATGGCGGATATCCATATTGTCAAAGGTTTCTGTAGACATTTTACAGTTCTATTTTTTTTTAATTAGAAAGGGGGAACAATAAGTGAAAAACTGTTTTTTTTTTTTTTAAGTTTTAACTATGGTTATTTTTAAATACTATATGGGACTATGGGAACTAAAAAGGTTTTATGCAGGCTTGGAAATATTTCTGAAGTGATCAGTAGTGTGGAATCTATTTCCTGTTCTTTTGATCAGAGCTTTTAAATAGGGTATTAAATTCAATTTATATATTTTTTTTCTATGGTAAAAAAATTGCTTCCATGGATTAATTTTCTCCCGGCAAATTTTCCATTTATGTTTTGCCAATAGATTTGGCCCAGCCACATTGCCAGCAAAACACCTCTTTGGTAGATTGTGAGGATTCCATTAGATCCCGTGTGGATCTCATGGAATAAAGTCCGCCCTAGACTGACGAGGGCCATTAGCCCGAAACCATGGTCTCTAGGTGGACGCTTATCAGTTTGCCAAAGTTGGTGTTGTGGCTTTGTCACCGACCCGATGCCGCTAGTTGCGGCGACGGTCAATAGATAGCGTCAGATTCTGACGTTTATTTTGACGGGAGAGGCGACCATTGCTTCCATGGATTAATTTCCTCCCGGCAAATTTTCCATGTTTTGCCAATAGATTTGGCCCAGCCACATTGCCAGCAAAACACCTCTTTGGTAGATTGTGAGGATTCCATTAGATCCCGTGTGGATCTCATGGAATAAAGTCCGCCCTAGACTGACGAGGGCCATTAGCCCGAAACCATGTTCTCTAGGTGGACGCTTATCAGTTTGCCAAAGTTGGTGTTGTGGCTTTGTCCCCGACCCGATGCCGCTAGTTGCGGCGACGGTCAATAGATGGCGTCAGATTTTGACTGGAGAGGCGACCATTGCTTACATGGATTAATTTCCTCCCGGCAAATTTTCCATTTATATATATATATATATTCATATATATATATGTTATATTTAATAAAGAAAATGAATTAGATTTTTTGTTGTATTTAGATCATGTTGAGGATTATGGTAATGCAGTTGTGGTTGAAATTCTTGAAAGAATAATAATAAAAATAGACTTGATCAGATATTGCTTTAATTGAACCCATGGAATATATATGAAAAACAATTTGATAAAAGTAATGCCTGGCTTAAGGCGAGTAGAATAAGAAAACAAAAGAATATTTACATAATGTACAAAATTTTGAGCCGGCCAACGGGATAAAACAACAACGAGTTTTTATAGGGGAAGAGTGACCTCTGGCGGTCGATTCAGCAGAGTATTTGAATCCATGAAATTATAATTTGAAATAAAATAATATTTTCATATAACATATATATGTCATAATATATACTCTTCCAGGAATAATAAAGCCAAGATACCAGCGACATTTCAAGGGGCGACCCCTGGGGTCCGTCAGTTGACACCTCGGGACTTTTAGGACAGTTGGGGATTGTGTGCGACACGAACGGCCGCCCGGCTGTGCCGGGCCCGTCTCTCTCCTGGTTTTCTAGGTCCCTCTTTCAAATTGTGATGTGATTATTTCTCTTCCCACCTTATTATATACCACATAAAAGTCGACAGGATAAGACCTGGCCGAGAAGCAATACTAGAATATGAAGAAAACAAGAAGCAAAGCCATGGTGATCGGACAAACCCACAGCCACGTTCCACAAGAATTTACAACAAACTAAACCGTAGCCACTTCTCTTCGAGCTCTCACCCTCTGCCTCGGCCAACCTTTTAACCTTGATCCGGAAGAAGTGATCACCTACGACGGAGATGAACCTGCCGCACACCTCTTCCAGCTCTAGATCTGCCCAAGAACGATCACCGCGCCAGAGCAGGCCATCTTCCATCATCATGGACAAGACTCCGCCATATCCTTGCCGCTACTGTGGCGGATAACACTGGCAAGTACAGTATCTGCAGACAGAACCCTCCCTCAATGACTCAATGAATCTACCTTCGCCCTAAACCAACATAACCTGTGAGTTCAATTGTTTAAACCCTTACCATTCATTCCTCAAAGTAGTCTTTCCTTGTAAACTCTGATGCCAATATTTCCATAATTAGTTCAGTTCCTTTTATTCTATCCACGCCTATTAACAATGATTTTATTCTCCATACTATTTATCTAGATATTTGTAACCCATTAAATTAGTTACCTTACCAATCGAATTTAATAATAGACATTTTAATGAAATAATTTCTATTTTAAAGTCATCCCTTAAAAATTAAAATTGGAATTTTTACCTATTCAAGCTTTACGATTTTTAAGAATAACAATATATTTTCATATTCAATTGATATATAAAAATAGTGCTCCAGTACCTAAACATTTTTACCACTTCGTATATGACCTTCTCTTCTACTTGTAAGCACGGCTCACGAAAAATAATTTCTTGCCCTAAACGCCTCATAATTCACGCTGTTAGCTTAGGCGTCGAAGAATTCCAACCAACACGTGAGCCTTGCTCTCTTACAACCAACCCTTAGTAACCTTTATTAATCTCCCTCTGAATGTCCCACTCACTCTTACAATTTTGTTAACCTTCTACCAGCCCATGACCCTCTATAGAATTATTGATTAACCAATTATCGAACTACTATATTGCCATTTCAAAATTCTAATCTTCACGCTTGATTTATGATAGTATATTTTGTAGTTTCTCTCTAGCATATCCACCAACCCACACCATCTAGCCACTGGTGTGTTCGTCACAAGATGCAGATTGACTAACTGCTAGATGTTTATCAACTCATTTTTGTTCACACTTGAACAATCTGCATCGAGCGGCACAGTTCGCTCCTTCCCCTCGCGCCACACGTTCGCCACACGGGCCCTGTCTTCAAATCTCTGTTTGTCCCTTGTCCATACCAGCACGATACAACCTACGTCCGATATTTTCCACGGAGGTACGGTAAACATCGTAGCTGATTTTGTCCGGTCCGTCATCATTTCGCACAGACATGGGTTTTACGTTCAATCCGTCGCGAAATCAACTCCTCGCATAAGCTCCCACGACGGGTCAAACCCCTCGTGTACGAGAAGCTTCTCAATTGTAAAGGACAACACCGTCCTCGTCTCAATTTTTGGCACTGTGCGCGCAGACTTTCCTTCAATTAGTAAAAACCACTAAAGTCCCTTAGTATCGAAATAATTAAGGTGGAAAGGCCCAAAGCAAGTTTACCCTCGCTTTGTTCGCCTATATTCGACCTTTGCATCTCGAACTATTTTATCTTCTCAAATTAACTATAAGTCCATTCGACTTCTTCACCTACACACGGGACTTTTCCCCTCGGACTCGTTACACAAGTAACTGCATACATAAGGTAGAATGGCCCAAAGCAAGTTTCCCCTCGCTCTGTTCGACAGAATTCTAACCTTGTATGTAGTCCTATGTTCACCTTAGTTATGAACTCACGCAATTTCCACCCTCAACCTCATTTCTCGTACTCTACACCTATAGCATAGAAAGCCCATGCCAAGTATCCCCTTGCCATGTTCGCCTGAAAAATATCTTAAAGTGTAGAGTTACCAAGTTTAAATGGCCTTAATATTTTCATCATGTGTCTGTGACTCCCCTTATCCTTGTTCACACCTCTCAATATCATTTCCCTTATAATACATTAGACGTTATTGTATATAGCCTTTAATGACTTTTATATTTACAAACATCCCTTAAATTTTAAACTCTTCTTAGATTTTAAAATGCTTGTAAATAATATTTACCTGTGTACGATACAATATTTTATTTACATAAAACTCCCCATAAGCGAAATTAATTTCAACTATAAAATTATTTTCTTTATTTCTGGCTTCTCCAGCTTTAAGTATACTCAAACCATGTTCAGCCTTCTTCAACGGGGGCCATATGTCATAATATATACTCTTCCAGGAATAATAAAGCCAAGCTACAGACAGTCCAGAGAGAGACAGGAGGGTCACTTAAGATACCAGCAACATTCCAAGGGGCGACCCCTGGGGTCCGTCAGTTAACACCTCGGGACTTTTAGGACAGTTGGGGATTGTGTGCGACACAAACGGCCGCCCGGCTGTGCCCGACCCGTCTCTCTCTCCTGGTTTTCTAGGTCCCTCTTTCAAATTGTGGTGTGATTATTTCTCTTCCCACCTTATTATACCACAATAAAAAATATATATATATATTTCCATTTTCATCTTATAATTTATTTCAAATTTCACAATGTTTTCAAAATATATTATTAATGTTTTAATATAACCAACTTTGCAAACATTTTTGAGCTTTGTGTTTTAGTTCAGCATTTCTTTTATATATAATTCGTTATTTTTATCTTATTTTTTCATATAAAAATCTTACACATAGTACTAATAATTGTAAATATAAAATAGGCGTTATTGTTAATATACAAAATATTCACACCCTTATTTTACAAAATGTATTTGTTCAAAATATAAAAATATATTTCAATTTTTTTCTTCCCCTTGAATATAAGCAAATATATTTTTAAACTTAATTCTATTGACGTTATATGTGGCTCTGAGTTTGTTGTTGACACCATTAATATGTTATAATATTTTGATAAAGGTTGGCGTTCAGCCAACTGAAATATTTGTAAAATAAATGATATTTTGATCTAATATATGCCTTATTAGTTAAAGATTTATTTATGGATTGCTCTATTTTCAAAACATACAAGCATGTATAAATATTGAACCCGTTATTTTTTAATATAAGCATTCACACACACTATGATATTTTAGAGAATATTTTATAAGTATATGTGATGACCGAGGGTCTCTTGCTATGGTGTGGTAACCGAGAGGGACAGTCAGGGCGTGGAGAGTTTTCCAGTACCTCTCTGCACTTTGGAAGACCTTTAACAGTTTTCACAGAGTACAGGCAGTCGTGGTCGAAGCAGAGTGGAAAGCTTGGGAATGTGCACACACAAAAAAACGAAGAGACACAGTAGTAGTAGGAAAGTTCCATGAACAGATAGGAGTCGAGCTAAGAACAAGATGGAGATAGAAGAGTTCTTACTGTTTTACATGGTCGATGAGGTGGACCTGGGTACAACCGACGAGGGCCCACGCTGATGGTGAAATGGCTATCTTTTCGGCTAGGGCAGAGATCTTATATATCTTTGCCGAGGGAGGAGATATGCGGGAGAATGGACTTTGAGCGGGTGCAAAGGGCGTGGGGCGTCAGCGATATTCTACACCCAATGACCTTAATGGAACGACCTGCCAAATTCCTCTTTAGGGTTGTTGGACTTTATCTCGATTTTAGACGTTTTTGAACTTCTTCTTAATCTTGATTTAGCTCATCTCTTAATCTATTACATAGTTTTATTTATTCATGTTGGATTTAATTTCCAAGCTTATTATCATTGATGATATTTTTATTGATTTTTTTTACTACTCTGATGTTGTTGTAGTTGTTCGATAGCGCATATATAATTTGATGGCTGTATTTCCCATTATTTTTTATCTCTATTATGTTATAATTGTAATGTTTTCCATGACTAAATAAAATCATTAATTAAAACTCCTTCATTAACTAAAACTTCCTTCAATGGTTATGGGGCCAGCACTTCTCCCACCTCGCGAATAAAAAAGGCTTAAGTCGAGCGTCAACATTCTTGAAAAATAAAACAAATTTACCGAAAAGGTAAGATATACACATCTTCAGAAAATGGAGAATAGTGTACAAGTTTCCAAATTTGACGGAAAAAAACTTCGCTTCTTGGAAATTTAGGATCGTATGAATTTTAGAAGGCAAATGATTGAACGACCTTTTGGAAGGTGATCCACCAGAAGATGAAGTTAAATTCAAAGAATGGGAGAAGAAAGATGCTCAAGCTAAAGGAATAATCACATGTGCAATGACTGAATCCTTAGTCGCCTTAATATTAAATTGCAAAACAAGCAAAGATATATGGATAGCGCTGCATGAAAGATATGAAGGAGATAAAAAAAGGATCATTGAGGCCCGAAACGACGTTTCAAGATTGACAATGAGGAAAGAAGAAAATTGGGAAGAATATCTCTACAGAGCAGAGAAGCTATTAGAACAAGCAAGAAACCTTGGTGCAGATATACAAGATCAAGAATTCACCACTTCAGTGATCAGAGGACTACCCAAAAAGTACAACCTTGTTGCACTTCAACTGAATTGTCAAATTAAGGTAAGCATTTCTGATCTTAAAAATTGCTTAAAACTATACCATGAAAGATTCACTCATGAAGAAAAGGAAGTAAATTCCAAAGCATGCAATACAATACATAAATAATCTTTCTCAAACAGTAAGCATTTCCACAAAAATAGAAATGGTAATAGGCCTATTTGTTTCATTTGTGCTAAACCTGGCCATTAGGCCATAGAATGTTGGAATAATCCTAAAAATAAAGAGGGAGAGCGAAAATAAACAAACCTCAAAGAATAAACCTGAACATCAAAATAAGGCAAAATTTGTAAATTTGCAACCTGAGGAACATGTGTCCAACATTAAAGAATATGAAACTACTCAACAACCTGAAGAATGGGTGATTGATAGTGGGGCTAGCTATCACATGACATCAAATAGAGATCTATTAAAGGAAGAAAGAGAGGTTCACAAAACAATAAAATTTGCAGATGACTCTGAAATAATATCTAATGCAGAAGGAGCAATTGAAATTGACGGACAGAATAAGTTGATTAGGCTTAATGATGTCCTATATGTTGAAAAAGTGTCAGGTAACTTAATGTCTGTTAACAAACTGGTAGATGACAATAAAAAAAGTACTTTTTGATAAGGATGGAGGACATATAATGGAGGAAGATGGAGAGGAAATTTTGATGGCCCAAAGAATAAATGATTTCTACATAATCAAAATATCAGCACCAGAAGAAATTCCACCACAGGCTTTAAAGGCTACTCTTCATACCTGGAATGATTGGCACAAAAGATTGGGACACTTAAATGAAGAATACGTGAAGCAAATGTTGAAGAATAATACAGCTAACAATTTCCATACCCAATCCCAGAATATGGACACTTGTCAAGTTTGTATTCAGGCCAAACATCCTAGAACACCCTTCAAACCAGTCCTATATCCTCAATCTACTAGACTATTGGACTTAATACATATTGATTTGATTGGACCTATTCAAGAGGAATCAATTGGAGGTGCTAAATATGTAATAACACTTGTTGATGACTTTTCTAGAAAAATATTTGTAGAATTTCTCTCATCCAAATTGGAAACTTTTGACATCATCAGATCTTTCATTGAAGATATTGAAAAGGAAAAATAAATCAAAGTCAAACAATTAAGATCAGATAATGGAAAATAATTCACAAATCATCAAATGACTCAATATTTAAAAGGTAAAGGCATTAAGCAACATCTGACAAATGTTTACACACCCCAACAAAATGATATCTCAGAAAGGTATAACAGAACACTGATTGAAGAAACAAGAGCTTTGCTGATAGACTCACAACTTCCATTGAGATATTGGGCAGAAACAATGTCAACCTTTGCTTATTTGAAAAATAGAATACCTTGTAAAAAATTGGGATGGGAAACTCCTGAAGAGAGATTTTCAAATAGAAAGCCAACTGTAGCTCATCTAAAGATATTTGGATGTAAAGCTTACTACAGAGGGTGTTCACACTCATAGAAAACAAGTTTCATTATAAAATATTAAAAATTAACACCATAGTTGAAATTTTTCAAATGTTCTATTTGAAAGCCTTTTTGTTTATTTACAGAACGGCAACTGATTTTCCACGATAGCAGACACTTTCTGATCATGGTCATACTCCAAAGATCCCATTCTTCCT
The DNA here is from genome assembly GCA_030710605.1 of Cordylochernes scorpioides. Lineage (NCBI taxonomy): Eukaryota > Metazoa > Arthropoda > Arachnida > Pseudoscorpiones > Chernetidae > Cordylochernes > Cordylochernes scorpioides. The sequence continues at coordinate 103,725,375 of CP092886.1, forward strand.
TTACCACTTTCCAGAGACCTTCAATTGTCCTAGGGTGTTTCTTTTAAGGCATCCAAAAATGCAAAAATCCATCGGGGCAAAATCAGGAGATTTTACAGGGGTTCTGTTCTTTGGAATAGTGTTGATTCCTGTTCTTTGCCTTAGATCTTCCAAATAAGCTTGGGTTGAAGATGAGGTATGACTTGTGGCGTTATCATGGTGAAACCAGACTTTGTTGCTCTGTTTTCTATAGATAGAGAGAATATCATTAAAAAATATAGGTTCTAAAATATTGTTTTGATAGTACTCCGAGTTTATTTTGGCATTTCTTCAACTTTTTTTATTTTTAATTTTCCTTCATATGATATACCGCATGCTACCATAAATCCTTTGGTGTAACTTTCGGCACATTCCTTCAACGAAATTGTCCTAGATTTTTCCACCCTTTTTTGATAGTATTTAGCTCTTTTTCTGTCGCAATCGGTTAAATATACCCATGCTTCGCCATATGTAACAATAAATTTCAATCTATCAGCAGCCAAGAAATTTTTATAAAAATATCTGCTGACAGTGTGTCGCTGACAAATATGGCTCTGAAACAATTTGTGAACCGCATGTTTTTTTTTTTTTCAGCTTTTAGGCCTATACTCTTTATTTATTATTTTATTTATTGTTGACACTGATGTTCCTATTAATTTGGCTATATCTCTTTGTGGCATAGGATTTTCTTTTGTAATAATTTTTTTTCACTTTTTTGACAGTTGCAGGAGTTCTCACAGATATAGGGTGATAATCTTTTGTTCATTTCTCCGTTGGTGCTTTGAATAAAAACTTGATATTTTTGTCGTGAATAATATCATAAATACCTTTTTTAGAAATGTTGATATCATCTTGTTTGCATATTTTAATTATGTCCAAATAGGTAAGATTAGCTCTGGAAAGTGTTAAAGGAAGAATGGGATCTTTTGAGTATGACCATGATCAGAAAGTGTCTGCTATCGTGGAAAATCAGGTGCCGTTCTGTAAATAAACAAAAATGCTTTCAAATAGAACATTTGAAATTTTTCAAATATGGTGTTAATTTCTAATATTTTATAATAAAACTTGTTTCCTATAAGTGTGAACACCCTCTGTACTATGTACACAAGTAAGACTATTCCTAACACATGTCTTTCATCTTGTGATAGCGAAATATGTGGATTACTTCAAACTGTAAAAAAGGCCATTTACATCCAATACTGTTTTTGAAGAAAGGCTTTGGAGACTAATTGATCCTGAAAATGAAAATGCAATTGAAACAAGAGATGTTAAATTTCTTGAAAATAAATTAGGAAAGGAAATACTAAACAAAAATGATTCAAATGACACTCAAAAATATTTCCTTTACAATTTTCCAGAAGAGACTATCCCAGAAACTTCTGAAGAAGTAGAAAATCATGATGATCATTCTCATTCTGATCTTGAAAATCAAGATGAACATTCTGAACTTCCTTACAATCTCAGACCAAATTTGAAAGATGAACTTTACTATAAGCTTTCTTCAGATGATGAACCTATTGAAGACAATGAAGACAAAGATCCCACCTATGATCCAACTGTAGGAGCACTCAAGCTTTCCCATGGAAACTTGCTAACATCATCTTATGAAGAAGCAATTAATCATCCTGATTCACCTTTGTGGCAACAAGCAATGGATAAGGAAATTCATTCTCTTCAGAACCATCATGTATGGGACCTTACTGAATTACCTGAAGGTGCTAGAGCAATAAAATTCAATTGGATATTTTCAAAGAAAATGGATCCTCAAACCAATCAGGAGATCTACAAAGCAAGACTTGTTGCTTTGGGCTGCTCTCAGGAATATGGAAAAACTACACAGAAACCTTTTCTCCACACAGTGATGAAAACAGATTCATTTAGAACTCTTCTAGCCTATGCTACAATGGCAGGATATGAATTTCACCACTTTGATGTTGAAACAGCATTCCTGTATGGAAAACTTTCAGAGACCATCTACAAGACCCAACCTTCAGGCTACCAGGATGACAAGAAAAAGACCTCTGTATGTATACTAAATCAGGCATTGTATGGACTTAAACATAGTGGTAGGGTATGGTATGAAACATTTACAGAATACCTTTTCGAAATAGGTTTAACACAACTTAAATCTGATAAATGTGTTTTTACTTTTAGAAATGGCAATTCACATTTACTTTTAGGACTGCATGTTGATGATATGATAATCATTATTTCTGATCCTGAAATTTTGCATGATATAATACAAAAAATAAGAATTCACTTCAAATTAAAGGAAAGTTTAACAACTTGTAACATTTTAGGCATTGAAATCATTAAAGAGGATGTTAGACCGATTTTAAAACAGGAAAATTACATAAATAAAATTTTACAAAAATATAACATGCAAGATTGCAAGCATATTACAACCCCATTAGATCCTAACACTAATTTAGATAATTTTAATAGCTCTAAGGAAGTCAATAACACTCAATATCAAGAATTAATAGGCTCTTTGCTTTATCTCTCAACTAAATCTAGGCCTGATATTGCCTTTGCAGTTACTCTTTTAAGCAGATATAATCAAAACCCTAGAGAAATGCACATGGGTGCAGCTAAGAGAATTCTTAGGTATTTAAAAGTAAGTAAGCAATATGGATTAATATATATACTGAAGGAGATGCCCAATTAAAGGCTTACACAGATGCATCATGGAATTGTGGCAGATCCAATAAAGCAAGATCAACTGCTGGATTAACCTTTTATTTAGATAAAAATCTCATTTCTTGGTCAAGTAAGACTATTCCTAACACATGTCTTTCATCTTGTGATAGCGAAATATGTGGATTACTTCAAACTATAAAAAAGGCCATTTACATCCAATACTTTTTTTGAAGAAATTACATCTAATTTTGTTATAATACAAATGTTTTGTGATAACAAAGCATCAATATTTTTGACTAAGTCTGGTCAAACAACTGATAAATATAATCATTTAGTTAGATATATTGCTTTTTTACATGAGAAATTGAAAAATAATATTTTTGGCATTCAATATGTAAAAACTGAATACACTATTTCTGACTTTTTAACAAAGGCTTTATCAAAGGAAAAATTAGTCCATTTGTTATCTTTATTTAATTATAAGATTAACTCAGTGTAGAAATGTGTATGTATTGTTATTTTATTTGATATCAATGTGTGTATTTAATATTCCTTTGGTATTTAGGCCTAAATGTTAACATTTTTCCGGTAAACAAAGAACGGCAAGTGGCGCCACCATAAACCGTGACGTCACGTTGTGACGTAGCAGCTTAGCTATGAATGTCTGTTGACATTAGCCTTCAAGACATTGAGCTTGAAATTATAGGGTGGCTTTGTTGTATTTAATTTCCAAGCTTATTATCATTGATGATATTTTTATTGATTTTTTTGACTACCCTGATGTTGTTGTAGTTGTTCGATAGCACATATATAATTTGATTGCTGTATTTCCCATTATTTTTCTTTCTATTATGTTATAATTGTAATGTTTGTATGACTAAATAAAACCATTAATTAAAAACTCCTTCATTAACTAAAACTTCCTTCAATTCATCCTCGGTTTGTACAAAGAACATTACGTATGGTGATGCAATGACACATGCCAATAATGCGTATCATTATTTATAGATGTGTTTTATATACAACATGCCAATCTTGTTATAAGTATTATACAATATATGGTTTGTTGGTTTAATTACCATATATATTTCGTATATTTTAAACTGTATGACACTTTTAGTATATGTCACATATCTTCCAATTAGAGCCGATACCTTTAAAGATTCTACCCTTCTTTTAAAATATACGCCGTTTCTATTTGCTACCCCCCCTATTTTGTATATATGCTATATCTTTATTAATAATACCTGTAAACCCCTATTTGTATGTAAAACTAAAAATGTTGACGTCAAAATAAAGATCCAAAGAGTGTTTTGTCAGCTGGTGGCAGAGACAGAGGGGAGAAAAAAGCCAACGCCCAACCCATGTAGGGCCCCCAGGGACTCTTTATAGACGACCCCTGAAAACAGGGCAGGTTTTGGCAGGGGGTAAGCAGCAGTTGGTTCTAGGGTTTTTTTTCTGGGCAGGCAGTCGCTCTCTCCATGTCTCGGTGATAAGCATCCAAGTTTGTGTCATGGCCTCTACCTCTGTCCCGTGGGCTGTCCCCGATAACTTTCGGTGCTAACATCTAGCCCTGCCTCTGCTTCTTGTTGTCCGAGTGTCGGAAGAACATCAACACTCGCCTCACGTACACGACTGCCAGTTCATCCATTCGTCGGCACATTTGCAACAATATAACATATATATTTTTAATATATAATTATGTAGTTGTATATATATATATATATATATATATATGAAAAAACAATAGAAAAAAATAAAAGATAAGTGGGTCAGGTGTTGATATTAAAAATAGAGAAGGCATCTCCTGACCACGAGCACATGTGCTTTTCAGATGGCAGAGCGCCATCTAGTGGCGCAAAAATAAAACTAAATGTTTATTTAGCTTTCTCCGTGATATTTGGTCAACCCAATTTCTTGATAAATCAAGAAATGTCATCCACGAACGCGTTTCGCGCTGTTGGCGCTCGTCAGCGTGGAGTAGACTGTAACCACTGCGACCAAAAAGAATTTTCGTCCCAATGGCTTCCCGAGAAATCAAGAAATGGGTATTTGAGGCCAAATTTGCGTAAAGACGCTTAACACATGAAAAACAATAGAAAAAAATAAAAGATAAGTGGGTCAGGTGTTGATATTAAAAATAAAGAAGGCATCTCCTGACCACGAGCACATGTGCTTTTTAGATGGCAGAGCGCCATCTAGTGGAGCAAAAATAAACTAAACGTTTATTTAGCTTGCTCCGTGATATTTGGTCAACTCAATTTCTTGATAACCAAGAAAAGTCATCGACGAACGCGTTTCGCGCTGTTGGCGCTCGTCAGCGTGGAGTAGACTGTAACGCGTTCGTGGATGACTTTTCTTGATTTATCAAGAAATTGAGTTGACCAAATATCACGGATCAAGCTAAATAAAGGTTTAGTTTATTTTAATATCAATACCTGACCCACTTATCATTTATTTTTTTCTATTGTTTTCATGTGTTAAGCGTCTTTACGGCAAATATGGCCTTAAATACCCATTTCATGATTTCTCGGGAAGCCATTGAGACCAAAGATATTTTTGGTCGCAGTGGTTACAGTTTACTCCACGCTGACGAACGCCAACAGCGCGAAACGCGTTCGTGGATGACTTTTCTTGATTTATCAAGAAATTGGGTTGACCAAATATCACGGAGCAAGCTGAATAAACTTTTATTTTATTTTTAATATCAACACCTGACACACTTATCTTTTATTTTTTTCTATTGTTTTTTCATGTGTTAAGCGTCTTTACGCAAATTTGGCCTTAAATAGCCATATCATGATTTCTCGGGAAGCCATTGAGACCAAAAATATTTTTGGTCGCAGTGGTTACAGTCTATTCCACGCTGACGAGCGCCAACAGCGCGAAACGCGTTCGTGGATGACTTTTCTTGATTTATCAAGAAATTGGGTTGACCAAATATCACGGAGCAAGCTAAATAAACGTTTAGTTTATTTTTGCTCCACTAGATGGCGCTCTGCCATCTAAAAAGCACATGTGCTCGTGGTCAGGAGATGCCTTCTTTATTTTTAATATATATATATATTTTTTTTAAGATTGAGAAATCCATAATAATATATATATAAATAAATATAAAGCATATATTGGATCTAAATTTATTAAACAGCCAATGTTTCTAGGGGCAACACGCCTCTCTTTATCAAGGCTTTTGATTTAAACTAAATCTCGTGGGCATGTGATCCACTCATGCTATACAAGATAAAAGTAAGAAACTATCTGATGAAAATTCCACTGTATATAAAATATATTTATAATTGTTATATTTAATAATAATTAAAATTGTATACAATTGAATAACCATTTGATTAAATAAATGAAAAGGTTGATAAATATTAGAAAATAAAATTGAGTAGGGATTATGATTCAATATGTTGTGTTGATAAATATAAATAAAGATATATTACAGGTATAAATATATACAAAAAATAAAATAATAATAAAAAATAATAATAATAAATTATTTAGGAAGATATAAATTCTCTATAAATTTCTGGTAGGTCGATTTTCCTATTTATGCTTTCTGTATCTTTTATAGAGGCCCAGCTTTCTAAAAATAACCTGCAGTGTTTTTCTTTAATATTCTGGTATAATATGGATGCTTTGTCAAAATCGGGTATATGATTATTGTTTAGCGCATGGTCTACTAGGATAGATAATGGTTTATGGATACGTAGAGCTGCTTTGTGTTGGTTGATGCGTTCTTTCAATGCTTTGCTGGTTTCTCCAATGTAAGTGGCTGAACAGGTTTTGCATGGAATTTTGTAAATAATATTGCATTTGTTTTCCTTTTTACTATTATTCTTGGTGTTTGAGTGGCGTAGAATTTGTTTTAAGTTTGGTGCAGATTGATATGTGGTAATTATATTATATTTCTTCAATATTCTGGCGATTCTTTCTGATCCGTAACTGTATGGGAGAGAGCAAAATCTTTTATCGGATTGAACAATGCTATTGTTTGAAGATGGGATTCTGGGAGTGTAAAAATGCTTCTTTATGAATTTCTTCGGATAATTATTGCCTATCAACTCTTTAAAAATTATATTATTCTCTTCTTTTTTTTTCAATATTCCTATTTGAGCAATGTGTAGTTAATCTTTTAGAAAGTGTTTTTACTACCGCGATTTTATTATGAATCGGACCAAAACAGCTAAAATTTAAATAGTTTCCTGTGTGCGTAGGTTTTCTGTATATGGTGGTTTCTATATGAAGTTCTTTTCTTATTAGTTGAATGTCTAAAAATGCTAAATAATTATTGTTTTCTATTTCGTGTGTGAACTTTAAATAAGGTTTGAGATTATTCAGAAAATATAAGAAAGTATCAATTTCTGTTTCAGTTATGCAAAATACATCGTCAATATATCTCATCCATAACAAAACTTTTAAATTATTTGCTTCAGTAATAAAAAGGAAAACAAAAGCAATATTATTTACAAAATTCCATGCAAAACCTGTTCAGCCACTTACATTGTAGAAACCAGCAAAGCATTGAAAGAACACATCAACCAACACAAAGCAGCTCTACGTATCCATAAACCATTATCTATCCTAGTAGACCATGCGCTAAACAATAATCATATACCCGATTTTGACAAAGCATCCATTTTATACCAGAATATTAAAGAAAAACACTGCAGGTTATTTTTAGAAAGCTGGGCCTCTATAAAAGATACAGAAAGCATAAATAGGAAAATCGACCTACCAGAAATTTATAGAGAATTTATATCTTTCTAAATTATTTATTTATTATTTTTTATTTTATTATTATTATTTTTTTTTATTTTTTTGTATATATTTATACCTGTAATATATCTTTATTTATATTTATCAACACAACATATTGAATCATAATCCCTACTCATTTTTATTTTCTAATATTTATCAACCTTTTCATTTATTTAATCAAATGGTTATTCAATTGTATTATATTTTAATTATTATTAAATATAACAATTATAAATATATTTTATATACAGTGGAATTTTCATCAGATAGTTTCTTACTTTGATATTGTATAGCATGAGTGGATCACATGCCCACGAGATTTAGTTTGAATCAAAAGCCTTGATAAAGAGAGGCGTGTTGCCCCTAGAAATATTGGCTGTTTAATAAATTTAGATCCAATATATGCTTTATATATATATATATATATAAATTAAAATTAAAGTAGGCATCTCCTGACACCTAACCCACTTATTTTTTATTTTTTCTATTGTTTTTCACATATATATGTGGTGAGGTCTGGTAGCCTCTTGTAGAATCCTGTTGACTAAATCTGTGATGAGGTTCCAGTCGACTAAAACCTTGGTGTGAGTCCCTGTCAACTCTCTCTATACTGTGTTGACCGAGAGGAACAGTCAGGATGTGGAGTTTTCCAGTACCTCTCTGCACCTTGGAAGACCTTTAAAAGTTCTCACAAAGTACAGGCAGTCGTGGTCGAGGCAGAGTGGAAAGCTTGGGGATGTCCACACAAAAAACGAAGACACAGTTGCACTAAGAAAGTTTCGTGAACAAATAAAAGTTGAGCTAGGAGAGAAAGATGGATATAGAAACGTTCTTACTGACTACATGGTATATGAGGCGGACCTGGGGTACAACCGACAAGAGCTCGCGCTGATGGTGAACTGACTGTCAAGTGACTGTAAAGTGACTGTATTTATAGGTTAAGACGGGGGGCCTTTTATATATCTTTCCCGAGAAAAGGGGAGTATTGCATTACAGCACATGCGAGAGGGGCCTGGATCGTCTGGTGAAATTGTACACTGGCGCCGTGGCAGTTTCCTTATTTAGACCTTTTTATTTTGCGACTGATATATGCTCGATCTCTGCGCTAGCTCAACTCTTAATCTATTACAGAGTTTTATTTATTTATCCTCAGTTTGTACAAAGTACATTACATATGATGATGTAATGACACATGTCAATAATGCGTATAATCATTTACAGATGTGTTTCTATTATACAACATGAAAATATTGTTATAAGTTATATATAATTTGAGGTTGTTGGTTTATATTACCATAGATGGGTCCCGGGAGTGAAAGGGTTTATCCGGATTTAAGCGGGTAAAGCTTCTCTGACACAGGTAAGTAATTGAAATTTAAACAAAAAGATGACATAAAAATTGTAAGATATTATTGGCGGGCGTTAGAAAGGGTTAGTAGTTGAAGAATATGTAATTGTTAGGAGTGCACATGTGAACCAAATACTTGATCCAGGTGCAAAGCGAGGATATAGACACAAGCGTCTTCCTAGGCAATGTTTCACTTGCGATCCTATATAAGGGTTACAGTGCGTTGTCACAATTTTAGGATTATTGGGTTAAAAAGTTGAAGAAATAGTTGTTTATTAATATGATTGATAAAGGAGTGAAATAGAGCCATGCGATAAGTAGAATTATTGTAGCGACAGTAGGTGATCTGACTTGACTTGAAATCAAAGGTTGATTGTGGTCCGCTAGAGATGAAAAAAAAAATTGAAAGTTGAAAAAAGTGAACGCTTTGTGCATCCCTTGGTGATGTGCTCTGCGGATGATTGAAATAAACTCTTGAAGCGTGTTCAGGCCAGAAGTTAGGATTTTTAAATCTGGGGAACTGTGTTCAAAGAGTTTGTTGAAATACGAAATAAAAAAAAAATTGTCAAGCAGTGCTGTCGTTTTTCTACGATGGTTTGAAGCAATGGCTGAAAAAGATAGTAATAATAAAGTATAGGGAAGTTGTTAGAGAATATGATTGTTTAAAACGATTGTTGTATGCCCGATAGTTGATGATAACAGGCATTCGCTTCACTTCTACTGCTGCAGTTGAGCCTCTTAATTATTGAAATCTGCTCGATCGCGACATCTTCGCTATTACACCAGAGAGTTTGATGACTGAAAGGGAGTTTCAACTGGTTGATGATTCCCAGGAGGCGGAAATGAAGCTAACAGATGACAATTTGCTAGTGTCCACTGTTACAGCGAAAGAAGAACTTGGCGAGGATGATTATACAACAGTGACCCAGCGCCTACCATCGTTAAGGGAAGCCAGAACAGCTGCTGAGACAGTTTTGTTGTTTCTTGAGCACTCCAAGAGAGCAACATCTGACGACGTCAATCTATCTGCGGATTTGTTACGCCGTGTCTATGCCATAAGTGAGGGAGGGAAAAGACAAGTTGTGATCACAGACTTCTTCAAGAAAGTGTAATTACTTTTTATGAATAAATTATAAATTAATTCTTTCTATTTGTCATATTAATTAATTAATGCCGGTTTTGCATTCTATATATTGACTTAGAGTATAAATTGTTATTAGTAAGTGTTATAAATAATTTATTGTACCTTTAAATTTTACATTTTAAACGTGTTCGATACAACGCCACCCTCGCCTTACGCCGCTTTTTTGCAAAATCCGGATGGTGGCGTTATAACGAGAGTAGACTGTAATAAAGGTATTTAAACAAATAAAATATAGGGAATAAAAATATAGAAATATGATTGCGGGTAAAAAAAGTGTAAGTGGACAAAATCAAACATGTAATATATAAAAAATATAATAATTAAGAAATAAAAATGATTATTGAAACAATTAAATGTTTTGCAATGCTAAAATAATATCATGAAAAATAAAAGTAAATTTGATTAAAGTTTTTTTTTTTAAATCATGTTGGATTAAAAATTTTATTATATAATTGAAAGGTAAAAAATAAATAATTAAAATTTAAAGAATTTATACAAAAAAATTGAATGTAATTAAAGGTTATTAATGATTGGATAAATGATGGGTAGTGGAAAATTGAACAAAAATTGTCCCTTTTGAAGAAAAGTTACAACTGTGGTGTGTAACTAGATCTTATCCCATTGGTAAACATCGGTTGTTTTGACTCTCTGAAGCTGGGAATACGTGAAATGACATTTTCATTTGTCCAAAAGGCTGGTATGTAGATAATTATATCTCTTTTCCGTTATAAAGTCTATATCAGACTTAACCAAGTTGTTTTTGATTGGTGATATCAATTAACATGTAAAATGTTTAATGTATGTTGTGTTGTGATTAAGGCGTTGGTGAGATTTGTAAGAAAACCTAAATGGTTACTGTGAAACGTGTGTTTAAAAAAAATGGCTTTGCTTTGAACTTTAGTTTTATGGGTCCTGGGCAGTGACCTTTACTTCCTGGATGATGCAATCCTGTTAATTGTTATTCCCTTTTTGGCGAAGCATAACCTTTATTAAATCTTTTGACGATACATTGCATAGATTGTGGTGGGGTTACATATTGTTATATACAGATTATCACATATACAGGGTGATCCAAAAGTCCCGCACTATTTTAAAAATTAATAACTCCGCGAATATTTGCGCTAGAGAAATGCGGTAAACACCATTGTGTTCAGGATGCAATGGGATTTTTTATGGCAAATAATGAAAAATTCGAAATTGATTTTAGTTACAATTTCATTCACAAGATGGCGCTCTACCAGAATCAGAGATTCAGCGGCCAAATTGTTTGATATATTGAAAAATATAACTGATCGACACGTATTTTTCCTTTTTGAATACCACGAAAGAACCCTAATAATATCAAATAACAAATTAATAAAACACCACTTCGCCAAAAGTATGAAGAATTGGTTAACTAGAATTGGTCAAATACAATCAGAGATATGTAAAATAGGTAAATGCAAATTAAAACATGTAGCAAAAATATTTATATTTTATATGGGGTTTTGTGAAATAGATTGAATGTTTGAAAAACATTGCTGATATCAATACACGAATTTTTGAAATGTTAATATAGTACCAAAAATTATGATGACACTATTAATAGGATTTCTTGCTATAAGAAATGTGTAGTTTCTCGACTGATTGGCGACCCTTGACTATTTAACTGGATATTTGTCATGATCCAACAAATGAAATATAGAGGGGAGTGACAAAATATATTTGTCGTACTTTATTCCAAATATCCTATGGGCTTGTCAAATGTTATCATTGTTTATTATACTGTACACAATTTTAAAAATGTGTCCCCTCAAATAAAAAATAATTTTTAAATCGACTTTTTGCGTTGAAAAACGTGGTAGTAAAATCATTTTTTGTTATTTTTTTCACAAAATTTCTAAAGTTATTGGTGTACAGAAAATATTCCTTATGCTATTTCTTCTAATGAGCGAAAAGCGAAAAACTAAACATAAGGGGAAAAATTGTGTGCACCAGTGTTATTCGAGAAGTTATAACACTCTGGTTTGCACGACATAATATGTGAGCAAATGACAAACAAAATATTACTGTTCACAAAAAAAAAAAAAGAGTCAAGATGTGAATACAGCATTTATTATCCCCATATCCCAACAGAAAGAGCTGCAAAATATTGGTAGATAATATAATACATGGCGGCTTATATAACACATGAGGTAACTGCCTTCTCTCTTGTATTAGGTCACAATCCTTGCTCAATGTGGCACCCTTCATTCTCAATCACCGCCTGCAGACGATAAATGACAGAATGGACAGCATTAAATAACATATCTGTTGAAATTGATAAAACGTGCCATCTGATAGAAGCCTTCAACATGGCCAATGTGGTAGGCCAGCATCGATAAACACACGATTTAATGTACCCCCATAAACAAAAATCGCAGGGCGTCAAGTCTGGTGATCTTGGAGGACACTGGTATATAAAGTGGCGACTTATCACACGATTTTCACCGAACGTATCCTTCAGCAATTGTTTGGCACCTCGGGAGATATGAGGAGGTCCTCCATCTCTCATGAATGTTATTTCGCTTAGTGTTTTTGCCCTGCAATATGGGAATACCCTTTTCTCTCAAAAGTTGAACATAACGTTCACCAGTTACAAAAACGGTTTTAAAAGTTCTTCCATTGAATTTTCAAAGAAAAATGGCCCAATAATAAAAGAAGTGAACCCACACAAAACTGCAAATCTAGGCTGGTAAAGTGGCATTTCTGTAAAATTCCTAGGGTTTTCTGTTGCCCAAATGCGGCTGTTTTGAATGTTAAATTCTCCGTTTAGAGAAAGGTGAGCATCATCTGTCCACAGAACATTCGACAGCCAGTTTTCTTCAATATCAATTTGCCGGAAAACCCATGCAGCGAATTCTTGACGCATCTCAAAATCGCCAACTCTCAGCTCGTGAAATCTTTGAATTTTGTATGGGTACACACAATAGAGACATTAAGTGAAGCGTCTTCGGATATCACAATCATACTCGGCGAATTTAACGCCAAAAGTTCAATTTGGGGATCACCTGTCCAGGATAACAAAAGTCAGCAGGTTGAGAACATGCTAACCGACTTCGACCTTACACCGTTAAATAACGGAGAGAACACCTATCTATCTAAGTCCACAGGCACAGAATCCGCAATAGACATCACAGCGATAAATTACAGCATCGCACCCACAACACAATGGAAAGTCCTGAGAGGTGCAATCAGTGACCACAGACCAATTTTAACAACCCTAAACTTCAAAATTAAGAATGTCCATTAGAATAAAAGACCATGGAACTTTAGGAAAGCCGACTTGAAAAAAAATCAGAGAAAAGCTTGAAGAACTGTGCAACGAAAATTTGAATTACAGAACGCTTGACAAAAACTTGGAAAAATTCTCTTCAAACATTTCAAAAGCTTCAAAAGCATCGATACCTAGAGGTAGACGTAAAGACCTGTGGATACCTTACTGGAAGGACCACAACATCGAGGCAATGATTTCAGAGAGAGAGACAATATCAATGAACTTCTTAAAAAAATAAAACAGAAGAAAACAGAAAGGAACTCATTGAAATTAGTCACAAAATAGACCAAGAAATTTGGATATGCAAACAAGAAAAATGGCAGAATTCTGCGAAAAATGGATCCAAGAAAGGACAGCCAACACTGGAAAATGATTAGAGTGTTAGAGAACAATCAAAACCAAAACCAATCCTCCAATACTCTAACCTATATGAATAGAACAGCGAGAACGAGAACAAACAGATGGCTGACATAATTGCTGAATATCTTTCAAGCACTTCCATACTCAACTATACGAATGAAGATAGGACTCTAAAAATAATATAAACCAGTTAATTAAACAATCAAGAAACTTCCATCAACAAGATATTTACTCGAGAAACTTCACACTGAATGAGCTAAACTCATCAATAAAAAAATCCAAGAGCTCACCAAGAGATAATCTAATCTTTGGTCAAATGATTAAACACTTTGAAGACAAAGCTAATAATCAACTCCTACGAATACTGAACATTTCATGGCAAACTAGTAAACTATCAAAGAATTGGAAGATATCAATTATAGTGCCAATACTGAAGCCAAACAAAGATGCCAAGGAATACAAGAACTATCGGCCAATTGCTCTCACCAGCATACTTTGTAAAATACCAGAACGAATTATCCACTCTAGGCTCATAGTCTGGCTCACTAACAATAATAAAATAAACCTCTACCAAACTGCCTATAGATCCCAGCACTGTACGACTGATCAACTGTTCTACTTATGTCAATCAATAATAGATTATTTCCAGGAAAAACCGCCAAAGAAGACCACGGCTATATTCCTTGATATGACCTCAGCTTTTGATCGAGTGTGGAGGGAGAAATTACGTGAAAAGCTGCACAACATCGGAGTAAGAGGAAAAACCTTTATCTGGATTGCAGACTTCTTAAGGGGAAGAAGGTTAAAGGTTCGGGTCAATGGAGAATTTTCCAAGGAAGGAAGAACATGGGCTGGTGTAACTCAGGGATCTGTGCTCAGTCCTCTACACTATCTGCTATATATTAACGACATCCATCCTTACCTCACCGAAGACACAAAGGTTGCCTGTTATGCAGATGATATAGCCATATGGCACACAAGTAGCAGCATAGAAAAATCGTAAAAAATACTGAACACATCAATGTGAGGACTGGAGAATTGGGCAATGGAACTCCAAATGACCATAAACCCAATAAAACCAAACCTATGCATTTTCTCCACTCACAGAGAAAAAGGCATAAATATAACCACAAAATAAGCATAAACAAACAAATAATTAATAGAATTAGAAATCCATAATACCTAGGTGTGATACTGCAGTCCTGGATCTTTCCAGTTGGTCTCGAGAACCACGCCATCACCATCTCCTAAGCGGCGAAGTACGCGATCTACGTATTCATCGTAGATCGCAGAATGCGTGGTGTCGCTGGAGACCCACTGGCAATTCTCCACCAAACTCTGCAGCGCTGGCAGAGGCGCCATATTCATTGTACATAGTGTATATAATGCATATTATCTTTTTTTTAATAGTGCAGACTGTGCATGTATTGACAAGATGCCAACAAAATTATTTTAATTATTATTGATGAGGAATTGGAATTTTCAGAACACATAATTAGCACCTCAAATAGAGCTATCAGAAAACTAAACATTCTGAGAAGGCTATGTGGAACAAATTGGGGAGCAAAACCCAGAATTCTCAGAACAACATATACCACCTTAATAAGGCCGATAATGGAATATGCAACACTCGTCTGGGCTCCCTCAAGCTCATCACTAAAAGTAAGACTAGACAGTGCTCAAGCAAAAGCGGCCAAAATAATCACTGGTGCTGTTTCATCCACCAACAATGAGAAAATTCAGAAAGAATGTGTTCTAGACCTTCTCGCTCGAAAGCAGAAGACAAAATAAAAACAACTTGGATCGGCACTTCGGAAACGAGGAACCAGAGGACGAGATCTCTCTGACCACTTGTGGTTTGGTGGATCCGCCCTTTTCTGAGAATGAGGTGAAACTGACGGCTTTCAAGTTCGGGAAAAGGAAATCTCCTGGTCCCGAAGGGATCGATAACACGGTCGTGAAAGCCCTGGTAAGGATGCACCCATCGCTTCTTTCCAGGTTATTCAATAGTTGCCTGGACACTGGTACATTTCCTGAGGCATGGAAGGTTGCCCGAGTAGTGCATCTGGAAGAGTCTGGTAGAAAGGGTAATTCTCCTAATGATTATCATCCGCTTTCTTTACTAGTGTGTCTAGGTATGGTCCTGGATAGCCTACTAGCTCAGCGACTGAAGCACTGGCTAGAGAGTAATGAGCTCCTTTCCTCTTTCCAACATGGTTTTAGGGAAGGGAAGTCCACAACCACAGCTCTGAACGAGGTGTTAGAGAGGGTTGAGATGGGCTTAAATAAGGGTGCTTGGGTTCTTTTCGTGGCCCTGGACATTGATGGCGCGTTCAACTCCATGAGCTGGAACAAGCTGATGAGAAATATGATGGACATGGGTTTTCCAGATAATTTGTGCAGCTTGGTTCGTGACTTCCTGAGGGATAGACGGATTAGCCTCAGTTTTGGTGGGCGGATGTTGGAAAGAAACTGTGCTAGGGGTTGCCCCCAGGGCTCTTGCTGCGGACCTATTCTGTGGAATATCCTAGTAAACACCGTTTTCCAAGAGGAGATCCCTGAGGGAGCAAGGCTGGTTCTCTATGCTGACGACCAGTTCCTCATCAATGAGGCTGCTTCGAGAGCGGAGCCTGAGAAATGTGTTGAAACTTCTCTCCAAATTCTCTCGATCTGGGCCCATGACTCTGGCCTTAAGTTCAATGACTCCAAAACTAAAGCCCTCAGCTTTAAGCCTAGGGACATAAGAAAAAAAAAGGAAAGGGATCAAATGGGAACACAAGCCGGCTATCCGGATGGAAGGACGGAGGGTAGCGTTGGTCAATAGGATGACCATCCTGGGGGTGGTCATTGATGACAAGATGGGTTGGCAATACCAGGCGGAGGAGATGGTGGCGAGAGGCAGGGAGGCGTTGTGCAGGCCTGTCCTGGTTGGTTCTCAACGGGGGGAGGAGAAGGAGGGTACTATTTTTAGGAACCTCTGCCTCTCCTGTGTCGAGCCAATCTTGCTATATGCTTCCGGGGCTTGGTGGCGCTGAAAAAGGGATCAGAAGGTGGCAACAACTCTAGAGAGAGTGCAGAGGACAGCGGCACTCAGAATCACAGGGGGATATCGCACTACCAGCAGTGAGGCCTTTTTGGTCCTCGCTGGGCTTATTCCCCTGGGATTGAACCTAGAGGAGGAGACCATCAGACAGAAGATCTGGGAGAACAGGGAAGATGCCCTGGGACTTGAAGCGGGGGCCCTTGAATCGAAGAGGGACCCAAGGAAGCCTCCGCAGTGGTTGCCAAAGTGGAATTGGAGTCCTGGAGGGCCGACAGGGATTGGCACGGAGGTTTTCACTGATGGTAGTAAGTCTGGAACCAATACTGGAGCTGGGGTAGTTATATTCACTAATGGAGAGCTGATCTTCCAAGAAAATTTAACACTCAGAGTGGACGAATTGGTCTTTTCAGCCGAGCTGGTTGCGATCAGGGTAGCCCTCAGAGTGTGTGCCGAGAAGAACTTCAGCCCGGACCGCCTCTATTTAGATTGTATGTCGGCCCTCGTCGCCATCAATCTAGAGAAAGGGTAACTCGCGCATCAAATAATCCAGGAGCTGGAGATGATGACGCGGGCTCCGGAGCTCCCTTGGTTTAGGAGACACAGCCTCATCGAAGGTAATGAGTTCGCAGACAGGATCGCTAAGGCAGGATGCTTTAGAGGCAGATCACTGAGGACCCCAGTGACCAAGAAAGAAGTTTATAGGAGGATCAGGGGGCACGTCCAGGACTCTTGGTTGGACAGATGGAGGAACAGTGTGAAGGGGAGAGAGGTATCCAATGGGGTAACAACACACAAGTACCTCTGTGAGGTAATGTCCCACAAACTCATTAGGGTAGTTCGAGACATGGGCTCTTCCCCAAGTCTCCACAGATTTAAAATTAAGAGAAACCCTGATTGCGTCTATGGAGAAAGGGATGTGAAGCTGCTGAGAAATCACAGCAAGCTTCTTGAGAAAGCCCACGACGTGGCAGCTGAGATTTTCCTCAGCTGTGAGTGAACAGAGTCGACCGGGAGCGCCTCCCCGCGGTCCCTGGTGGACACAGTAGATAGTTTCCTATTTTGCTGTGATTAAAGGCCACCGGTATAGAAATCCTTCCAGACACTTTGTCTGGGAGGTGGTGTTTCCAGGTACAATGTCCAAGCACGAGCTTGGATACCGTTACTTGGCTTATGAGTTGAACAGAATAGCAGCGAAGGGCATGCTTCGCATGCCGGCTTGTGGACCGAAAGGTCTGGGTGGCCATCTGCTTCTAGGGTGTACCAACTGTGCTTAGGTGGGATCCTCCAGTTCTTGTTTATTTTGGTTACTGTTTCTATTTCTTTAAAAGTAAGTTTATTTTTCTGTAGCAAGGGTTCTTTTGTGCCTTTTTTTCGCTAGCGCATCAGCAGCTTCATTGCCTTCAATGCTAACATGTAAGGGTATCCATTGAAGGTGAATTTTTGAGGTATTGAGAGTTTTTGGAGATAACCAATTATGTTCCTGCTTACTTTGTCTCTAAGTTCCCCTGTGTGACTCAAGTGTTGTATGGCACTTCTACTACCAGTAAGAATCCAGATATTGTGATGTTTAGTGTTTCTGATGGATTTTAAGACTTCATAGATGGCTATAAGTTCTGATCTGAAGACTGAGCAAAATTCTGGGTTTCTTCTGTTTGTTTTCTCATTGCCATTTGTGGTTTAAATGAGAGAGCCACTGCCAGTGTGTCCCAACTCGTCTCTGCTACCACCGGCATAGACAGTTAATGCATTTTTAGGAATTTTATATTAATTATTTCTAAAAGGGAGATCAAGAGGAAAGTGGTGAGTTTCTTTATTAACTCACCACTTTCCTCTTGATCTCCCTTTTACACTTCAAACGTGGCTATATCTCTTCTACCATAATTAATTATTTCTAATGATAATTGTTTTAAGTATTCTGGATTTTGGTATTGTTAGTTGGTGGGTTCATTTAAAGTGGCATTAAAAATAACATTTTGTTAGTGGTTCGCATGGAGATATTTTTTCAGCTAAATAATATTTTCCACTTTATATTTTAAAAATCCATTTCTTTTGTCCAGGTGGAGAGGGCCTTCTTTTTTGACTCTTATATTGGGTTCCCAATTAAGTATGTAATTGAAAGTTCTGTGTTTGTTTTCATAACTCTTGATTTTGTTTATATATTTTGGCAGATTGTAGCTTATTCTATCCTTTAAGGGCATAATGTCTGCCTCGTAAAGTACAATATTATTAGGGCGGATATTTCGAAGACCTGTAATAATTCTAGTTGCATTTAGCTGTATCCTCTCCAGTGATTTTAGATTTGTTTCAGATGCTGTACCATAGATTTGATATCCATATTCCAAGATAAGTCTCATTAGAGATGTGTAAGTTAATTTTAGTGTTGTTGCTTCAGCTCCCCACTCTTCCTGAAATATATTTCAAGATTTTTAGTCGGTCTCTTCCTTTTCTAACAACTCCTTCAATATGTTTACTGGAGTTAATTTCTGGATCTAGGGTGTAGCCGAGATATTTAGGATGTTTATTATATTGCAATTGTTGTTCTTTCAGAATAATATTTGGTCTTATTTTGTATAGTTTATTATCGGTAGTAAAAAGACAGGTTTCAGATTTTTGGGGGTTAAATTCTAATTTATGTTTATTAGCAATTTTTCTAGGTGGAGAAGAGTCTTGTTCAAATCTCTTTCAGATTTTTTCCAGTTAGTGTTGCTGCTCCATAGAATAATGTCATCAGCGAAAAGTCCAATATTGGTTTTATGTGAAAATTTGTCTTCTATGCCTGCAATAAATAGGGTGAAGAGAGTTGGGCTAAGGACTGATCCTTGTGGTAATCCTTGGTACAATTTGAAGGTTTTAGATAGAGTGCCATTATATTTGACCCTGATGTATCTATTTTTAAGGGAATCATTTATCCAAGTGATAGCTTTTCCATCAATTTTGAAATGTTTGTATAATTTTGTAATTAACTTGTTTTTCCATACCTTATCAAAAGCTTGTGTAAGGTATAAAAAACAGCTAAGGTGTGGTTAGTTGGTTTTCTGTTTTGTGCATCTTTTACCTTTTGTGTGAAAAATAAGAGTTGGTCTATTGTCCCATGTCCTTTCCTAAATCCATATTGTTCTTCTGGTAAGATATTTCTTGTGTCGGGGTGGTAGGTGAGTCGTCTGAGTATATATTTTTTTTCAATAATTTGCAGCAAATATTTGTGAGAGAGATAGGTCGGTAGTTTTTTGGGTCATCAGCAGATTTGTCAAGTTTTTTAATGGGAATTATTGTTGCATTTTTACAGTCATGAGGCAATTTTTCAGTTTTCCAGGAGTTATTGAAAATATTAAGAAGTCTTTCTTTGTCAATTTTGCCCAAGTTTGATATCATTCGGCCATGGATTCTTTCTGGCCCAGGATTCTTGTTTAGGTCAGTGTTTTCTAATGCATAAGCTAGCTCTTTCATATTGATTTTTTTACATGGAAATATTATGAGTGCTAGTGACATTTTTACAGTCATGAATAATCTTTCGGGCCTTTTTTCAACCTTAATTTTACTACTTATTTGATATGAATTACCTAAAAGATTGGCAGCAATTTTGTCATTAGTTGCTGGTGTACCATCTGTAATCTTAATCATATTTGTGTTTTCAGTTTGTGGCTGGACTCTGTCAATTTGTTTTGCCAAATTTCAAGGTTTTGTATTTGGGTTTCTTGGGTTCAGGTTTTCACAAGTTTGTTTCCATTTTTCCCTTTTCACATTTACGTATAATATTTTTATTTTTGCAATCACAATGTTCAGTTCTCCAATTTGTTTGGTTTTGGGTGCACTCATTTTTTGCCTGGTGTGTATAATTTGGAATCCATTTCTTAATATTACCTCTTGGTATTGAAACTTTGGCTGCTTTAATAATGATGTTTTCGAAAGATATCATATTAGCCTTTTTGAAGTTCCATAATTTTTCTTAATTGAGCTAGTTTTGGTCATGGTGCTAATTTCTATCAAATTAGGCAAATGATCACTTCCAAAACTTTTTAATATTTGCTATTTGCATTTGTGGAAAATGTCAGGATAGTAAAAACTTATATCAAGGGCTTGTGCAGTATTATATCTTGTAGGAATGATGGGTAGGATTCCCATTAATGAAGCACATGAAGGCATTGTCGTCAAATATGTTTGATAGCTATTATTGATAGTATTTTGCCTCTTGGGTTTGGCGTAGAACATCCCCATAGTTGATGTTTGGCATTAAGGTCACCTACAATAATAGTGTTGTCTGTAAGAAATTGAGCCATTGTTCCATCGTCAATAAATGTATTGTTTGGAGGGTGATACATATTGTATATGTTGATGGCTTTGTTTTGATTGAGGTAGACTTTGATACCTTGGGCTTCGAGGTCTAATGTGTTTGGAATATTAACGGCTATGTCCTCATAGTACAAATTCTTGATTTAAAATGCTAGGCCACGCCCTTTAACAGCATATACAGATGGATCTTCAGACCTTACCCTGAGTAATGGAGGGGCTGGAATTAACATAATACTGCAAGATGGATCAACCATCAAAATCAAAGAAAGAGCAGGACAGATTTCGTCAAACTTCACTTGTGAACTGACAGTAATCTGGAAAGCCCTTGATGTATGCCTTAACCAACCATCCCTGCATCAAGCAGAAGGAATTTTAGTATAAAGCGACTCCATATCCGCTCTAGAAGCAATTCAGAAGGGCAATACTAAAATCACACAGAAAATACACTCGTTACTTACCCAACTGGAACCATTGGAGAATAACTGCATTCTACATTGGATCCCTGCCCATGCTGGGATCGGGGTTAATGAAATGGCATTTGAAGTGGCAAAGGAAGCAAGAAAGTTGAGCCAAAGAAAAGAACAAATGTCATTATTTGACGCTGATTCTTTGTCAAAATACAAGATAATTAAACAAAAAATAAGAAAAGATCGAATTGCGAAATAAACTCTGAGAGAAAAATGACAAAACCTATAACAAGACTTAGAACAAAACACTATAAAGGAATGACAATACATCCAGATGGCACAAGAACCTATAGGGCATGCAACAATTGTCCTGGTGTGGAACTTACACCTACCCACATATTATCATAGCCAGCAATGGCCGCAGCCTTGCAGAAATTTGACATAGACCCAGAGCAGCAGCTTTACACACCCAAGATAGTGGACATTGCTGCTGCTGTGATGGAGATGCATGGATACATCTGAGGCTCTTTATTGGACACGACAACAACAACGGCCTTCCAGAGTAAAATAAATTATCAGAGATAGATACATATTTTTCAAATGAATTAAAATAAATATAATCGATACTGAGTGAGAGTTGAATTAAAAATATTAGAAATTTATTATCTTCGGAAACAAACCGTTTCTAAAATATCAATTTTCTTTTTGCTACATGTTTTAATTTGCATTTACCTATTTTACATATCTCTGATTGTATTTGAAAATCGTTAACCAATTCTTCATACTTTTGGCGACGTGGTGTTTTATTAATTTGTTATTTGATATTATTAGGGTTCTTTCCTGGTATTCAAAAAGGAAAAATACGTGTCGATCAGTTATATTTTTCAATTTATCAAACAATTTGGCCGCTGAATCTCTGATTCTGGTAGAGCGCCATCTGGCTAATAAAATTGTAACTAAAATCAATTTCGAATTTTTCATTATTTGCCATAAAAAATCCCATTGCATCCTGAACACAATGGTGTTTACCGCATTGCTCTAGCGCAAATATTCGCGGAGTTATTAATTTTTAAAATAGTGCGGGACTTTTGGATCACCCTGTATATTTATTTGTATATATTATGCATAATGTAATATTTTTAAATCGTTATATATCGGCTAAATTTTATCTAATTACTTTAAATGTGTGTGACCATATATTTATTTCTGGCAATATCCTCACTATCATTTATAAATCCAGTTTCACACATACTTCCGATTAAATTTTATGAGATGTCAACCACTCAATACGCCACAGAGAATGCTGAGCCTATTTTCTCCTTTTGATATATATTCAAATCTCTTCTATAGTCTATTCAAGAGACCACCATGGTCTCCTTAGAAATTTGATATTTTGTACATTTGCAATGTTAGTTGGAATGAAATTGTCTATAAAGTACCAAACTTTTAAGTGGTCAAGAAACATAAAAATTCATCTTAACATTGGTGTTGAAAGGATATATAGAATATAGTTTATTCCCGGCTACCCCGGCTACTCCGACCACCCAGAAGTCTGAAATTTGTAAAGTAGCAATGTTAGCTGGAATAAGAGCGAGCGTATAAAATTTCAGATTTCTGTGTGGTTTGGGCGTATATTAGAATTGATTATTTATTTATGCTTATGAGGTGATACAGCAGCGTATTTACAATTAGAAAGGAGACAAAATGAATTAAATCTAGAAAAAAGAAGTGAGGACATATCGGTCATTAAAGTCTGAGAGGCAAGGCCTTCAGCCAGTTCAGGGCTTCCGGGGTGACAGAATGGAGATTGGAGATTCCTCCATTGAATTTGTACAGCGGGCAGTCATCTAGTATATGGGACATTGACTGTGGGACGTTGCAGGCACAATTTGGATCTTTGGTGTAGCCCCATAACTTCATCAGCTCTGCACGCCTTCCCTGACCTGTCCTAAAGCGGTTTAGAAGCACCCATTCTCGTCGAGGTAGGGAAAAACCTGGGATCTTGACACTTGGGCTTGTGCATAATGTAGCTGCTGTATTGTCCGTGAGGTCAAGAGACGTACGGACCTCTGTGGTGTTGATCTCTTGGCGGAACGACTTGGAAGTCGGACTCGGGCCCCCCCACTACGGCAAAGTGGATCAACTTCGGGGGGGATTAGAATTGATAAAAAATTCTAAAGGAAATATATAAATTAGTCCATTCACAAAAACCCAAAAGTCAGAAAATGTGTCAACTTGCATTGCTAGCTGAATTGAGCGAGTGTACAAAATTTGATACTTATAGGTGCTCTGTAGTTTATAAAAAAACCGATGGAATTAAAACCAGGCAGAGGTGGAGGCAATAAAAGAATCTGGCAATTCCGCAGACAAAGAAAGACTCCATGTTCAGACTTCGAGGAACGTGGAGATAATAAAGTAGATGGGCCGGCCCAGTGTGGAAGCCCGCCCCCTGGTTGTAAATCTCGCCTGGAACAAAGCCTTCAGATCCTCAGCTTTCCCATAAATGAGGTGCAGAGGTTTAGATGCCAAGGTCTGTGAAGGATATGCCATTTTTTTTATTTCAACACCTGATCTTTTTCATCTTTTCATTTTTTTTCTTTTTTTTTTTCATGTGTTAAGCGTATTTACGCAAGTTTAGCCTTAATACCCATTTCTTGGTTTTTCAAGAAGCCTCTGGGACCAAAAAAACTATTTTTAGTCGCAGTGGTACAGCCTACTCCACGCTGACGAGCGCCAAAAAGCGCGAAACGCGTTCGTGGATGGCTTTTTTTTTATTTATCAAGATATTGGATTGGCCAAATATCAGGGAACAGGCTAAATCAATGATTAGTTGATTTCTGTTCCACCAGATGGCGTTCTGCCCTTTGTAAAGCACATGTGCTCCTGGTCAGGATATGCCATTTTTAGTTTTGATTAAAACATCTGATCTTTTTATCTTTTATTTTTTCTTTCATTTTTTCATGTGTTAAGCGTATTTACGCAAGTTTGGCCTTAATACCCATTTCTTGGTTTTTCAAGAAGCCTCTGGGACCAAAAAACTTTTTGGTCGCAGTGGTACAGCCTACTCCACGCTGACGAGCGCCAAAAAGCGCGAAACGCGTTCGTGGATGGCTTTTCTTGATTTATCAAGAAATTGGGTTGGCTAAATATCTGGAAACAGGCTAAATCAATGATTAGTTGATATCTGTTCCACCAGATGGCGTTCTGCCTTCTGTAACAACTTTTGAAAAATGTAAAATCAATTTTACTGTAAAAAACAAAGCCTAAACTATAATTTAGAAACTCCAGTAAATGCTCATGCGTAGTTTTCATTTTATGCATATTTTTGTTGTAAGTACAAGGTATGTCCCACAAGTTCCCGGCCTGGGTCCATAAAAAAAAGGTAAGTTATTCGAAAAAAAAATATTAAAACTTTTCAAAGTATTCCCACTTGCTTTAACGCACCAGCGCCATCGTTTCTCCCAATTATCGAAATAGTTTTTATAGGCCTCTTTTGGAATGGTCTTCAAAGCCAACTGCGATTTTTCTACTATGTCATCTCTGGTGTCAAAATGTCTTCCTTTTAGAACCGCTTTAAGTTTGGGGATCAGGAAAAAGTCATTTGGTGCGATGTCCGGGGAATAGGATGGTTGAGGTAGGATTTGTGTCCCGATTTTCGCCAAAAAACTCGTCACCAAGTGCGCTGTGTGAGGGCGGGCATTGTCATGGTGTAGGATCCAGTCACCATTAGTCCATTTTTCTGGCCTTTTTTTCGAATCGCTTCCCTTAGACGTCGAAGAATGCCCAAATACATTTCCTTAATAACTGTTTGGCCTGCAGGAAGATACTCGTGATGAACAATGCCCTTGTTATTCAAAAAAGCGACCAGCAACACCTTGTTTCTGGATTTCAATATCCTGGTGTTTTATTTTGGTCTAGGCTCATCCTGACCTCTCCACTCTGCAGATTGACGCTTGGTTTCAGGGTCATAGCCATAGACTCATGTCTCGGCGCCTGTGATCATCTAGTCTTTTCATTCCGGATCCGTTTTTGTCATTTCCAACATGTCCTCACAGGTTACGAGCCGACACAAGTTTTGCTCATTAGTGAGGAATCTTGGGATGAATTTTTCAGGAGTTTTTTAAGCTTCAAATCTTCTGTTACAATCTTTCCAATCGTTGTTTTAAAGATGCCTGTGTATTGCTCTAGCTCCAGAAAAGTGGTTCGAGGATTTTCTTTAATCAAATCGGTGATTTTTTGCACATTTTCATGAGTCCTTTGAAAATTTGGTCGTCCTTGACGAGGATCATCTTCAATGGAAATTCTGCCAGCTTTAAATCTAGAATACCATTCAAAAACAGTTGTGTTCTTTGGGGCGTCATTGAGGAATGCTTTGTTAATCATTTCAAAAGTTCCGTTTGCTGATATTTGAAGTTTCACATAAAATTCTATGCAAATCCTCTGCTTCAATTTTTGTTCCATCGTAAAATCGCCGCAGCGCTAGGTGTGACCTTTAAATAAATTAGAATGACCGTGGCACGCGTGCACGTACCGCCTCGATATTTTGTTACCACCGTGTTGCCAGACGTTTTTTCTCTAAGAAACAGTGTCAAATTTATTTACATTATTCATTTATTTATTTTTTTATGGACCCAGTCTAGGAACATATGGGACATACCTTGTATTTAGCTCGACGCGAGCACTGTCTGCAATAACTGCAATGTCATCATTTGAGCAAAGCGCAAATATTATATTTTGTTTAAAATTAAAAAGGTCTTTCACAGAGACATTAGCATTAATGAATGAAGCTTATGAAGACGAAAAATTTTCACGAACGCAAGTTTATTTCTGATAAACACGTTTTAAATATGGCCGTAAGAGCATCGCAGATGATTCAAGGTCAGGTCGGCCATTGACGTCAACGACGGATCGCAATATTGGACAGGAACGTGATTTAATTGTTGCTGATAAAAATATTAATATTGATAATATATCAGGAAATACTTGGAATTTCGTATGGTAGTTGCCAAAAACCTATTGGTGAACATATAAACATGAAAAAACTTTGTGGTTATTTTATCCCATGAAATTTAACAGCTCAACAAAAAGAAACCACATTAACAATTTGTAAAGATTTAATTGAAACTGCAAATAATGATTCTGATTTTTTAAAAACAATAATAACTGGTGATAAAACATGGTGCTTTCTTTTTGATCCACAAACCAAAAAAAATAATAACAATCACTTAAATGACACAAACAAAGTTCTCCAAGGAAGAAGAAAGTTCATCTTCATAAGTCCAAAGGAAAAGTAAAGCTTGTAGTGTTTTCGATTATCAAGGACTTGTCTATTATAAATTTATTAAAGAGGGGGTTACTATTAATAAACAGGCTTACAAAGAAATACTTGTGCGCCTTCGTGATGCGATAAGAAGAAAAGGAAACCAACTCTTTAAATCAAAACAGTGGAAATTGCTACATGATAATGCCCCTGCTCATAGAGCCATTATTGTTCAATCCTATTTAGCCAAACACTCTGTATCTGTCTTGCCGCACCCCCTTTACTCTCCTGATATCGCCCCATGTGATTTAGTCTTCTTTCCAAAACTTAAAATGACGTTAAAAGGAAGGCGCTTTTCTTCGTCATCAGAAGTATTTGAAAATGCGACGGCGGAGCTAAACAAGCTTAGAAATTTTGACTTTGAACTAGCATTTCAACAGCTTTTTTCACGCTGGAAAAAATGTGTAGATAATCAAGGCTCTCATTTTGAAAACATGATGTTTAAATTAATATACTATGGATAAATAATTAATTTAAAAAAGTTCGGGATCTTTTGATCCTACCTTGTATATACATAAGTATATTTATATATATTTTTTTTTAAATAAAAAATGCATATATTGGATCAAATATCTATTTTAAATATATATATATATATAATGCAGAATAGATTAATTGCAGATAGAGAGAGTCTTTAATACTGAGTAAAACTGAAATTATTAATTTAAATAATTCTATTTGGGGGGGTCTATTTATCAATAGAGATTTTTAAAATATTTTTTTTTTACTGGCTATTCAAGAAAGAACGGGCGTAGGGTTCATTTAACAATCGTGTAAAACAAAGGATAAATAAAAATAAAGAGATACCGTTACTTAATTAAAAGCCAAGTCCATGATAAATGTACCTTACATATCACCAGGTGATAGAAGCAAACATCGCCGACAGAAAATTACGAAAACAACATTTTGACGAAGGCCCCCCCAAGTCGCGGGAGATAAGGCGTTAACTATCGGTTCGGGGTGAGCTTACGCCACCTATCGCCCTTCAATGTGAATTAAGATGCTGCAACAAATGATATGCCTTTCTCCATTTCTAGCTGATGATATCTAGTGATGGCTACAAGTCCTACGAGAAGCTTATCAGCGTAGATTAGTCAACGTCGCTCGTCTACGATCGGACAGTTCCGACAACGTCGTCAGTAGACAAGGGGTCGCGTAGCCTGGCCGCAGCTCTGTTCTAGCTCAAGCTGATTTTCCGCCTTTCCG
This sequence comes from Cordylochernes scorpioides, assembly GCA_030710605.1. Lineage (NCBI taxonomy): Eukaryota > Metazoa > Arthropoda > Arachnida > Pseudoscorpiones > Chernetidae > Cordylochernes > Cordylochernes scorpioides. Next base: position 103,753,210 of record CP092886.1, read on the forward strand.
GTATTTGCTCCAAGCTATGAAAAGTTACTTCCGTTGGGTTTTGCTGTTTCAATCAATTTATTGCTGGTTAAATATTTCCGTGTTTTTATTACAGTTTAGGTTTAAAAGTCTTAATAATAAAATTTTTATATCATTTTTTTTTCATATAATTTGGAGTTTTCACGTCTTCTATTGCTTTCTCAGACCTTTCATGATTTTTAAGGATGCCTCAAAGACCAAATATAGCTCGATGAGGTAATGCTTGTACCACGCTGATGAGGGTCAAAAGCCTGAAGCGCGTACGTGGTTAGCTTTTCTTGTTTAATCAAGAAAGGGTATTTGCCAATCCTGAAAAAAATTCAAAATCAACGATTAGTTGATATTTATTACCAGAGACGGCGAAAGTCATTGGCAACTTTTATTTCCATGTCCAGGAGATGCCTTTCTCTCAAATTATTATTGTCATGGAAATTTAAAAGGAATTTTTTATTGACAATAATAATAAAATATTTGATACATAACAAAGTGCGTCCTATAAATGTATATCGCGACCCACAGTTATGACCGGAACAACAATGTGTCAGCTGATCAAAATGAACATTTTTATAATAACTAGCCGAGTGACCCGGGCAACGCCCCGGGTTTACCCGAAGGACCCGCAGGTGAGAAACTATAGAAGAAAAATTTTAATAAATCAGAAAATGAAATTGCAAACAACAGAACTACACTACTTTAAGGACATGAGAGCACATGCACTGTATCACCATACGTGTAACATTTTCAAAGACCCTGCTTAGGATTAAAACTTCTCAGAAGCATAACAATAGTACCAACCTAGAGGTTAACTGGTGTGGATGCATTCCTCTGGGAGTGAGACTATTGAGAAATTCAGTAGGGAGTTATTTTGCTTCTCCGCATTCTAACACTCCAACTGTTAACACTGTGGAAACACTGACTCATGTTTGGTAAGCAATTTCAGGGAAGAAACAATAGACATTGGATTAAATAAATTATTAATTAAATTGCATTAAATAAAAATTATTATATTTAAATAAATATTATTAGAGTGAAAAAAAAAAGAAAGAAATTAACAAATTAGAAAATAAAATTTCGAAAAATACAACTATATTGCAGATAAGATAAGAGGACCTTATTAAAAAATACATAAACAAACTGTAATTCGACACTCGATAATTCGACACTTTCGATAATTCGACACTTTCGATAATTCGACTACTTTAAAAATCAAATTTACAAGGTTGATTGTTGTTTAAATACAACTTTGCTTTTGCATGCATAAACACAGGCTCTTGTAGCAAGAACCCAAATATTATTTATAGTCATAACAAAAGCCAACTTTAGTGAAAACTGATGCCTCTTCAGAATGAATGGAAGACTGAAATCTGAAGGAGCAGAAGATATGGGTCATTTATACTTTCACCAATGTCTTTAGGATCTTTGCGATGGAACGCGTATGGTGTTTCAGCGCATGTGCTCTCATGTCCTTGAAGCACATATACTGACAGTGCCCAAAGTTGAACACACTGTATAGTGTCTGAAATATCTTTGGCCCCTTCGGATACCAACCTTCGCTTCATTCTAGAGAGGCGTTAGTTTTCATGTCATATTTGTAATATAGTTTTGTTGTTTGCAATTTTCTTTTTTTTTTCCTTTCAAATATGTATCCACTCTGAAATATAGTTTGTAAATTTTTATTCCAATTTATTTTCTTATATATATATGTATTTTTTTTTTCATTTCCAAAATATTTATTTATACTTTCACCAATGCCTTTAGGATCTTTGCGAGGGAACACGTATGGTGTTTCAGCGCATGTGCTCTCATGTCCTTGAAGCACATATACTGACAGTGCCCAAAGTTGAACACACTGTATAGTGTCTGAAATATCTTTGGCCCCTTCGGATACCAACCTTCGCTTCATTCTAGAGAGGCGTTAGTTTTCACTAAGGTTGGCTTTTGCTATGACTATAAATAAGGCTCAAGGCCAAACCTTGGCTACAAGAGCCTGTGTTTACGCACGGACAACTTTATATGTGGCTTTTTCAAGTGTGCGAACATTGGATAGCATACATGTAAAGATGACCCATATCTTCTGCTCCTTCAGATTTCAGTCTTCCATTCATTCTGAAGAGGCATCAGTTTTCACTAAAGTTGGCTTTTGCTATGACTATAAATAATATTTGGGTTCTTGCTACAAGAGCCTGTGTTTATGCATGCAAAAGCAAAGTTGTATTTAAACAACAATCAACCTTGTAAATTTGATTTTTAAAATGGTCGAATTATCGAAAGTGTCGAATTATCGAGTGTCGAATTACAGTTTGTTTATGTATTTTTTAATAAGGTCCTCTTATCTTATCTGCAATATAGTTTTATTTTTCGAAATTTTATTTTCTAATTTGTTAATTTCTTTCTTTTTTTTTCACTCTAATAATATTTATTTAAATCTAATAATTTTTATTTAATGCAATTTAATTAATAATTTATTTAATCCAATGTCTATAGTTTCTTCCCTGAAATTGCTTACCAAACATGAGTCAGTGTTTCCACAGTGTTAACAGTTGGAGTGTTAGAATGCGGAGAAGCAAAATAACTCCCTACTGAATTTCTCAATAGTCTCACTCCCAGAGGAATGCATCCACACCAGTTAACCTCTAGGTTGGTACTATTGTTATGCTTCTGAGAAGTTTTAATCCTAAGCAGGGTCTTTGAAAATGGTACACGTATGGTGATACAGTGCATGTGCTCTCATGTCCTTAAAGTAGTGTAGTTCTGTTGTTTGCAATTTCATTTTCTGATTTGTTAAAATTTTTCTTCTATAGTTTCTCACCTGCGGGTCCTTCGGGTAAACCCGGGGCGTTGCCCGGGTCACTCGGCTAGTCTATATATATAAAATTGAATGTCTGTCTGTCTGTTTGTTTGTACTCTATAGATTCAAAAACCATACATCCAATCGCCGTGAAATTTTGGGATATTTTTAGGTATATCACCGGGAAGGTTTTAGAAAAATAATTTCATGAATATCTTGAATATCCTTAGAGTTATTTGCAGATTTGTAGATTTAACTCGCAAGCAGCGCCCCCATTGTGACGATGATAACAAGTTTTCTTATCACTAAGTTTGTTATCTTAAATATTATTTATCAAAAGTAAGATTATCTCAGGATGACACGGCAATGTGACACGGGAAAAAATGTTCACTAGATAAAACTATGATTTTCTATATGATATAAAAAGCCAACAATGAAGAGTGAATGTAATATAAAAAGCCAACAATGAAGAATGAATGTAAGATAAAAAGCCAACAATGAAGAGTGAATGTAATATAAAAAGCCAACAATGAAGAATGAATGTAAGATAAAAAGCCAACAATGAAGAGTGAATGTAAGATAAAAAGCCAAAAATGAATAGTAAATGTAATATAAAAAGCCAACAATGAAGAATGAATGTAAGATAAAAAGCCAACAATGAAGAGTAAATATAATATAAAAAGCCAACAATGAAGAATGAATGTAAGATAAAAAGCCAACAATGAAGAGTGAATATAATATAAAAAGCCAACAATGAAGAGTGAATGTAAGATAAAAAGCCAACAATGAAGAGTGAATGTAATATAAAAAGCCAACAATGAAGAATGAATGTAAGATAAAAGCCAACAATGAAGAGTGAATGTAATATAAAAAGCCAACAATGAAGAATGAATGTAAGATAAAAAGCCAACAATGAAGAGTGAATGTAATATAAAAAGCCAACAATGAAGAATGAATGTAAGATAAAAAGCCAACAATGAAGAGTGAATGTAATATAAAAAGCCAACAATGAAGAATGAATGTAAGATAAAAAGCCAACAATGAAGAGTGAATGTAAGATAAAAAGCAAACAATGAAGAGTAAATGTAATATAAAAAGTCAACAATGAAGAATGAATGTAAGATAAAAAGCCAACAATGAAGAGTAGATCTCTATATATATATAAAAGTCAATTTCTGTCTGTCTGTCTGTTTCGCGATAAACTCAAAAACTACTGAACCAATTGGTACCATATTTTGCATGTCGCTTTTTATAAACCTGAGGAAAATTTTCGGCTGCATTTTGATTAGTTTTTTGGCTATTTCTTTTTTTTTCATTTGAAGAACTTTTTTTACGCGGACTAATCCGGAATGGAATGAATACCTAAATATGGCCATTTTTTTAAGCATCGATGGTTCAGTGGTAGAATGCTCGCCTGCCACGCGGGCGACCCGGGTTCGATTCCCGGCCGACGCATTTTTTTTTTTTTTTACAATTTTTAAAACTCTTTTATATTATCCTAAATATATATAATTGAATGTCTGTCTGTCTGTACTCTATAGATTCAAAAACCATACATCCAATCGCCGTGAAATTTTGGGATATTATTAGGTATATCACCGGGAAGGTTTTTGAAAAATAATTTCATGAATATCTTGAATATCCTTAGAGTTATTTGCAGATTTGAAGATTTAACTCGCAAGCAGCGCCCCCATTGTGACGATGATAACAAGTTTTCTTATCACTAAGTTTGTTATCTTAAATATTATTTATCAAAAGTAAGATTATCTCAGGATGACACGGCAATTTATTTGCGACAAGAATAATGATACAATTCCAAGGCGAAGATATTATTCCTTTAACTTCCAATTACCGAGGGAACCAATTAATATTGATTTTATTCAACTTATCGAGTATTTCTCAAGGGACCGGGAAAAAATATTCACTAGATAAAACTATGATTTTCTAATGTAGAAAATTAGGAAAGACAAAATTCAGGATGACAAGGCACACAGGGACCGGGAAAAAATGTTCACTTTATCGAGAGATTCAAATTTACGAGTTTCAAATTATTAAAAAATATATTTTTTTATTTTTTAATAAGTTTTTAGAGAATTGTTTTAACGAATGTTCGCTAGACAAACCTTTACTCGGGTAAAACCCCGGGCGAAGCCGAGTACGTTTTATAAGTTTAAAGAGAATTGTTTTAACAAATGTTCGTTAGACAAACATTCACTCGGGTAAAACCCGGGCGAAGCCGGGCGGGTCCGCTAGTATGTATATAAAAAAGCAAAGCCCAATTCTAAACCCAAATATTTTTTTTATGAGAAGAACATCAACATATTGCATGATTACGGCAGTCCATAGCTTCCCTGACAAAAATTCACCAAGAAAGTTAAATATTCCAAAATTTTTCTGTGTGTAAATTGCTAAATATGTAAAAAACATGTATACAAAAAAGCAAAGCCCAATTCCAAACCCAAATATTTTTTTTATGAGAAGAACATCAACATAATGCATGATTACGGCAGTCCATAGCTTCCCTGACAAAAATTCACCAAAAAAGTTAAATATTCCAAAAATATTTCTGTGTATATATTGCTAAATGTGTAAATAACATGTATATAAAAAAGCAAAGCTTAATTTTAAATTTCATTATCCTTTCCACAGGAAAAGCATCAAAATACTGCATAAGTACGGCACTTTTGCAGCCGCATGATTACGGCAGTCCATAGCTTCCCTGACAAAAATTCACCAAGAAAGCTAAATATTCCAAAATTTTTCTGTGTGTAAATTGCTAAATATGTAAAAAACATGTATACAAAAAAGCAAAGCCCAATTCCAAACCCAAATATTTTTTTTATGAGAAGAACATCAACATAATGCATGATTACGGCAGTCCATAGCTTCCCTGACAAAAATTCACCAAAAAAGTTAAATATTCCAAAAATATTTCTGTGTATATATTGCTAAATGTGTAAATAACATGTATATAAAAAAGCAAAGCTTAATTTTAAATTTCATTATCCTTTCCACAGGAAAAGCATCAAAATACTGCATAAGTACGGCACTTTTGCAGCCGCATGATTACGGCAGTCCATAGCTTCCCTGACAAAAATTCACCAAGAAAGTTAAATATTCCAAAATTTTTCTGTGTGTAAATTGATAAATATGTAAAAAACATGTATACAAAAAAGCAAAGCCCAATTCCAAACCCAAATATTTTTTTTATGAGAAGAACATCAACATAATGCATGATTACAGCAGTCCATAGCTTCCCTGACAAAAATTCACCAAAAAAGTTGAATATTCCAAAAATACTTCTGTGAATATATTGCTAAATGTGTAAATAACATGTATATAAAAAAGCAAAGCTTAATTTTAAATTTCATTATCCTTTCCACAGGAAAAGCATCAAAATACTGCATAAGTGCGGCACTTTTGCAGCCGCATGATTACGGCAGTCCATAGCTTCCCTGACAAAAATTCACCAAGAAAGTTAAATATTCCAAAATTTTTCTGTGTGTAAATTGCTAAATATGTAAAAAACATGTATACAAAAAAGCAAAGCCCAATTCCAAACCCAAATATTTTTTTTATGAGAAGAACATCAACATAATGCATGATTACGGCAGTCCATAGCTTCCCTGACAAAAATACACCAAAAAAGTTGAATATTCCAAAGATACTTCTGTGAATATATTGCTAAATGTGTAAATAACATGTATATAAAAAAGCAAAGCTTAATTTTAAATTTCATTATCCTTTCCACAGGAAAAGCATCAAAATACTGCATAAGTAGGGCACTTTTGCAGCCGCATGATTACGGCAGTCCATAGCTTCCCTGACAAAAATTCACCAAGAAAGTTAAATATTCCTAAATTTTTCTGTGTGTAAATTGCTAAATATGTAAAAAACATATATACAAAAAAGCAAAGCCCAATTCCAAACCCAAATATTTTTTTTATGAGAAGAACATCAACATAATGCATGATTACGGCAGTCCATAGCTTCCCTGACAAAAATTCACCAAAAAAGTTAAATATTCCAAAAATATTTCTGTGTATATATTGCTAAATGTGTAAATAACATGTATATAAAAAAGCAAAGCTTAATTTTAAATTTCATTATCCTTTTCACAGGAAAAGCATCAAAATACTGCATAAGTACGGCACTTTTGCAGACCCCCTGACAAAAATTCACTAAAAGAGGTAAGTATTCAAAAAAATATTTTGGTATATATATTGCTAAATGTGTAACAAACATGTATATAAAAAAGCAAAGCTTAATTCTAAGTTTTAATATAAAGAAGAAATAAGACACAAAAATGGAGCTAAATTCAAATTAAAAACTATAACAAATTAATAAAAAAAAATAACACCTAATCCAAATGCCACCATCATCAGACAAAAGAAAAAATGAGATTTCATTCTTTAGTTCATTTATTCTTGTCTGTTGCTGTTGCTGAAACGTCACACACTATTAAAATTGTGCTAAATTCAAATGAAAAACTAAAACAAACACTTTTAAAAGATAATTATTATAGAATAAAAGTAATAATTCAATCTACAATTCGAAAAATTTATATATTTAAATGAAAAACTATAACAAAGTACTTACATAATCAAATGAATCAGAAATATATATTATTTCAAAACACATTTTTACGCATTTCAAAACAAATGAATTGATGATGATAAATGCAAAAAATCTACGATTGTAAAATAGATTAAATTAAAAAATAAAAATAACTGTTAACATTAGGAAAATAAAAACAGGCCTATCATACGAAGAAAAAAATAACGAAAATTTTGGTATATAGATTGTTATGTGTAGTTCAGAATCTTCGGAGGAGATAGCTCAGGACTTTACAATGGAAAACTCTGTTACGGTATTATCTATATAGATACCCAACATTTATGACGATTGAAAGCGTCAACGCCAATCATTCTTTCAATCTTTCTCGCGAGAGAGGCTCGATTTTGATGCGGATCTGGTTACGAAGTCTTTCTAAACTTTTGCTAGTTCTTCCCCACTTTCGAGCACAACAAATTCTTCCCTCTAATTGCGCAAATCATATAATAACTCTGAATATTTGAGGATATTTTACCATTTTAGTTTGCTGACATGGTGGTGTATGAAGACAACCTCTGGGGCTGAAGAAATCCTCTCTTAGCATCATGATTCCAATATTTAATGTCATTGTTGATTTTAGGATTTTATTTCGGGATTCTCCGCCAGGTGGCCAAACGAAAAGGTTGCGTGCAACGACAGCTGCTGTTAGATATCTATTTTTTTCTGATTTTTTCCATGCCTTTTTTAAATTTTAAAGTTAGTTTCGCTTTTGACTAAGATTATCTTAATAATTCTTGATCCTTAGAATAAGAAGCCAATGATTATTTTAATTATAATTAGTTTGAGTTTACAATGAAATAACTTCACGTAACTTCAGCTATAAAAAATATTGATTCTTGTAATAATTATGCAAATGATAGTTTGGTAATGGATTTAGTTTCTGTTAAAAATTGCAAATTCAAAATTAAATATAGAAAACCAAATATTAGATGTAGAATTTTTATTTGATTACTGAGATATCTGGTGTAGAGAAAAATTCGGGACCTAGACAAAGCTCGAGCCTTGTGTGGAAGGTGATCTTCGAGAATTGATTGGTGCACTCTCAAAGAAAATGGATGACAGGGGAGAAATTAAAAACAAGGTTACTTTCTTTAGAGCACGGAGTGGAGAAATTAGATCGACGAAAACAAAATTTTGAGAATACGATAGAAAACACTCTTAAATCTGTCTCAGAGAGAATTCTGAAAGGATCTGGGAAATTAGAATAGAATTCACGGAGATTAGAGAAAATGTGAGAAATAATTTTAATTTTTGAATGAGAAAATGAAACAAGGGATGAATCTCTCGCAAAAATTAAAAATAATAATAACGTATAAAATGTAAATCTCCGAAAAGATATCCTTTAATGTCATCGATTATCTAAAAGGCCGAGCGCACCCTACTGGTTGAAAAATCCTAATATGAAGACAGCATATAAGACTATTTCGAAATGTATTTAAGTTTAAGGAATCAAGGATTTACATAAATAAGGTTTACACCTTTGAAGTTAGAGAAAAGCGTTAATTGTTGATATATTAATAAGAAAAAATAACTCATGGATAAACGAATCTCATCCAAACTGAGAGATAATAAACTGATTTTCGCAGGTATTGTCTACCAAGTGATAAATGATAAGATCATTAGTTCAGAAGGAACTGAGTTATAGCAAACAAACAAACAAAAAAATGAAATGGAGGTATCACGTGACTATTTTTACAGTCAAGAAAATATCACCACCAACTACATATGGCTAATAGGAATGAAAAACTAAAAAAAAAAACTGCTCGATTGGGAAACTATCAGAACTTGGTCATAATTATGTAAAATTCATGTATTGGAATGTCAATGGTTTCAAAAATTCCGTTTCCTTTTCATTGATTATTTAAAGCAATTTAAAATATTTGCTGTAACGGAAACTTGGCGCCATTCTATTTTATAACTCGAGATCGAGGATTTCTAGATTTACCAATCACCTGCCAGAAAACCTTCAGGTCGGGGATGAAGCTCTGGAGGCAACATTCTAAGAAAAGGTAACAAAAATGAACACATAATGAAGAATATTGAGGTGAAAATATTGAGGTGAAAACTCATTGGATTTCAATTATTCTTAAAGTGAACTCGAACTTGAATTCATCACTGACTTGTATAATATTTACGTATCAACCTGAAAACGAGCTCCAATTAGAGAACATATTAATAAACTGTTTTATGTATTATGGACAAGATATACAATGAACTCGGAAGTGATTTTATACGGTGACCTGAACACTCACACCAATCACCTTGGAGACTTTGTAACCTTCTGGATATCCCAACTTTATTGTCGCGTAACCCTTCCTCTAGAGATTTAATCACATCTGCCCATGCTGATAACCTAGTGGATTTTATTGATGTAAATTTCTTCACTATTTTTAATGAAATGACTCTAGTGTTAAAAATGGAAATTTCGTGTTTATTTCTAGCCTTGTGTCGTTAATTTATTAATAGCTTCCCCGACATTACTCGGGCTTATTAATGACCTTTTTATTGAATGTAGCCCGTATTCCGGTACCTACCTTTAGTACTAAGCATTAAAATGTTCAAACACAAATGTTAAAAATGTGAAAAACCTTCCTTTACCAAAATATTAAAAATCTGACCAATACACTACTCCCTTTGGACCCAGTTATTGAATCTCTAGTAAAAATGATTTCAAATGAAATTCTGTAAGCTATGAAAAGCAAGCAGAGATGTGATCTGAAAAGAGATCTAACGGTTTGTCCAAACTATAGTTTGACCGAGAATATTATGAGGCGAAGAAATATGAAGAAAAAACTTGTTATATATATAACAAAGAATAATACAAATAATAGATATTCATTGCACACGCAAGAAAAAATATTTATTACCACTAAAATCAGATAAGAAAAAATTCTTTGAAGAGGTTCAAGCTGCTCTATTTTTTTGGTGTTAAAAATTCTCTATTTTGGAAGATAATAAAGATATTCAAGATATGAGAGACACTATAAGAGAGGAAATTACGATATAATATCAGCAGCACTTTTACACAAACGTTGCTATCTGCACCTTCGTCAAACGTGCAACCTTTTTCTCATTTATCTTATTCTGACCCTGAGATCTCGTTTGATGAAGAATGCACATAGAAATACATAACCTTAGAAAAATAAAGCTGCGAGACTAGATAACATATCAAGTAACATACCAGCTCCTGTGCAATGGTCACAAGCTGTGATCCTCCCGATATTTGTGCATAGGGATCCAGGTGACCCCTCAAACTACAGGGGAATTACGCTAATAAATAACCTATCTAAACATTTCCGAACAATATTAAATGGGAGGTTATATAATTGGATCGAAAATAGAAAAATTGTACCTGAAAATCAATTTGGTTTTAGAAAAGGATATTCCTTACTTGACCATATTTCTCCTCTTTTCTCTAGTATTAACATGGCTTTAAGCCGTAAAGGAAGAAAACTTTATACGTTTATTGTTGCCCTAAAATAGGCTTTTGATTCTGTCCCACATTATTTACTCTCTCTTTGGCAGAAAATATAAAACTTAGGTATAAGTAGCAAATTTACCAAGATATTACAACCAAATGACAGATCCTGTTAGATGGAACAGAGCAATCACCGATCAAATTAAGATACGAGCGCGAGTGCTGCAAGGTGAACCGCTGTCTCCTTATCTCCTCATATTGTTTTTGAACGATTTGATTTTTGTCTTTAATCATCTAGAGATGCCTGGAATTCCCCCCCCCCCCCCCCCCCCCCGACTTTGTAAATGTTCACATACGGTAATATTATATGGTAATTTCAGGTGAATCCAAAATTAATTTGCAAAAAAAAATTAACTCGCTAAAAATATTTTGCGGATAACCATCTGACCCTGAATTGAGGCAATTCTAAAATAACGATGTTTCGAAATGGAGGTCGTATAGACAAAAATAAAAGATTGTTTTTGAGACAAGAACCTCTGGCTATAACCAATAAATATACGTATTTAGGTTAGCCATTAACTACACAAAACCCAACCTGCCACACTGTGCAATATTTCAAAAATAATTCAATAATAGCCATACATGTGCAGTATGGAAAATTCTGATTGAATCAAAGACGACCTCAATAAGAACAGCAATGAAACTACTATTGCAATATCCTCTCTTTTATATGCAGCACCAATTTGGGCAATTAATCCAATAAAGATAGTAGACCAAATCCAAAATATTTTCTTGCGACGTTTCCTGATATTACCAAAATTTATACTCGGATATATACTAAGAGCCGAATGTGGAAGAGTGTCGCTAGAAGTGGTGGTTACTAAACTGAACCTAAGATTTGGTTGCGAGTGATGAAGATGGAGGAGAGTCGATTACCACGTGCATCTTATATCTGGAGAGAAAATATCAAATAGAAGACAGGAATAATTCTTTGCCATTGAAAATAAACGTTTCATAGCACAACTTAGACTTTTCTGGATATTTTTCCCTGAATAATGCTCAAAACGTTGGAAACCTGATTGCCACACAACTTGTGATTTATACAAAAGTATAATACAATATGAAATTGCACACCTAACAGCCTACTGCCCTCTCATGGTGGAATTCAGAGAATAATTGCTGGGCGATTCCCTCATACTCCAACCAAACTCTCAAAAAATATACAACTAGCAGACCAAAGCTTTACTTTTAAATATTTTAAATTATTTAAAGCTGCGAATGATGTTCGAAATAACTTAATGAATCCGGTTGCTTCTACCGAACAACTGGGTGAATGAACTAATTAAGTACCTTCTAAGATTTTATATAGCCCGACTATATATATAAATAACCCTCTACCCTTGATCCAGCCATGCATAAAACTGTATAAATGCCTGATAATTACGTATAATACTTTGTGTTCTATATTCCCTTTTCACTTGTACTAATCTAAATTTCTTTCTCAATACTACTAATTACTACAAAGCAATAACGCGCCATCTATACATATAAAATAAAAGGATTTAAAAGCGCGAAAGCCAAGCCCTCCCAATATATTTTTTCATCGCAGTAAGGACAGTAGAAGTTCGTTTTATGTATAAAAGAAACATTCGCGCTTTTAAATCCTTTTATTTTACACTACTAATTATTGTTTTTTAAGAAAAGGTACTGCTTGTTCTCGATTGCTTGTATATAGGTTTATGACAAGCCCTTTTTCTTTCCTCATATTTGATACATTGTAAATAGCATTGTTGATTATTCTTACTATTACTGTTAATTATATTTCTGTATATACCCTCTCTTCTACTCTAAGAATATGTATGAGACCAAAAGGTCTTTAAATATCTTTTTGTTTTATTTAATCCCAACTCTCAAACCGTATACGATTCAACACAGGAGGATGCTCTTTACCTCATGGCCAAGCTACTAGACATCTTCGAACACTCGGAAATTAGCTTTACACTTTCACCTGAAGAGGTTAAATCACTTCCAATTGTGGCTGACACTCAACAAGATCTTTACTCTTCAATAATTCGGGTTACCAGGGTCTTTAAAGAACATTTTTCTCGTGTAAGTTGTCAAATAGCACGATTCACGCAGATTGATTCTTGGCAAACTGTACCTTTATCATAAGAATCTGCCCTAACTGACATCTGTGGCATCTGGACCTTCAATGTTTGATGCAACTTCCCAGAATATAAATCTCTAGTGAGGTCTGTTCTGAAGCAATTTGTATGTCAGACTCCTATACATCGACCTCTGTGATGTCATTCTGACATAAAACGTCACTTTTCCCGTTAAAATGGACGCAATCTCCATTAACCATATCTGCAACCTAGATTATCGGGTCGGTGACAAAGCCACAATACCAGTTTTGGAAAATTCCAAACGGCCACCTGGAGATCATGGGTTCAGGCTATAGCTTTCGTTAGTCCAGTACGAGCTTTGGTTTCTCTTGATCCACAAAGGATTCATGGAATATACAGAAATTGACATGGATGCGCTCATCTGGTAACGTGACTAGGTCAGTTTTATGGCAAAAATACAAGGGCTGGTCAATAAGTAATGCACATTGACCTCTATAGAAAATATATTTAAATAATTCTCCCAGAAAATCGTTCAAAGCGCTGGAAGATTGATTTGACTCTAACTTGCGATCTGTGTAAAAACAGAATCCAAGACGAAATTATGCATATAATATTTGGATGCTCTTGCTTAGAGAAACAGAGGAAAGAAATTTTGGGTGACTTACCTTGGTCTCAACCTGACTGCCAACAAGTTTGCAGCTGGATGAACACACTGATGGTTGATCAGGGTCTCTCCCTCGGTTTATATAAATTCTACAAGGCCGCAGTCAATGTCCGTTGGAGAATAATGGATTCGCCGAATGTCATGGTTTGCTTGGAGGAAGAAAGCGAAGATTGAATGCGGCTGATTCCACTAGCCCTCTCAATGATATCCTAACCTTGACATGTTATAAACATTGGTACTTTAATTTAAATATTTCATCATGTATGCTCATGTATTTAATGCTCTGTATGTTTATTTTTTGTATATATGGCTATATTTCTTTTTGTTTGTTTTTTCTTTCTTCTCTCTTTTCTTTTTCCTTATTACTTCTTGTATTCTAGTTTTTACTTTTGATATATTTTCCTTTGCTAAATTCCGTAGAGGGGAATCATGTATAGGGCTGGATGCCCCAATAAAAAGGCTTGTGTGTGTGTGTATTTAATATCATACCTTCAAACAGAATCCCGATTAAATTTTATTCTTTCATATATACAGCCTGAAGTAAGCATAAGAATCCGACAACGGTCGGTGATGGAGTTCCTTTTCAAGACCAGAGACATTTCAGCCACTGTATTTACTTGAAGCTGTATATGGAAAAGACTCAAAGAATAGAAGCTCACAATACGAAGATGGATTCAGCACTTACAGAATGGAGACTTTCATATAAGTAGTTATGAAAGGTCAGGTACACAAACCTCTGTAGTGACGGACCAAATTTAGCTCTAACGGTAGAATTTACGAGTATAACAGGAAAAGGACGATATATCAATATTTAAAATATTTTCTAAATAATTATTCTCGAAATTTGTCTTAGATATCTAAAATAATGCTCAAAATGGGCGCCAAAACCTCTAACACGAGTGGGAAAATTCGGAAAGAGATTTGCTTAACCTAATGGAGACTTTTTCTGGAGATCCTTCTCAGATGTTTGAAGGTGTGATGACACTTAGAATTATCGTTATGTTCCTTCTTTAAAGCGTCAATCAGTGCAATGGACCCATTAAACATCGCCAGTACAGAATAAAACCCAAGGCCTTCCCTTTCCATGGACAAAATAATGATCCTTAGGGAAAAAGAAGGGCTAATTTTCATGCGCATTCATGAAAGAAAATTTTCTATCAACGAGGGAAAACTAATTGTAAATAATTAGGAAAACTGAAAATAGAAATTAAAATAAAAATTTCAACTTAAAAAGTCACCCAAACAAATTTCATCAGGATAATGCGATACCTGACACGACACACCTGACCTTGGCGAAGATTTCAGAGCATGGGTGGAATTTAATTTCTAACCCTGTGTACATCCCTGAATTGGAATCCTCAGACTTCTACTTGTTTGGAAGATTAGAGAGATTTTCCCTTGGTAAAGCATTTGAACAGGATTCAATTTTACTCCAAGCTGTTTGAAGGTGGTTCAGAGGGTTGGAGAAGGCCTTTTACCAAGGTTCTATTGCAAGTTGGCAACAACGCTGGATCAAATCTATATAGAAGGAAGGTGAATATATCGAATCATTCTAATATTTAGAGGACCTTTAGGAGTTCTTATATAGAGAACTTCTGTTTTCTAGTTTTTCAATAAAAAAATATTTATTGACGAACCTTGTATTAATATAATATTTGCCTGGGAGAAGTAGAGAGAGGGCTTTTTATTTCCTATCACTCGACAAACTTTCCATCTGGAATTTTATTGTTTTCAAAAGTTAACTGTTGTGAATCATATAAAGCGCGCCTTATCTCTCTGAAATAAATACAAGCAGAGAACTTACATAGCGTTATTTTCGAACGCGCAACAGAAATTTTGACTATTGTCAAGTATAAATGTATGTGAGCATTAAATTTTGATATATATTTTACAATGTCAATAAAATTATCAAACATCATCAAAATGAACAAGAAAGGAAGGATGGTGATGAGAGAAGTTGATAGAGGTATAAATACCATTATTGTACTTATTGCTCGTGTTATAGAAAATCCGCAGCAACGACCGGGCGTCGATGTAAATGTCTCCAACTTCCGCCTAGTTATTTTATTTTATCACAACGGACCGTAGGATATTGACGTTACACAATTATTATCATAGCGAGCGTATCGTTTGTACTTTAAAAATATTTTATTACGGCAAACAGCTCTCTCACCGTGTTCTGGGATTTATATAAACAAACCCAAACTTTTCTTGACCAAGTCGTTAGTTGAAGGCAATAGAATACATTTTCCTTTAAGGTGAAAAGTGATCCCAGTGTTTGAAATTTGTGCTGTGCTCAATTAATTAAAAATTTCGTCTTGTTTGCTGGTACCTAAAAATATTTCAAAGATAAAGGCAACAATTGCATCATATCGTTTGTCTTTTGAATTGACTCTTCAACATTGTTTTGAAATTACTTTTTCATACAAAAGCCTTTTATATGTAATAAAGTGTTCAAATTTATCTTCAGAGAGAGAGTATGAATATTTTTATAATAAAATATTTTCATTTTTGACGACTTCCGTGATGCTTGAGTAGCAAACATTTTAATTATTGCAAAACACAACTATATTTGTGAAAAACTCTTACATACACAAACCTATCTCCGATATATAGTTTATTGTATAGCAGTTCTCCCTATTGGCACCAAAAGTCGAACTCGATTTGAGATATACACTAACAACAAATAACATTTATCAATAAATCAAAATTTGAAAAATCGCAAATTCATTTCATGGAGAAATGTCTATGTACTGATGGTCCCTGGTAATTATCTACGATATCAGTATGAAAAATGCGCCATAAGCACTAGGCAAAAGTTACCGAATTTGGGGGTAGTGCACACAATTACTAAGGCCTATAGAACACAACTGCGCTATTACATTCAAAGTAAAATATGCGTAGTTGGAAAGGTATATATACACTCGATACCTTATTCCCGTGTTGGTGGAAGTGAATCTAAGGTGGAGAGCAGCAAACCCCAAAACCAATGAATGAGAAAACTTCCAACGCCACCAAAACTCTCCCTCCGAGGTAGTCCATCGCATGACTTCTGAACCATTATGTACAAATATGGTCCACTCTGTTCACTCAGAAAATACGCGAGATCAGTTGGACTAACAAATCAAAAGTCCGCCAGTTCACTAAAAGGTTTCAAAATCTTCACGTTTGTTGAAAATCTGAGAGCACCGCCAAATTCAACTTTTTACTGTTGCCCATTATGTATCACTTTCATGATGAATCAGAAATCATAAAACAATTTTAAACTTTCAGTAAGTTCATGTGAGATAAATAATATATAAATTTAGACATTTCAAAATATGATTTTAATATTTTATACATTCTCTATATGAACAAATATATGCTACAATTTTTATTTAATTATATCATTACCTATATATGCTATTATATGTATTTTTTTTCTCTCATTTAAAAATAATTTATTCACTTTTAGAAATATATAATAAAGACTTTATAGAAAAAATCATGAGCAAAATATTTCGACTACACTTCCAAAAAAAAAACAATAACTATGAAATACTTGGATTATCTCTAAATTTGGGAGCTACGGACGTGGCTGGATTGCTGATTTGTTCTAAAAGGAAGTTTTCAGTCTTACGCAGATGTCGGATTGCAGTTTGGTAATTTTTTTATAAATCAGTCTTACATAACCTTTTTTTGTAGAGGTTTCCTTTTAAAAATTGAATTTAGCGACGTTTTATTTTCCATTTGTAACGGTCAGTTGCTGTTCTTGTAGAGATATCTGAAAACTTCTTTCTGAAAACGATGGTGAAAATGCTTAGACAAATGTATTTTCCCAGAAATTGTTGTAATGCTACGTTTTTTGAACTACTAGTTATCATTCTCAAATCTCTCTCGAGAGATTTTTTTCCCCACTAAAAATGGGAATAAAAAAATCAATAAGGTTGAAAGCGATATTTTCTTTAAAGTATTATGATTTTACAATATTCGAAACCTTTTCCATATTTTAATGCTTCAACATAAATATTAAGTTAATTTTGCCAAAGATTATCAAAGAAAACGTATATTTCTCTTTATCTAAAATTTTCTCAATTTTCGCTTTAATGACAAATCTTAATTGCCTAACCTCGCAGTAATTGGTGTTGAAACCGTATTAACGATTCTATAACCACTTTTATTTCTAAACAAATCAAATAGATCTTTCTCTCTATCAGTTGACTTCCCTTCATCGATATTCTTGATTTTACTTATACGTATCTTTTCACCTTTATTGATATATCCTTTATCGCCCATTATATTAGGTTTTAGTTTTAAAGCTTTGTCTACTACCAACCTTGCTTCTTGGATCTTTTTAGCGCCGACATCACTTTGATGCGCTATGTTTAAAGAAGTACTCGGTAATTCAATCTTGTCGCGCCTTTTCATGACCTCACACGTTTTGGAGGTGGCAATTCGATTATTCGAATAATTTCTTCCGAGAACAATATCTTTATCAGCTTTAGGTGTTGGCAATCTTTCCTGCATTATTTTTTTATTATTTTTGGCTTCCTTAAACCTTTTTGGCTTTTCTAACGTCTCGTTATTTTCATCAGTGGCTTTCTTGCGAGCATTTCTTTTCTTTTTGAACGGATAAATAATCGGGTCTGGACTTTTCTCTAGGAACGGAGTTCTCTCATCGATATAGAAGCCGTCGTAATTTGTTTCCGTATCCCAACAGACATGTTCGTCATGAGGCTCTTCGTTATCCACGAAGGAATCATCTTTATACCCGTCTCCAATAGTTGACCAGCGATATTCATTTTCGTAAGCTTTGTTTATATTTATTACTTTGCTCTCAATATCTTCCTCCGAATTAGCTTCCTCTTTTTCCCTTTGCCGAACAAAATCTTCATAACTAAACTCGGGATAATATTCATCTGTTGATTTAATTAATTTGGTTTCAAACCGATGAGTTGGTGGGCGTTTGGATTTCTTTTTCTTCAACAGCAGTGAATCTCTCAGATTAAATTCTTCTGTGTTGTATTGAAGTTTTGCAATGAATATACATTTGTACATTACGTCGGCTAGAAAGGTAGGATCCAGTTTATTTCTGACCGATGACCGTGTTGACCGACATGAGTTCCCGAACAAACCCTCTCTGCTAGCTGCAGGATAACTTGGTTAATTGTATATAAATAATTTTACATATCTATTAATATTATACACGCTATTATTTAAATGTACTTTCACTAAAAATTGCGAAATACTAAATGCAAATATATATATATATATATATTCATTAATTCTTTCCTACTCTTAAAAGTAAATAAAAACATTATTTTAACATGAATTATATTTAGCTCATTAAAATCCTATTTGATATTTAAAGAGAGTATATTCTTATGCTTCAATTTTGAGATTTTCTAATAAAAATAAGTAAGGAAAACATTTTACAAGCTATTCTAAAATTATACTACTCTTTATATCGTTTTAGTACAGAGAGTTTGACATATGTCAATAAGAAAAGCACATATGTTTCGATCAATGAGAGAAATACAGTATGCCAACATAAACCAACATGATTTTGAAGTTCCATAACGAAATGAAGTCTTTGGCTCCTAAATTTAAAATTGTCTTTAATATTGTCACGGTAGTGATGACGAGAAGTCGTTTATTTAAGAAAAAAGAAAAAGGCCTCTCCGGATCGTGCAACTAAAAGTTGCCGATGGCTTGCGACATCTGTCGGAATAAATATCAACTATTCGTTGATTTTTAAGTATTCCAGAATTGATCAAATACTCATTACGCCATTGGCAACTTTTAGTTGCACGAACAGGAGATGCTTTTTTCTTTTTTGTCAATTTATCCACCTGAGATCCCAGTACAATTTTACTTTTGTACTATTTATTTCACGTCGTTCAATTAAGATAAAGAAAATGTTGATATATCAATGAGATAGTACGAGCTGGAGTATGGAAGAGCATTACTCGATGCAATTATTCAAATGTAATTCTACTGTCCTAAAGGCTTATGTCCATAATTTTCTTAAATACCATTTCTAAGATTCCACCCTTCAGTGTTGCATATAAAAGTAGAATGATCCAATACAGTATTAGAGCTCTAAAGAAGCGGTCTGGTAGATTAAATTGACGAAAGCGCCGGGAGGGTTCACCACTGATGAGCCAAGCCCTCCCAATATTATTTCCTCGCAGTAAGGACAGTAGAATTTTGATTTATTTGTGAAGAGAAACATTCGCGTTTTGGTGTTTTCATTTGTATATCTTGATATTATAAGTTTTTGTTTTCACACCATGCATTTATTTTCCCTATTGCATTTTCAATTGTGTTCTCAAGATTTTCCCCATGAGTATTCCAGGATATTATCGTTAGAACATCTATAAACCAATAATTTCGCTTCATAATTCATTATGATATTCCAAATTGTCGGAGATAACGATCCCCCTTGCGGATCTTCTTAGTTTTTTTTATCGAATTCATTCGAATAGACCTAAATCTTATCTTTCGGTTAGTGAAGTATCGTTTCATGAGTTTTATTATTGATGCAGGTACTTGTATATTGTCCTCATCAAGTATTTTTATCTCCATTGGCCACCAGGTGTCTCTTTACGAATGAGCAGAAAAAGCATCGCAAAGAAACGTGCAAAAACAGGGTCGAAATGTTTAATTCTGATCCTCATTGGCTCAAAAATGTTATCACGGGAGATAAAACATGGGTGTACGGATATGATACCGAGACTAAGAAGCAATCAAGCCAGTGACTAGAACCTGGAGAACCTAGATTCAAGAAAGCAAGGATGATGAAATCGAAGCTTAAGTGTGTTATTATCACTTCCTTTGATGCAAAGGAATGCAAATGGCCAGACCATTGATCAACATTACTATTGTAATGAATTGCGACCTTTAAGGGAGGCTGTGCGACAGAAAGGACCCGGAAAATGGCATCAGAAAAATTGGCTCTTGCATCATGAATACGGCCGTCACTGTACAACTCTATTTGGCTAAACACAGAATTGATTTACTACCCCCGCCACCCTATTCTCCTGATCTTGCCCCCAACGACCCTTTCCTTTACCCTAAAATTAAAAAAGTATTAAAAGGACTTCGATTTGACCCAATACCTGAAATAAAGGAGAATACGAAGAATATTTTGAAAAGCCTGAAAGATGAGCATTTTCAGAGGTGTTTTTTTATATCTGGAAAAAAAGATGGAACAAGCGTATAGATAGTGACGGTGATTATTTTGAGAAATTTTAAATAAAACTTTATTAAACTTTTGTATATCCTCAAATATTTAGAATTCCTGAAAATTATTGATCACAATGTACAATACCTTTTCGCGCATTTTATTTGAACTATTCTAACCTTATTGATTTGCATATTTTAAAATAAAAAAGTCAAGAAAAAATAATTCATTATGCAATTAAATTGTTTTAAATTTCTATTTCTGGACTTTTGTACTCATTTCGTTGTATTATTAAATTGATTTGTTAATGTAAGATAGAGCATGCTCTTGAATTAGAATTTTCATGTTCTGAATTTATATTTTCAAAATACGGATGTTTTTTGAGAGATTTAAACATTTCATATTGCTAAGAACATTGGTGTCGGCTCTCCAGGTCGTTTTTATACATTTTTTTAATATATGGGCAATTGCATTTGCAATGGCTAGGATTGAACACAAAGAAATTCTGGCATTGATTAACATGTACTTTATCCCGTACTTCACAGCGTTGAATATCCGTATATATTTTGTTATTTTTATTGATAATTTGGTACGCTCGCGGAGAAATTCTTAACACGATGTCATGTTCTTGCATATTGGATTTAATAGGAAAAGGTACTTTAATTTCGTTTTCAGTCATTTAGTTCTTAATTTATATCGTATTTGATAGTTGAAAAATTACTATGTCAGTAATTATTTGATAACTACTGTTAGGCCTCGCATTTTAGGTTTGTATATTTTACTCAAATTGATTTCTACCGCTTTCTTAAAACTCTCAATCAACTGATCAATGTCTTTTTGATAAGTAATTTTATGATAGTGCCTTTGTTATTGGTAATTTTGGTTTATTTTCGCTTTTTTATTCCCTTCCTGGTGTAGCTGTTTTACATGATTACTTACTTTTTGGTGAATGGAAGATATATTTTGGTTATCATTATTTGTAACTATCAAAGTTTGTTCTTTAGTTGCATAACCTTCCTTCGGAATAGATTTATATATGCTGCTCTTATTTCTGCATAAGTATTTTTATTAAATTTTTAGCTATTTTCGTTAAGTCTCTCCCTTGATAAAATTAAGATTAGTCTCCTGAGCATTCCTGTGTTATGTTTATATTCAGGTCTAATTTTATCATTTCAGATACACTATCTTTAATCTGCTTTATTGTTCCGTTCAAGTCTCCTATGCCATTTTTACACTTGGATTATTTTTTATTGCTTTCGTATTTATCTGAAAATATCTAAATATTTCATCTAATCGGTTACACTGGTCAACATTTTTGCCCAAGAGAACCTGATGGTGTTTCTAGTGTAACCTTTCATGTTTAACTCAAAATTCTAATCAGATATTTTCCATCACCCATGAGTTTTTGCGTGACAGCCTTTTTTTTTTTGGTATTGGGATAAATACAGCAAAAAGTAAGCATTTTTGCATAAACCTTATTACATTACACTGGTTTATCAAAAATTATTTTTCTTTGTCCAAAAAAAAACAGCATCTTATCTAAATTCAACTCTTTGTGGTGATTCCAAATATACCATTCGTTTTTTTCTATCACGCAAAATTTTGAGATACACCTACTTGAAATTTGGAAATATTTTCAATATATAGGCCTATATGAACGAAATATATTTATTGAAAAGTGGTGACAGTGGATTTTCTTCTATATTTTGGCTGTGGTACATCCTTCTTGAGTGTCCAGCAGTCGTCAGCAAGCACACCGAGACTTCATTTACCTTGGTACATCAGCTCTATGTTTGATATATCTTGATGAAACCTCTCACCATGCTCATCGCTAACTGCACCAAGATTGTCTGGAAAGAAATCCAGATGAGAATGCAGGAAATGGTGTGATAATAAATTTAAATGACCAAAATTGATTTGACAACGCTGTGATTTTGTTCTTCTAACTTGTAAATTGTAAACAAGAAGTTTATAATATTTTTTGTTCTTTCCTGTTTTTAAATTGGATCTTAAATAAAATAATGATATCTTCTTCTTCTTTCTTATCTCCACTCAATCACACTAAGGTATCAAGCTTGTAAAGCTTGAGATTTTTGATGGTGTCTGCCGGGGAATAGTAGAGCTCATCAATGGATGAGTCAATACAGTCAATAATATGTCTTGGGGTTGCAGGCTGAGAATTGCACTTAGTACATAGTGGGAAAACCTTGCAACCATTCTGGAAAGTCATTGTCCGTAGATGACCAGACTTATGTCTGGAAATCAAAGACTGTTGTTCTCTTGGGAGGACAGAACCGGTGCTTGTCCCTCCTGCTCCGTACCAGTCATGTGCAGCATCAGATTTCCATTCCTGCAGGCATTGGGTTTTGATGGTACGGAGGAGGTCTCTTTCGTCTAGTTGGGTGGTGGATTCTCTTGCTTCAGGTAGGCCAAGAGCTCCAGCTTTTGCCAGAGAGTCTGCCAGCTCATTACCAGGAATTCCAACGTGAGCTGGAAGCCATTGCACTGTGACTGAGCTGTTGGCTGGGAGTCGGTTTACAGACTTAGCAATGCTCTTGAGGAGAGGTTCTTGACTGAAGAAGCAGCTTTGAAAGGTATAAATGGCTGCTCTTGAGTCGGACTAGATTATTATTTTGCTTGGCGAGTTGATGTTGATGTCTTTTAGAGCCGTATCTATAGCAGAGAGTTCTGATTTATAAACTGAAAGATGTCTAGGGTGGGAGAGGGAGATTTTTTCCAGGATCTTATCTTTGTAGATAGCAATTCCACTGCCAGACAGTCCAGTTTCAAGTGGCTACCGTCAGTGTAAATTGTGATGTCCAAGAGGGAGCTATTTTCCTCAATGATTTGGAGGCCAAGAGCTTTAAGTAATTCTGGCTGAGTTTCATGTTTGTGGGGATTGTCTGGTAGATGAGGGAAACAGATGAGTTTGTTGCGAGTTTTGTGTGGGGGATAGGAAGTTCTGTGTTTGGGATTAATTGGGATGTCTAAAAGATTAGAGTTGTGAGCCATGTTGAGAGGTGTGGGGCGTTTTAATCTTTGGTTTGGGACCCAATTTCTAATAAATTTTCCTGTAAGATGTTCTTTTGGAGAGTTAATCTTTTTTTGTTATAAATTTTGAAAAGCAGATTTTTCTCTTCAGGTGCAGGGGAAGAAAGTTGGATTCGAGTTCAGCAATGCGATTTGGGCAGGATCCTCGAAGTCCGCTGATAATTTTAGCTGCGCTTGCTTGGATTCTGTTTATTTTGGATAGGTTAGTTTTACTTGCATTGATCCAGGCTGGTGTAGCATATTCCAAAATAGGTCTTACGAGTGCAAGGTACGTTGTGCGTAAGATATTGACATTTGCACCCCAGTTTAAGCCTGTAATTTTTTTCAGGATTTTGAGCTTATTTTTGGCTTTGCTTATCATGGTGTCAATATGTTTTTTAAAAGTAAGCGCAGGGTCGAGTGTGACACCAAGATATCTTGGGGAATCTGAATATTGAAGTTTTGAATTATTCAAGAAAATATTTGGGGTCCAGTGGCGAAGGTGGTTGTTGATGGTGAAGAGGCCGATTTCAGATTTGTTGATGTTGATGGA
Source organism: Cordylochernes scorpioides (assembly GCA_030710605.1). Taxonomy (NCBI): domain Eukaryota; kingdom Metazoa; phylum Arthropoda; class Arachnida; order Pseudoscorpiones; family Chernetidae; genus Cordylochernes; species Cordylochernes scorpioides. The sequence goes on from CP092886.1 coordinate 103,777,586, forward strand.
TAATTTTAGTTTCTGAGTTACCTTCTGTAGATTTTTCATGGCTTTATTCAGAGATTGTTCTGCCTCGGAGAGGTTGTTTTTGGAGACGCAGATGATTATGTCATATGCGTAAAGGGCAATTTTAGCTGGCGGTTTGATAAAAGTGTGTACATCATTTAGGTAAATATTGAAGAGAATAGGGCTTAGGATTGATCCTTGGGGTAGACCTTGGTAAATACGAGTGGTTTTTGATTTGATATTGTTGAAGTTAACATGTATGGTGCGCTTGGATAGAAAACTGCTGATCCAACTCAGCATACTTCCCTCTATTCCAAGTTCATCGAGTTTGAGAATTAACTTTTCCTTCCAGACTCTGTCGAAGGCTTGGGAAAGGTCGATGGAGGCTGATATAGTGGATTCTGTAGGTTTATGATGGAAGCTGTCCTGGATTTGTTGAACGAAGTAAAAGATTGAATCTTCTGTGCTTTGATATTTTTAAAAGCTCTTTGATGAGGGTCTAGTAGGTTGTTGAGGTTAAGATAAAAGGTTAACCTATTGAGAATCATGTGTCCCATGATTTTTCAGGGAATAGAGGTCAGAGAGATAGGTCTATAGTTGGTTGGGTGGTTCTCAAGCTTGCCTGGTTTGTGGATGGGGATAATTGTGGCATGTTTCCACTTTTTAGGGAGGGTAGACGAACTCCAACTGTAATTGAAAATGCTTAAGAGTTCTAGTTAGGTATGGGAACTGAGGTTTTTCGACATGGGTCCAGTGATGTTGTCTGGACCAGGAGCTTTTGTAGGGTCAAGATGACTTAAAGCTTCGTCCAGTTCATGCTCTTGAAAAGGTTTACTGGAAATGTTGTGGCTGGGTTTGGATTTTGCAAGGTTTCTGGTGAGCCTAGATTTTCTACCTATTATTTTATCCTGTAAATTAAAATTAAGTTTTGCGGTGGAGCTGTAATGGTGGGCAAAATGGTTTGCTATGCTGTATTTGTCTGTGAGGGGATTTCCAGAATTATCCTTGAAGGTATTTGAGCTGCTGTGAGATGGAGTGTCCCGATTGAGGGCATGTAGTAGTCTCCATAGTTTCGTGTCGCTGGTTTTTGGATCAATTGAAAAGCAGAGTTCAATCCACTTATTCTGTTTGATTTGGTCGGCCTTAAGCTTAATTTTTGCAGCAAGGTGATTGTAATCTCTGATGAGGAGGGTGTTGTTGTTCTCAATGAGGTCTTGGTAAACTTGGTTCCTATCTTCTATTTCATCTTTCAAAAGATCTAGTACCTCTCTATATCCAGGAATGTAGAATTTTCTGTTTCCTCTGGGGATACTTTGTTTGGCAGAAATTAGGACTGCAGACTTCCAGTTCTTCCACCTATCTTCCAAAGAGGAATTTGGTGGGATTTTGCTGAGAAGACTATCTAACAATGTTTTAAATGAATTCCAGGAGGCTTTTTTATAGTTCCAGAAAAGTATTTGTGAAGATTTTGGGAGGGAAGTGGAGGTGGAGATTTCTGTTAGCAGAGGAAGATGGTCGCTTCCGATGCTTTTCAGGGTGCTGTTTTTTATGAACTGTTGCATAGATGAGGAGGTGATGGTGAGATCTAGTGTTTGCGGAGTTCCATAGGAGTGAGAGATGTAGGTAGGACCATGGGACACAATTGTGAGGTTGTTGTCATCAATGAAGGTGCTGAGGATAGGGCCCTCAGTGTTGTTGAGGGAACAGCCCCAAGATTGATGCTTGCTGTTGAAGTCTCCAAGGATGAGTATATTGGGATCAAGTAGGTGTGCAACTAAGTCTAGTTCTGGGCCTGGTTTTTGGGGTGGGTGATAAGTATTCACAATTGTTAGGGGTCTCTGATTGGGTAGGTGTATTTTGAAGGCCTGTAGTTCAGTATGGGTTGTTGATGGAGTGTCAATTTCTTCAAAGGAAAGGTCTTTGATGAGAGTCAGGAGCCCTCCTCCTCCATCTGCTGAAGGCCTGTCTTTTCTCAGTATTTTGAAGCCCTTTACCTTAAAAAGGTGGTTGGGCTTAAGCTTGGTTTCTTGCAGACAAATGATATTAGCGCCTTTGGAGTCCGCCAGTGATAATATCTCATCCAGTTTAACCTTGCTCTTACTAGTAGATATGCCATTGATGTTAAATTGAAGAATATTTTTCAGGGTGCTGTTTTTTATGAACTGTTGCATAGATGAGGAGGTGATGGTGAGATCTAGTGTTTGCGGAGTTCCATAGGAGTGAGAGATTTAGGTAGGACCATGGGACACAATTGTGAGGTTGTTGTCATCAATGAAGGTGCTGAGGATAGGGCCCTCAGTGTTGTTGAGGGAACAGCCCCAAGATTGATGCTTGCTGTTGAAGTCTCCAAGGATGAGTATATTGGGATCAAGTAGGTGTGCAACTAAGTCTAGTTCTGGGCCTGGTTTTTGGGGTGGGTGATAAGTATTCACAATTGTTAGGGGTCTCTGATTGGGTAGTTGTATTTTGAAGGCCTGTAGTTCAGTATGGGTTGTTGAAGGAGTGTCAATTTCTTCAAAGGAAAGGTCTTTGATGAGAGTCAGGAGCCCTCCTCCTCCATCTGCTGAAGGCCTGTCTTTTCTCAGTATTTTGAAGCCCTTTACCTTAAAAAGGTGGTTGGGCTTAAGCTTGGTTTCTTGCAGACAAATGATATTAGCGCCTTTGGAGTCCGCCAGTGATAATATCTCATCCAGTTTAACCTTGCTCTTACTAGTAGATATGCCATTGATGTTAAATTGAAGAATATTTTTCAGGGTGCTGTTTTTTATGAACTGTTGCATAGATGAGGAGGTGATGGTGAGATCTAGTGTTTGCGGAGTTCCATAGGAGTGAGAGATGTAGGTAGGACCATGGGACACAATTGTGAGGTTGTTGTCATCAATGAAGGTGCTGAGGATAGGGCCCTCAGTGTTGTTGAGGGAACAGCCCCAAGATTGATGCTTGCTGTTGAAGTCTCCAAGGATGAGTATATTGGGATCAAGTAGGTGTGCAACTAAGTCTAGTTCTGGGCCTGGTTTTTGGGGTGGGTGATAAGTATTCACAATTGTTAGGGGTCTCTGATTGGGTAGTTGTATTTTGAAGGCCTGTAGTTCAGTATGGGTTGTTGAAGGAGTGTCAATTTCTTCAAAGGAAAGGTCTTTGATGAGAGTCAGGAGCCCTCCTCCTCCATCTGCTGAAGGCCTGTCTTTTCTCAGTATTTTGAAGCCCTTTACCTTAAAAAGGTGGTTGGGCTTAAGCTTGGTTTCTTGCAGACAAATGATATTAGCGCCTTTGGAGTCCGCCAGTGATAATATCTCATCCAGTTTAACCTTGCTCTTACTAGTAGATATGCCATTGATGTTAAATTGAAGAATATTCAATTTGGCATTGGGAGACTGTAGGGAATTTTTCGAATGAAGCCTTTGCCTAAACTCCAGACGCGGCCCTGATTATTCTGCGCGACGGCCGATGCAGCATAGTGGGGAGATTTGACAACCATCATGATTGGGTAAAGTAAAAAGCGTCTGCCTTTGTCATTAAGACTGGGAGCACTACTCAGTGGCAGCCCTACTTAGCTCCAAAAGAAATGGTCGCCTCTGACATGAGGAACAGACGCCATGTGCAGCCGCTCCTAACATGGAGTACAAACGCTGCTCATCCTGTATCCCTGGATCAGGAGCCCTTACAGGGTACTATGGGCTGAGCCCAGGTTTTTTAGAGAGCTTGTTACTGCTCCCCCTCCTCCTTTTTCATCCGGGCTTGGGACCGGCAAAAGTGGTTTTAAATAATGATATAAAAAAGGTTATCTTTTTTAACTCAACCCAAATCAACACAATTGATAGCAGAGCGTGGTTTTTTGAATATTGTAATAAAAGGAAATAATAGCAAAAGACTTAAGCCTAATCGTTATTTATGCGTAAAGCAAAATAAATTTTGTTGTCTATAGAAAATCTTCAACAAAATATTGTTTTTTTCTTTTTAATATTCAATATAAACTAAAAATTGTTGGAAAATAAAATGAACGAAATACCAATTGCAAAATTTGATGGTGATAATTTTCCATGTTGGAAATATAGGGTTGAATCGATTTTAGAAAGCAAAGATTTGATCAATTTTTTGATTGAAGATCCTCCAGGAGAAGAATCAGAAAGACAAAAATGGAAAATAAAAGACTCACAAGCAAAAGGTATTATAACTTGTGCCATGACAGATTCTCAGGTTCCATTAATTCTCACATGCAAAACATCAAAACAAATATGGGCATCCTTAACCTAAAGATATGAAGGAGACATTAGAAAGAAAAGTATTGAGGCACGAAATAATGTTTCTCGTCTTCGGATGTATCCTGAAGAAAGTTGGAAAGACTACCTTCATAGATCAGAAAAATTATTAGAAAATGCCAGAATTATGGGAGCCACCATAGATGGTGAAGAATTTGTGGCGACTACACTTCGCTTCAGCGAGCCGAACTAAGACGGCCTGGGCATCCGCGGGCGTCAACACTTCACTACGCATGCGCGTGGGACGTCATCAGAGACGCTGGCGACTTAGCGGTAAACAACAAGGCTAGTGCGGCGGCCGTTATTTCAACCGTTGCTTATTTTCTCTTTATAATTTCTTGCTTTAAATAAATTAATTTTAATTATAATTTTATCAGCAGCCTTTCCACAAGCCACACCAACACAGCACATCAACAACCATCCTACAAATTGGTGAGCCGGACGTGATGCAAAAGTTATTTTAATCACACTTCTATATATATATTTTTTATTTCATCCACGAAACTTTCAACAGCCCCAGAATGCAAGACGCAACTACGGAACATCCGGAAGGGCCAACATCCACGGCACCCTCCCAAATATCAAGATTGGCTTTCCGTGCACCACCATTCTGGCCCAACAACGTTGAACTGTGGATAAGCCAGCTAGAAGCCGCTTTCGGTCTAGCCGAGATCTCCCGCGACGAAACTAAATTACAAGCAACGGTAACGAGCCTAGACCAGCCAACCCTTACTTACGTCGCGGACATCGTAACGGCCCCACCACCCTCTGGTAAATACGATGCGCTGAAAGCAGGCCTTCTCCAACGACTCGGTCAATCAAAACAAACTAAAATCTTACAGGTTCTGGATGGGCGTCCCATGGGAGATCAGAAGCCATCAACAGTCCTAGCCGCGATGCAAAATCAGGCAGGAAGAAATTTCTCCGTTACAGCACTGAAAATGCTGTGGACTCGACGCCTACCTCAGGACATAAGGGCCGCTCTCGCAGCATCCTCTGAAACAAGTTTGAGTAAGCTGGCGGAAATGGCAGACAACATACACGAAGCCATACTGCCAACGGTCTCAGCAGTGGACCAACCAAGCACAGGTCATAGCGCGGAAGCCCACCAACAGCTGATGACGCAAATCCAAGACCTGCATACGCAAATCGAAGCTTTGAAGTCATCCATGGACACCCCACACAATCGCTATCCGAACGCTAGGTACCCGACCCAAAACAAAAATGGAAACGCAGAAACTTGCTGGTACCATATGAAGTTTGGAGCGCAAGCTAGGAAATGCCTTCAACCATGCAACTTCAAGGTCCAGGGAAACGAATACGCCCGCCGTCAGTAGGAGCCACTGATGGCGCAGGCCTTACTCGCCGGCTCTTCAATACGGACCGACGCAGCGCCTATTTGTTTTTGGTCGACACTGGAGCCGAAGTCTCAGTGATTCCACCACCAGTAAAAAACGCTAGGCCCTCGCACAGGCAGCTTTTCGCAGCTAACGGATCTATCATCCACACTTACGGGGAACGACATCTTGAGCTTGACCTCGGTCTCGGACGATTATTCCGTTGGCCTTTCATCATAGCCGACGTCGGCGTGTCCATCATCGGCGCAGACTTTCTCCGACATTACGGGCTGACAGTAGACCTGCGTAATCACCGGCTGAGCGACCCAGTATCTTCCCTTCACTCCATTGGACAAGTTTCCCCTTCCCCCGCTGTTAGCATTCACCTTACAATCGCCAATTCGCCTTACTCCAGAATACTCAGACAATTCCCAGAGCTCACTAGTCAGAATCTTGTAAAAAGCCCTCCCCGTCACTCAGTGACTCATCATATCGTCACAAAGGGCCCCCCGATTGCAGCAAAACCGCGACGACTCCCCACGGACAAACTCGCCGCGGCAAAGAAAGAATTCGCCTTCATGATGGAGAAAGGCATCTGTCGTCCATCCAAATCACCGTGGGCCAGCCCTCTCCACCTAGTACCCAAAAAAGACGGCTCACTGCGACCATGTGGAGACTACAGGAAACTGAATGCCGCTACCGTCCCCGACCGATATCCAGTCCCTAACATTATGGACTTTGCATCGCATCTGCATGGTAAGAAAATATTTTATACTATCGATCTGGTTAGAGCGTACCACCATGTGCCCGTGGAATCTAGAGATATCCCTAAGACTGCCGTTATTACGCCTTTCGGCCTTTTCGAGTTTCCCCGCATGTCCTTTGGCCTATGTAACGCAGCCCAAACCTTTCAAAGGCTCATCAACGAAGTACTCCAAGGTTTGGATTTTGCATATGCCTACATTGACGACGTGCTTATCGCATCCGATTCAGAAAATCAACATGTATCCCATCTTCAACAACTTTTTGGTCGCCTTCGAGACTACGGCCTGACGATCAACGAAACCAAATGCACCTTCGGCCAACCTTCAGTCAAATTCTTGGGGTTTATCATCACTAACGCTGGAATATCGCCGGACCCTCAGCGAGTACAAGCAATTAAAGACATCCCAATCCCTGATACTGTCGGAAAACTTCGACGTTTTCTGGGTATGTTAAATTTCTATCGGCGCTGCCTCCCCAATGCCGCTAGTACTCAGGCACCACTCCACGCCATGGTCGAAGGGCGCAAGAACGCATCCTGCCAATGGACCCCAACAGCACTCCAGGCTTTCGACCAGTGCAAATTTCAACTAGCCAACGCTGCCCTCTTGCACCATCCTTTTCCAGAAGCGCCTCTCTGCCTTACGGTAGATGCCTCGGATTTCGCTGTGGGCGCCGCGCTTCACCAGCAAGTTGGCAACAATTTCCAACCAATAGCGTTTTTCTCAAGGAAACTAGACGCTGCACAAAGAAAATACAGCGCATACGACAGAGAACTCCTGGCGGTATACTTGGCTATCAAGCATTTCAGGCATTTATTGGAAGGGCGACAATTTCCGGTCTATACGGACCACAAACCTCTCACATACGCCTTTCAACAAAATCTGGACAAGGTCTCACCGCGCCAATGTCGACACCTCGATTTCATCGGGCAATTCACAACCGACATCCGCCACATCGCGAGCTGTGAAAATGTACCTGCAGATTTCCTGTCACGCGTGGAACCCATCTCCCATCACCAACCTTATGACCCGAAATCCCTCGCCGAAGCGAAAGCAGTAGACCAGGAGCTACAAGCTCTCTTGACATCGGAAAGCCGCAGCTCACTACAACTGGAAAAAGTACAAATCCCAGAAACGAACATTTCCCTGTACTGTGACGTTTCCACAGCAAAACCCAGACCATTCGTACCCGCACCCTGTCGCCGCATAATTTTTTCTGCATACCACAACTTGTCTCACCCCGGAGTACGAGCTACTACAAGGATGGTCACCGCCCATTACGTCTGGCAGGCCGTCAAGAAGAATTGCGCACTTTGGACTCGCGCCTGCCACCGCTGCCAAGTCTCCAAAACCGCTAGACACACAAGAACGCCCCTTCAGTCGTTTAGTCCCCCAGACGGAAGGTTCAGTCATGTTCACATTGACCTGGTCGGACCATTACCACCGAGTGAAAACTATCGGTACATATTCACCTGCGTCGACCGATTCACTAGGTGGCCCGAAGCCCTACCCATACAGGACATCACCGCCAAAACAGTAGCAAATGCCTTCCTATCGGTCTGGATATCTCGTTTTGGCGTGCCAGCAAAAGTGACTACAGACCAAGGCAGGCAGTTTGAATCAGCACTTTTCGGTGAGTTGACACGGCTTCTGGGAATCAACAGAATAAGGACATCACCCTACCACCCAGCTGCAAACGGCCTGGTAGAAAAATTCCACAGACAGCTGAAAGACTCCCTTCGCTGTCACGATTCCACGAGCTGGTCCTCGAAACTTCCCCTGGTGCTCCTAGGGATTCGTTCGTTGCTAAGGGAAGATCTCAACACCACAACCGCTGAGCTGGTCTATGGGAAGCCCCTACCCCTTCCAGGAACATTTTTCGAGGACCCCCCCTCTGCAAGCTCGCCTACCGAACCGTGGCTGGAGGACTTCAAGCGCGCCATGGCATCTCTGAAACCTGCACCAAGCAAACCACATGGGAACCGCCACGTTTACGTGCCCAAACCACTCGAGACATGTTCCCATGTCTATCTACGTCGGGATCTGATATTGCCACCGCTAGCTCCCCCATACGACGGTCCATATGAAGTCCTTTTTAGGAAACCCAAAATTTACAAACTGAAAATTAAAAAGAGATCCACGTGGGTGTCAATCGACCGCCTCAAGCCTGCTTTCACATCAGAAGGACCGATGTTTTCCCAAGACCCGAACTTGGCAAGCCAATAAGATTGCATAGGATCGCTGGAAAGATCCTACTGGAGGGGGAGTAGTGTGGCGACTACACTTTGCTTCAGCGAACCGAACTAAGACGGCCTGGGCATCCGCGGGCGTCAACACTTCACTACGCATGCGCGTGGGACGTCATCAGAGACGCTGGCGACTTAGCGGTAAACAACAAGGCTAGTGCGGCGGCCGTTATTTCAACCGTTGCTTCTTTTCTTTTTATAATTTCTTGCTTTAAATAAATTAATTTTAGTTATAATTTTATCAGCAGCCTTTCCACAAGCCACACCAACACAGCACATCAACAACCATCCTACAAATTTATCTATTCGGTAATTAAAGGCCTGCCACAAAAATACAATATTATTGCCATGCAAATAAATACTATGAATAATACTACACTTTCAGATATTAAATCACAGTTTTCCCTGTATCAAGAAAGGTACCATGAGAAAGATTTTTCATCCTCATCTGCATATAAAACATCACAAAGTGAGAGAGAGAGAGAGAATCAAAGAAATTTTATCAAAAAAATAAATTCAAATATAAACCTGAGTGTTATATCTGTAACAAAATAAGACACAAGGCTAATGCTGGCATAATCCAAAAAATAATGGAAATAATAATAGAAGAGAAGATCTTAACAAACCGAGCACAAGTCGCTTCTAAACCTAAATTTGGAAATCAGCAGAAAAAAACTGGAAATCCACATAATGAAAAGGCAGCAAATTGTCTGATAGCCAAAAATCAAGAGTGAACAGGAATGGATAATTGATAGTGGTGCTACAAGCCATATGACATCCTGTTTTGAACTTTTAAAAAATTCAGAAAATAAGGAAAATAAAATAATGTAATGATGCTTACTTAAAAAATGCTTACGTAACATTTTCTGCATTATTACTGTATATACCAATTTATAGAAGAAAAAAAAAGTTATCCTGCAAGAACTATGGGTGAATGAAAACTTCTGATTTCATTCTTGAATTCAGCATGAAAAGTTACATTAGAATCAACATCAGGTTTTCTCCGACAATTTTTTTTTTGTAGACCTGTGTAATCAATCGATGAAATCAATCTAAATAAATCTTCTAGGCCAGAATATATCAGCAATAATATGATTAAAAATGATTTTATACTAATTCTCCCGATTTTGCACTTTATTTAATAAATGCATTCAAAAAGGATACTTCCCAAAAAATGGAAAACAGCAGTACTAAAAATAATAGCCAAACAAAGCCAATTATGAATTAGCGAAAAGCTACCGTCCGCGATATCCGTATTATCAAATGTTTAAAATATTATTGAAAAAAAAAACCTCAAAAATAAAATATTTGATTTTTATATTCTTAACAATCTGTTAAACCTGAGCAACATGGTTTTATCAAGTCTAAGTCAATTATTACTGCTTTGAATACTATAATCGAGGTAATAATGGAGCATAAACAAAAGGAAATAATTGCACTAGTTACAATAGATATCTCGGGGGCTTTTTAAAACGCATGGTGGCCAGCGATCATCAAATAATAAGATTTTAGACAATTTAAAAAATATATATATTATTAAAAAGTTACAATCCTATTTCCAAATTTCAGAAAAATATCTTTTAAATACGACAATATAACAACTCTAAAGCCAAATACTAAGGGATGTCCTCAGGGTGGTCCGCTATCTCCACTTCTATGGACAATTTTGTTGAATGATTTGCTGATGGAAGTACCTAAAGTACCTAATTGCGAGTTGATATGTTATGCGGATGATAGATCATTAATATGCTGGAATAAAGATCTTTTAACACTAAAATTTTATTTGAAATTTAATTAGATACTATCGAATTATAGTGTAATAAAAATAAGTTGGAATTTAGTTCTAAAAAAAACTAACATTATTTTATATTTTCATAATAAAGAAAATATCAAATTCAAATTAAAAACGAAATAATCTAACCAGTGCAAAAAATCAAAATTTTAGAAATAACAATTACAATATTAAAATATTTTCTATTCTAACTTAGCAGTGAATATTGGGTTTGAGTTCCCAAAAAAGTATTGGATTTTATAAATCTTTATTCGGACCAATTTAATATATATATCAGATATATGGTTTAAATATGAATAAAAATCTATACAAAAATTAAACACAATTTCAGATATTACTATAAAGTAAACAGACGTACAAGACGACATCATACAATTTTGTACATAGTTTAGCCAGAATTTCCTTGATTACAGATTATATTGAATAAAAAATGAAATAAGACCTGAATAATTTATCGTTCGAGAATAGGCAAAAATTAAATTTTAAATTCCTTTAATATAATAAAACTAGCCGAATGACCCGGGCAACGCCCGGGTTTTACCCGATTATATGCTTTTATTCAAATACTATTATTTACAATTATAAATTGGCCCCGTGGATTTCATTCTTGTCTCTATATACAGGGTGATCCAAAAGTCCCGCACAACTTTAAAAATTAATAACTCCGCGAATATTTACGTTAGAGCAATGCGGTAAACACCATTGTATTCAGGATGCAATGGGATTTTTTATGGCAAATAATGAAAATTTCGAAATTGATTTTAGTTACAACTTTATTCGCTAGATGGCGCTCTACCAGAATCAGAGATTCAGCGGCCAAATTGTTTGATAAATTGAAAAATATAACTGAACGACACGTATTTTCCCTTTTTGAATATCAGGAAAGAACCCTAATAATATCAAATGATAAATTAATAAAACACCATTTCGCCAAAAGTTAGAAGAATTGGTTGACGATTTTTAAATACAATCTGAAATATGTAAAATAGGTATATGCAAATTAAAACATGTAGCAAAAAATATTTATATTTTAGATGGAGTTTTTTGAAATAGATTGAATGTTTGAAAATAACTACTGATATTAATACACGATTTTTGAAATGTTAATATAGTACCAAAAATTATGATGGCACTACTAATAGGATTTCGTGCTATAAGGAATGTATAGTTTCTTGACTAATTGGCGACACTTGACTATTTAACTGGATATTTGTCATGATCTAAAAATGAAATATAGAGGGGAGTGACAAAATATATTTGTCGTACTTTATTCCAAATATCCTATGGGTTTGTCAAATGTTATCATTGTTTATTATACTGTACATAATTTTGAAAATGTATCCCCTTAAAAAAATCATTTTTAAATCGACCTTTTGCGTTGAAAAACGTGGTAGTAAAATCATTTTGTATTATGTTTTGCGCAAAATTTCTAAAGTTGGGGGAGGGGTTCAGAGAATATTCCTTATGCTATTTCTTCTAATGAGCGATAAACTAAACATAAGGGATAAAATTGTGTATACCAGTGTTATTCGAGAAGTTATAACACTTTGGCCTGCACGACATAATATAAGATGTAGGCAAATGACAAACAAAAATTATTGTTCACAGAAAAAAATGAGTCAAGATGTGAGGACAGAATTTATTATTCCATAACCCAAAACAAAGAGCTGCAAAATATAACACATGAGGTAACTGCCTTCTCTCTTGTATTAGGTCACAATCCTTGCTCAATGTGGCGCCCTTCATTCTCAAACACAGCCTGCAAACGATAGATGACAGAATGGTCACAATTAAATAGTTGAAATTTAAAAAAACGTGCCATCTGATAGAAGCCTTCAACATGGCCAATGTGGTAGGCCGGCATCGATAAAAACGCGACTTAATGTACCCCCATAACCGAAATTGTAAGGCGTCAAGTCTGGTGATATTGGAGGCCACTGGTATATAAAGAGGCAACTTATCAACGAATTTCACCGAACGTATCCTTCAGCAATTGTTTGGCACCGCGGGAGATATGAGGAGGTCCTCCATCTTGCATGAATGTTATTTCGCTTAGTGCTTTTCTGTCCTGCAATATGGGAATACCCTTTTCTCTCAAAAGTTGAACATAACATTCACCAGTTAGAAAAACGGTTTTTAAAATTCTTCCATTGATTTTTTCAAAGAAAAATGGCCCAATAATAAAAGAAGAAGTGAACCCACACAAAACTGTAACTCTGTGCTGATGAAGTGGTATTTCTGTAAAAATCCTAGGGTTTTCTGTTGCCAAAATGAGGCAGATTTGAATGTTAAATTCCTCCTTTAGATAAAAGTGAGCATCATCTGTTCTTAGAACATTTGACAGCCAGTTTTCATCAATATCAATTTGCCGGAAAACCCATGCAGCGAATTCTTGACGCTTCTCAAAATCGCACACTTTCAACTCGTGAAAACTTTGAATTTTGTTAGGGTATTTTTATAGAAAAATTCTAAATGTGTGTTCTCTCCCAACTGTTCCATACGAAATCCCCGTTTGTCGAGAAACTTGTCTAGCACTTACTTCTCCACACGTGGATAACGTTTCAATAGCTTCAGCATTCTGCTAAACCGTAACAGCCACTGACTTGCATGTCGATGGTCTTCCACTCCGAGGTTTTGCTTCCAGAGATCCAGTTTCCTAAAACTTTTTATCAATCGCTTTAGAGAGTAGCAACTCATGGGTCCTTTACCGCTTCGAATATCTTTAAAGGAAAGAAACGCTCGTAAAGCTTCAGTGGCGGATTCTGAATCACAATTTAAAAAATTCACCAAGAGTGCTTTATCCTGTAGTGACGGCATTCCAAGGGGAAGGGGAGAAGTCCGACCACACCTCCTTGCGGTCCCCCCTGGACCCTTGGAATATTTGACCAAATTCTGGTTCGTTTCCAAGATGACTAACGTTGCAACGGCACCCATTTTCAAATGAAGAGCAAAACTGATATCTCCAGTAATGCTACCGCGTCCGGGGTAACCGCCGCGTCAGGAGCTGCAGCTCGAGCTCATGATGAGAAATCTACTACGAGGACACAATTCAATCTACTACAACTCAATATAAATGGTACCCAGAGGAAAATAAAGAGCTGACTTGTCTTCTCTGTGACAACAATGTACATATTACTTGTCCTCAGGAGACAAAATTGAATCAGAATCTGAGATTCAATATCAAATATTATACAACACTACGAAAGGACAGACCGGGAAAATTCGGCGGAGGACTTGCCGTTTTGATTAAAACCTTAGAAATCAAATTTAAGGAAATCGCCTATAATCAGAGTGAGCCTAGAGAAATCACGACAGAAGCTCAGTCAATAGAAATCTATCTTACAGATAAAACAATTCCAATCATAAATGTTTATCACCACGATAATACTAGCATCAATACTGGCCTGATAGAGACATTAAGTGAAGCGTCTTCGGATATCGCAATCATACTTGGTGATTTTAACGCCGAAAGACCAACTTGGGGATCACCTGTCCAGGATAACAAAGGTCAGCAGGTTGAGGACATGCTAACCGACCTCGACCTTACACCGTTAAATAACGAAAAGAACACCTATCTATCCAAGTCCACAGGCACAGAATCCGCAATAGACATCACAGCGATAAATTACAACATCGCACCCACAACACAATGGAAAATTCTGAAAAGTGCAATCAGTGACCACAGACCAATTTTAACAACCCTAAAATTCAAAATTGAGAATTTTTCCAACAGAATAATAGAACACTGGAAAAAAATTCACAGAAAAGCTTGAAGAACTGTGCAACGAAGAATTAAATCACAGAACGATTGACAAAAAATTGGAAAAATTCTCTTCGAACATATCCAAAGCTGCAAAAGTATCGATACCTAGAGGTAGACGTAAAGACCTGTGAATACTTTACTGGAAGGACCACAATATCGAGGCAATGATTGCAGAGAGAGACAATATCAATGAACCTTTTAAAACAAATAAAACAGAAGAAATCATAAAGGAACTCATTGAAATTAGTCACAACATAGAACAAGAAATTTGGATATTCAAACAAGAGAGAGAGAGAGAGAAAAATGGGCAGAATTCTGCGAAAAAAAAATAGATCCAAAAAAGGAAAGCCATCACTGGAATATAATTAGTGTTATAAAACAATCAAAACCAACAGTGATCCTCCAATACTCTACCCGATATAAATAGCGAGAACGAACAAACAGATGGCTGAAATAATTGCTGAATATCTTTCAAGCACTTCCAGACTCAGCTATACAAATGAAGGCAGGACTCTAAAAAATAATATAAACAGGTTAGTTAAACAAGCAAGAAATTACCATCAACAAGATATTTACTCGAGAGACTTCACACTGAATGAGCTAAACTCATCAATAGAAAAGTTAAATCCAAGAGGTCACCAGGAGATACTCTAATTTTTGGTTAAATGATTAAACACTTTGGAGACAAAGATAAAAATCAACTCCTACAAATGCTGAACATTTCATGGCAAACTGGTACACTACCAAAGAATTGGAAGATATCAATTATAGTGCCAATACTGAAACCAAACAAAGATGCCAAGGAATACAAGAACTATCGGCCAATTGATCTCACCAGCATACTTTGTAAAATAACAGAATGAATTATCCACTCTAGGCTCATAGTCTGGCTCACTAACAATAATAAAATAAACTTCTACCAAACTGCCTAAAGATCCAGACACTGTACAACTGATAAACTGTTCTACTTCTGTCAATCAATAATAGATTTCTAGGACAAACAGCCAAAGAAGACAACGGCCGTATTCCTGGATAAGACCTCAGCTTTTTATCGAGTGTAGAAATTATTTGAAAGGCTGCACAACATCAGAGTAAGAGGAAAAACCATAATCTGGATTACAGACTTCTTAAGGGAAAGAAGGATAAAGTTTCGGGTCAATGGAACATTTTCCAAGGACCGAAGAACATGGGCTGGTGTACCTCAGGGATCTGTGCTCAGTCCTCTACTCATCTCGCTATATATTAACTGTTGTTTATGTAAATAGAAGAATATTATTTGTATTATTTAAAGCCTCATTATGTAAAAAAATATATGTGTATATAAATTGGACATTTGTTGTTGGCCAAACGAAAAGAATAAGAGCTAAAAAAAGAGTCATGGTCAAGTTTGAGTTGTTGTACATCTAATTACGACACAACCTTAGCAACATCCATCCTCACTGAAGACACAAAGGTTGCCTGTTATGCAGATTATATAGCCATATGGCACACAAGTAGCAGTACAGAAATATCAGAAAAATACTAAGCACCTCAATGAGAGGACTGGAGAAGTGGGCAATGAAATTCAAAATGACAATAAACCCAATAAACACAAACCTATAGGTCTCCTTCACTGACAGGAAAAAATGCATGAATTCAACTCCAAAATAAGCATAAACAATCATATAATTGATCAAATTTGATCTGCAAATTACCTAGGTGTGATACTTGATGAGGAATTGCGATTTACAGAACACATAATTAGCACCTCAAATAGAGCTACCAGAAACCTAAACATTCTGAGAAGGCTATGTGGAACAAATTGGGGAGCAAAACCCAAAATTCTCAGAACAACATATATCACCTTAATAAGGCCAATAATGGAACATGCAACACCTGTTTGGGCTCCCTCAAGTTCATCACTAAAAAGAAGACTAGACAGTGTTCAAGAAAAAGCGGCCAAATTAATCACTGGTTCTATTTCAAATACCAACAAATAGAAAATTCAGAGAGAATGTGGTCTAGACCTACTTGAAAGCAGAAGACAATTAAAAACAATATAATTCACCAATAGCTTAAAAACTAAAGAAACTGAACACATATCCCATAGAACCTATCTAAACTGGACACAAAAAGAAAGGCTCAAAAGATCTTCAACACTTCAGTACAACAACAATATTAGAAAGAGCATAAAAATGAAACATAATGAATTTCAAATTCGAGAGTAACCAATATTTTCTACTCCATTGCCATCAAATGTAATCATCAATCTTAACCTGAATGAACCCTGCAATAAAAAAAGAGAACAAAAATATACTTAAAAAGAAAGGACTTGACACAATTGGTTTATGCGATCAGATAAATTATTTAACAGCATATACAGATGGATCATCAGACCTTACCATAAGTAATGGTGGGGTTGGAATTAACATAATACTGCAAGATGGAACATACATCAAAATCAAAGAAGGAGCAAGAAAGATTTCGTCAAACTTCACTTGTGAACTGACAGCTATCTGGAAAGCTCTTGATGTATGCCTGAACCAACCATCCCTGCATCAAGCAGAAGGAATTATAATATACCGTACAACGACTTCATATCCGATCTAGAAGCAATTCAGAAGGGCAATACTATAATCACACAGAAAATACAGTCGTTACTTACTCAACTGATATCATTGGAGAATAACTGCATTCTACAATGGATTCCTGCCAGTGTTTGGATCGGGGGTAATGAAATGGCAGTTGAATTTGCAAAAGAAGCCAGAAAGTTGAGCCAAAGGAAAGAACAAATGTCATTATTTGACCCTAATACTTTTGCAAAATACAAGATAATTAAACAAAAAATAAGAAAAGATCAAAATGTGAAATAAACTCTGAGAGAAAAATGACAAAACTATAACAAGATTTAGAACAAAACATTATAAAGGATGACAATACATCCAGATGGCACAAGAACCTATAGAACATGCAACAACTGTCCTGGTGTGGAACTAACACCTACCCACATATTATCATGCCCGCAGCCTTGCAGAAAATTGACATAGACCCAGAGCAGCTGCTTTACACACCCAAGATAGTGGAAAATGCTGCTGCTGCAGTGATAGAGAGATGCATGGACAATCTGAGGCTCTTTATTGGACACGACAAAAACAACAACGGCATTCCAGAGTAAAATAAATCATCAGAGATAGATAAATATTTTTCACATGAATTAAAATAAATATAATCGATACTGAGAGAAAGTTGAATTTAAAAAAATAGAAAATTATTATTTTCAAAATTTAAAAAGCTGAGAGGATTCCAGCAAAACGCATCTAAAATATCTTTTTTTTTTTTTGCTACATGTTTAAATTTGCATATACCTATTTTACATATCTCAGATTGTATTTAAAAATCGTTAACCATTTCTTCTAACTTTTGGCGAAATGGTGTTTTATTAATTTATCATTTGATATTATTAGGGTTCTTTCCTGGTATTCAAAAAGAAAAAATACGTGTCGATCAGTTATATTTTTCAATTTATCAAACAATTTAGCCGCTGAATATCTGATTCTGGTAGAGCGCCATCTAGCGAATAAAATTTTAACTAAAATCAATTTCGAATTTTTCATTATTTGCCATAAAAATTCCCATTGCATCCTGAACACAATGGTGTTTACCGCATTGCTCTTGCGCAAATATTCGCGGAGTTATTAATTTTTAAATTTGTGCGGGACTTTTGGATCACCCTGTATATAAAAGTCAATGTCTGTCTGTTTCGCGATAAACTCAAAAACTACTGAACCAATTGGGACCAAATTTTGCATGTTGCTTTTTATAAACCTAAGGAAAATTTTCGGCTACATTTTGATTAGTATTTTTGGCTATTTCTTTTTTTCATTTGAAGAACTTTTTTTCACGCGGAGTAATCTGGAATGAAATGAATACCCAAATATGGCCATTTTTTATAAGCATCGTTGGTTCAGTGGTAGAATGCTCGCCTGCAACGCGGGCGGCCGGGGTTCGATTCCCGGCCGATGCATTTTTTTTTTTAACAATTTTTAAAACTCATTTATATTATATACTAGCCGAATGACCCGGGCAACGCCCGGGTTTTACCCGAATTAATGTTTTTAGTCAAATACTATTCGTTACAATTATAAATTGGCGCCGTGGATGTTACTCTTGTGAAACGTCCCGCTCTAAACTTTGTGTCAGAGAAGCGATATTTTTATGAAGAGATGATCTGGCTTTGTGTCTTCTGCGCGAATGTTTTTCTGTTAGAATTTTGTTCCTGCACACTAAAAATGAACTGGCTTCACCAGTGGTCTCAGCTTTTTGGAATTTTTCCCGATATAATTTTGTATCTGTAATCAAACATGATACAGCAATATTGTCATCATCATTTTCTGACTAAAAAAACAACTATTTTTGCCCAGAACCTGTCAATTTTATTTTTTTTTTATTGGCTAAAAATCCGATAAATATATTTTCCAGATTTTTCTCTATGTCCTGTCAAAACACGTTTTACATGTACATTAGGTCAGCAGATATTACCTCCCATCTTCACCGCTAGAGGCGCTGCTTGCGAGCGTAAAGGAAAATTTGCAACGCAATTTGCAAATACCTCGAAGAATATTCGGGATAGAGACCTGAAATTTTCTCTATAAGTTTTTCCAGATTCTACTCTATATACTGTTAAAATTTCAGTCAGATTAGTTACATATTGTGGACGTGTATAGCCGACATAGATACCCACATACATACATACATACATACATAAAACATACACTGACTTTTATATATATAGGGATAATATAAATAAATATTATTATATCAACTATATTAATTAAATCAAATACCTAAACACTAATATAATACAATTTTTGCCATCACACACACTTTCTTCCTGTAGTTTATGTGTTACTTCTGTATTGCTATTCTATGGCACTTCTAATATTTATTATTGATGTACTTTCAGTATGAAGGAAATTGCAATCGGGGGAATTCTCGGGCGAAGCCGAGTCATACGTCTAGTATAATATATAAATGAGTTTTAAAAATTGTAAAAAGATAATGCATCGGCCGGGAATCGAACCCGGGCCGCCCGCGTGGCAGGCGAGCATTTTACCACTGAACCACCAATGGTTATGAGAAATAGCCATATTTGGGTATTTATTCCATTCACAAAAGCAAACGGTGACAGAATTGATTAAGAATTGTTGCTTGATTATGACGCTGATAACTGTATATATTAACTAGCGGAATGACCCGGGCAACGCCCGGGTTTTACCCGATTAAATGATTTTATTCAAATACTATTCGTTACAATTATAAATTGGCGTCGTGGATGTCATTCTTGTCTCTATATATATAAAAGTCAATGTCTGTCTGTTTCGCAATAAACTCAAAAACTACTGAACCAATTGGTACCAAATTTTGCATGTCGCTTTTTATAAACCCGAGGAAAATTTTCTGCTACATTTTGATTAGTATTTTTGACTATTTCTTTTTTTCATTTGAAGAACTTTTTTTACGCGGAGTAAATACGAGGCGAAGTAACAACACGAGGCCAATTAAGCGACCAATGAGCGTTCTGCATTTCTTTTCAAGTTGGTTGCGTACTTTTTTTTAAATATCTTTTTATATGAGTGTCACTTTTTTTTCCAAAAGTATTGAGAAAGAAATTTATATTACTAAGTTACGGTAAGTGCACACAATGCAATTTAAAAAAAAACTTCACAAAATTAGCGTTACTGTATGTAAACAATGGCTTTCGTATTTTTTATTAATTTTTGTTTCGGCCTTTGTTTTTTTTTATAATAATAAATAAAAGTTACAGTCAATATGGTAATTCTTAAAATTAAACAAACAATAATCAATATGCAAAGATACAAACTAACTTAATAAAATATTCTAATATCAAGCAATATGCAAAATTTCTCCTAATATTTAAATGTACATATTATTAGCATCTTAACGGCGTTTATTCGTTTTTATGTACTCCTGCAGGAAGGCAGAAATACTCGAAAGTTCGATATTGTTTTAATAAAGTGTAAAGTATCTCCAGAACTATTTTTTTGCGCAGGTGTAAATACGAGGCGAAGTGACAACACCAGGAGAATTAACCGACCAATGAGCGTTCTGCATATTTTCCAAATAGCTTGCCCAACTTTTTTTTTTGAAATATCTTTTTATAAGAGTGTCACTTTTTTTTACAAAAGTATTTAGTATTAAGTATTGAGATAGAAATTTATTAGTAATGTTCTTTCAGTATGAAGGAAATTGCACTCGGGGGAATTCCCGGGCGAAGCCGGGTCATTCGTCTAGTATAATATATAAATGAGTTTTAAAAATTGTAAAAAAAAAAATGCATCGGCCGGGAATCGAACCCGGGCCGCCCGCGTGTCAGGCGAGCATTCTACCACTGAACCACCGATGGTTAAGAGAAAAGGCCATATTTGGGTATTTATTTCATTCACAAAGCAAACGGTGACAGAATTGATTAAGAATTTTTGCTTGATTATGACGCTGATAACTGTATATATTAATTATAATATAAATGAGTTTTAAAAATTGTAAAAAAAAATGCATCGGCCGGGAATCGATTTCGGGCCGCCCGCGTGGCAGGCGAGCATTCTACCACTGAACCACCGATGTTTATGAGAAATTTATTCCATTATTCCATATGAGGTATTTATTCCATTCACAAAAGCAAATGGTGACAGAATTGATTATTATGAATTGTTGCTTGATGACTCTGATAACTGTATATATTAATATTTTATAGCGTCAATAAAATCATTCCTATTGAATAACACAAATAATCCCTTTAAAGGTTTTTCTACCATGGTATTCTAAATTATTTTCGCCCTAATTTTACAACACTCAATTTGTGACCATTCATGGTAATTTCAAGAGTTTTTTGGAAATAATTCAGGCAGTGGATGATTCAAGCTGTTTTTGTGGATACAAATTCTATTAATATTTTACTCAAGTGCCTATCATTTTAATAATATAGACATAATAATTATCTGTACTGATCAAAGAGGACTAATATCTAGCAAAATTTCTCACATCATATTCAATAAATTTGTAAATACTTATCTTACTTTTTAAATAATCTTAATTGTTAAGCATAATTGATTGCGAATATATCTATATGCGTGTGTGAAAAAAATAATTTTAAAAATTTTATAAATAAGAAATATTTGTATTTCTATTTTGATATTTAAGTTTAAAAACCATAAAATTAATATACTTAGAATAAACTTATTTCAACCACAATTTAATTTCCTGTTGTGTTGTGTGTTGTGTTTTGTGTATATACTATATATATAATATAGATACTTTTCTTTTTCTTTTATTTGGCTCCAGTGTCTCTAGAGGGACAGCGCGCTTTGTTGATATAGTTGAATATGTCAAAAGTCAAACTGATCCCTGCGTACGTGGTTTATATAATTCTAAGGAACATGACATTTTTCTGGAATTTATCCTTATATCCCTTTCCAATGTAACTTTTGATTCAATAATAAGCTTTAAATAAACAGAGAAAGCACAATTTGTTAAAATATCGACAACAATTGTGGCTCGTATCTACCTTATGCCGCTCTTTTAAATGCTTACTAATTCCCTTTTTATATAATATTGAGAATAAATAAGAAAATACACTTTCTATATTAACAGATACATACCGAGGTCTAGTTCCAATCACAAAACTACCCCTCCATAAATAGCCGCATTAGTGCTACCCTGCATTTAGTTACCCAGTCCTAAGTGCTGTGTAGAACATGGGACGGGAGTAGTGGCCGGAACTACGTCCAGCCGCAAGGTCAGTAACTTTTTATGGCCTGCCGCTTATGTAAGTCAGGATTAGAGCACGGTTGTTGCACAACTCCTGCCACTTTTTACCTCCCCCGTACCCGGCTTATTTGCTGTCTTGTAAATGTTTTCACAAGGTTGGCGACTCGATCAAAATAAATGTAGCTAAATATGGTTAACTTCTTCATTTAACGTTTCATTACGAAATTGAATCTGCAGGTACCTTGTAGGTGCCCCCCCCCCCCCCTGGAGACGCTTTATTATTTATGGATCATGGAAACTTAGAATATATGAGTTTACGTTTGCATATATTAATAAACAATAACACTCTGCTCTAAACAGCTTTATTTACTGGAATGTCAATAAAATACTTATTGAATACTTGGAAGCTTTCAATATCCATTGAGTGAAAACAAGCATCTAGGTGGAACAAAAGTAAGGCCACACAAAGGTGTTTGACAGTTTAATTATTAACTCTTAAATATAAAAAGACATTTTTAGAAGCTATTTAAAGGTTAAAATAAGTAAAATATTTTCAAAATTAAATATCTTCAATTTCAAATAAGAATTTGAAAAAAATGCTAGAAATATACAAGAAATTCTTAAAGTATCAAATAAATAAAATATTCTCGATTTCGCGTCCTCTATCGTACAAAAATTGCAACATATTTCAACTCTACATTTCTATAACTGAAAACTCTTTCTATACACCGTATACCTTATTGATAAAAAATTAAAATGGAAGGGCTTGGCTTATCATTGATGAAACCTTCAAGCGGTTTCACCCGTTAATTTTTTCTATCACTTATATAAACTTTACTGGCGTTTATAATCTGTATTGGCCTATGTAGTCTGTACTGGATTAGATAGTCTGCACTGGTTTATATATCCACGCGCTCTTCAACTGGCGGATAATTGAATAGGAGACTCGCAGTACGTGGTTCGAAAACTACATATATGATAAAGATGTTTTTTTTGCGCCAGCCCAAGCTATTTTAAAAATTTTATCATTTGAAATTTAACATCAGTAAACTGAAATTGGAACACTCGTATTTAAAAAAAGGGTTTTATTTATTCAATATATGTTGTCTCCATTATTAGGCAAGACAGGCGAGTGCGGAAAAAGCACAGGTCTTGGAGACGATGACCTTGTTCATTTGGGCTATCACCCTATGAACCGCAACTTTTACAAACCATATGGTGTTCTAGGAAGCCTTCATTGACATTTCTCTCAACAACGAACAATACATAGTAGTCGAGTAGGTTGCGGAGTTAAGAGGCCAAATATAAGGACTCCAGTGGCTGGAGACCTTGGGTGTCAGGCATTCCTGTGCATTGTGGGCAGGGGGATAGGAGTCCCCTGTGGGAATATATAATTTCTTTCTACGGCAAAAATTTCAGCCAAGACTTCACAAAGGTCTCAAGGACATTGATGCACGTGTCAATGTTCATTCTGAGGCCCTTATGAAAGAAATGGGGAGGCATGACCACATCTTCAATGCTGATGACGCCAAGAACCATCAAGGCGATAGGAAATTTCTTGTAATCACATCAATAACTTCTTAGGGGTACGTACAAATACAACAATCATTCCTGTGACTATTCCTTTGGTTCTGGTCAAAGTTACTTTTATCAGTTATTTTGATCCAGTTGTTGAGAGGTCAGCAGCCTCTCCTTTTCTGTTTTCCTTCATAACATCAGTCAGCAACTAACTTTCTGAAGGACATAATACTTGAGACCAAGTTCATCATTGATAATTCTGACAATAGATTAAATTGTGCACCTCAAAGCACAGGATGGATGGGATGGGGTAAATAGGTCATGAAGTGCAAACCATAGAGCGATGCCTCCGTCGTGCCCCGAAAAGCAGTTGCGACGCAAATCAACCTGCGGCACGTACACGGTGGTAGCCTAGCACGCCACAAGCTATCCAACAGGATGTGCCTGCAGCCGTGCCAAGTCCAGTGGCCGACGCGCAATCTGGCTGGTGAAGCGGGTAATGGGCGTTGTTGAGGTCCGCAGGACGATGGTCTCCGTCTCGTTCTCTGTGTGATAGCCGGTACTGGCGTTTTCCTGCAGTAGATGCTTACAGAAGGCCTCTAGGTGCTCCGCGTCTGAGAGTGTAGCATGCTTTGTGAGCGCGCAGATATATATATATATGTGGTAACCGAGGGTCTCTCGCTGTGGTGTGGTAACCGAGAGGGACAGTCAGGGCGTGGAGAGTTTTCCAGTACCTCTTTGCACCTTGGTAGACCTTTAACAGTTCTCATAGAGTACAGGCAGTCGTGTTCGAGGCAGAGTGGAAAGCTTGGGAATGTCCATACACAAAACAAAAAAAAAACGAAGAGACACAGTTATACTAGGAAAGTTCCATGAACAGATAGGAGACGAGCTAGGAGCGAAAGATGGAGATAGAAGAGTTCTTACTGTTCTACATTGTCGATGAGGTGGACCTTGGACACAACCGACGAGGGCTCCCGCTGTCGATGAAATGACTATATTTTCGGCTAGGGCGGAGGTCTTATATATCTTTTCCGAGAGAGCAAGTATTTAATTTCAGTGGATGCAACAAGAGCATGGATAGAGAGCGAAATTGTACACTCTGGCAACGCCCTGTGATCTTGCTATCTTTAGGCCTCGTTGGACTTCTACATCTCGATTTTGAACGTTTTTGTACTTCTATCTCAATCTCTTTCTTCAGCTCAACTCTTAATCTATTACAAAGTTATATTTATTTATCCTCAGTTTGAACAAAGTACATTACATATGATGATGTAATGACACATGTCAATCATGCGTATAATCATTTACAGATGTGTTTCTATTATACAACATGAAATTCTTGTTATGAGTATTATACAATATGAGGTTGCTGGTTCAAATTACCATATATATATATATATATATATATATATATATGAAAAGATGTGTGTGCAATAAAATGTTCATTCTCTTTGTCATTATATCACATATTCTGTAGGCTTTTCTTTTAATGGAATAACCAATAAATATTCCCTTTCAACCCTTTGGTGAAAATTTGTTTCTTCTTGGTTTACTCTCAAGCCAATGTGTCAAACATCCAAATATTCGAATGTGTTCGACTGATGGTTTCCTCCCATTCCATCTCTGTATAGGTGTATGGTGCTTGATAGACCTGTGGGGGGTACAATTCATAATGTATGCATCTGTATCAATTGCCTCTGCCCAAAACTTCATGGGTAATTTTGAGTCAATTAGTAAGGTTCTTGCTGTATCTATAAGAGTCCTATTCACTCTCTCTGCGACTCCATTACTTTGTGGTGAGTATGTGGTGGTAAGTTGGTGATGGATCCCACTTCTCTTGAAAGGTCCTTCAAATCTAGAGTTACAAAATCCAGTTCCATTGTCGGTTCTTACATCTTTTATTCTAAGCCTTAATTCGTTTTCGGCTCTTGCTTTAAATTCCTCAAATCTCTCAAAGGTCTCATCTTTTGACCTCAGGAAATATACAAAGATTCTTCTACTGTAATCATCTACTATAACAAGAAAATACTTAGATCCTCCTAAAGATTGACATGGCATTGATCCACATAAATCCATATGAATCAGCTGCAGGGGTTTAACTGTATAATTTTCTGTACAATTATATGGCTTCTGAACCAGTTTTCCCATTATGCATGCTTCGCACTCTGGTAACCTTTCGAATTTTAGATCCAATCCTCTTACAATATGTCCTTGGATCATTTTTTCATGTATTCTTCATTTATATGGTTTAATATTTTATGCCATAAACTAATATTGCCATTTTTATTTGATAAATGTGTATTTATAACCATGACATTTTCATTTTTTGCTATTGGTACATTTCTTAGTTTTGTTTCCATCATAAACATTCTATCTTTAATATATGCTTCAGCAAATAAATCATTCCCTTCATTATAAATATTTGCTTCATTCTTATACCCTTCATAGTTTTATACCCTCATGGTTGGTTATATGTCCAAGGATCTCAAGTTCCTCGAAAGCAAATCTGCATTTCTTGGCGTTCAGTTTTAAATTAGATTCGCTGAAGCATCTGAGGACAGCTTCAAGTCTTTTAATGTGGGTTGGAAAGGCCGAGCTGTATATAATCACATCGTCCAGATAGCAAAGGCAAATATGCCATTTCAGATTTCCAAGGACATTTTTCATGTTCCTCTCAAAAGTATCAGGGCCGTTGCATAGACCGAAGAGCATTACGTTGAAATTATATAACCCGTTTGCCGTAGTGAAAGCCGTCTTCTCTTTGTCTCTCTCTTCAATTTCGACTTGCTAATATCCCGATTTGAGATCTATTGATGAGAAGTACTTGGATCCTTGGAGAGTACCCATTACATCATCAATTCTTGGGATTGGATAAACATCCTTCACTGTTACTTCTTTTAATTTCCTGTAATCCACACAAAATCTTATTTGCCATCTCGTTTTTTGACCAATATAACGGGAAAGGATCAGGGACTTGAAGATGGTCTAAATATTCCTTCTTCAAGCATCTCATATATTTGATCCTTTATAATTGTTTGTTCCTTAGCGCTTACCCTGTAAGGCTTGTGTTTTATCGGTTTTGCATCTTCTGTATGAATCCGTTGTTTTGCCAAATTGGTACTGCCTAACCTCGATGAGAAAAAAATCAGTATACTTGGCCAAAATTTGTTTTAACCTCTCTTGTTCTTTAAATTATAATTTAAAAAAAAAATTGTATTTCGTCATTTTCATTCTGCTTCTCTATAAAATTTACCTCTTCATGGAGACTTCCATAAGCCAATGTTTGGTCTTTCATGCTCTTTAAAGGTCGAGAATAAGGGTTCGTTATTCAGATATGGGTTTTCTTATCCGTGACAGTAAGCAAACTTCTTGCTAATCGAATACCATTTGTTTGAACCATTCTGTTGTTCTCTTCGATGACAAAATTGCCTTCCTCTGCTTCTATTGAGGCTCTAATCAATTAAATAGATAGTTCAGGTATAACGGTATCTGTAGTGCTCTTTATTTTTTCAGATCATAATTGCTTACGTCACGATTACTCGTCAAATTATATTTTACTACATAATTATATATTACTACAAATTCGTGGGATAATTCAGTGTCATCAATTTTTTCTTCTAAAAAAATGCTTCCTACCATATCTATTTTTTCCATCGGGCCTAGAACACGTTTTAGTGAGACTATTTATGTCACGGCCTGCAGAAAGTGCTGTTCTTAGGTCGACCACTGAAAGATCGGCGCCTGTATCAATCAAAGATTCGCATAACCCTATCTTGTCCACAATAATATTCATTTTGTACCTAGGATCCAACTTTCTAATTCCATTTATCAAATTACAAAACTAATTTAGAAGCGTAATATTCTTTTTAAAATAAAACAATTTCTACTGTCCTTACTGCAATGGAAAAATTAAAGGGAGGGCCTGGCTCATCAGTGGTGAACCCTCCCAGCGGTTTCGCCAGTTTAATCTACCATACCGCTGTTATATTGCATTTTTGGAACTTCCTTTTATAGTTGACTGTTGTAAGACACTTGGAATGGGTATTTTAGAAGAACTATGGACATAAGCTTTCAGGACAGCAGAATTAAATATAATTATAAATATATAATATGCTTCGAGCAATCGCTCTTCCGCAAATATCAAATTGTGTCTTTTATTTGAACAATTATATAACGATGCACTAGCGCGCCATCTGTTATCAAATTACAAAACTAATTTAGAGGCGTAATATTCTTTTTAAAATAAAACAATTTCTACTGTCCTTACTGCAATGGAAAAATTAAAGGGAGGGCCTGGCTCATCAGTGGTGAACCCTCCCAGCGGTTTCGCCAGTTTAATCTACCATACCGCTGTTATATTGCATTTTTGGAACTTCCTTTTATAGTTGACTAATTTTTCCATTGCAGTAAGGACAGTAGAAATTGTTTTATTTTAAAAAGAATATTACGCCTCTAAATTAGTTTTGTAATTTGATAACAGATGGCGCGCTAGTGCATCGTTATATAATTGTTCAAATAAAAGACACAATTTGATATTTGCGGAAGAGCGATTGCTCGAAGCATATTATATATTTATAATTATATTTAATTCTGCTGTCCTAAAAGCTTATGTCCATAGTTCTTCTAAAATACCCATTCCAAGAGTCTTACAACAGTCAACTATAAAAGGAAGTTCCAAAAATGCAATATAACAGCGGTATGGTAGATTAACCGGCGAAACCGCTGGGAGGGTTCACCACTGATGAACCAGGCCCTCCCTTTAATTTTTCCATTGCAGTAAGGACAGTAGAAATTGTTTTATTTTAAAAAGAATATTACGCCTCTAAATTAGTTTTGTAATTTGATAACAGATGGCGCGCTAGTGCATCGTTATATAATTCCATTTATGGTCGACTTGCTTTGATTAAAATAATCAGGCGCGACATTTAGTTTAAATCTTCTAACACGGAATATCTATTCCATGTAGGAATATTCATTCGTGTGTCATTACAAACATCCGCATAGAGGCGAGACCGTGTATAATCTTTTCTTTCGTCCATTTGAAGATTTTCTTGGCTCTTGTCTTGGAAAACTGAGGGGTCCTCTTCTACGATACTCACAAAATTGACCCTACAATAACGCGCAGTGTGTCCTGGCCTATTGCACTTAAAGCATATAGGTCTTCCTTCCTCCGTCCTGCTTTTGTTTGTAACTGGACT
The DNA here is from genome assembly GCA_030710605.1 of Cordylochernes scorpioides. Classification (NCBI taxonomy): domain Eukaryota; kingdom Metazoa; phylum Arthropoda; class Arachnida; order Pseudoscorpiones; family Chernetidae; genus Cordylochernes; species Cordylochernes scorpioides. The sequence goes on from CP092886.1 coordinate 103,806,227, forward strand.
CTTATTGTTGAATTTATTTTGGTGGGTCTGTTTCTGCGTGAAACTTGGCTTTGCATCGGCAGGTCGTCTAGCGGCAAAGACCTGGGGCGAGGGGTTGGCCTGGTATTGTCTGGGAGCAGAAACCTGGGGCTTGGACGTTTTATGGTATGGTCTTCTGAACGACGGAGCGTTCTTCCATTGCTCTTGATGATGGGGACGAGGAGAGCGTGGTCCATTATGTAGAGCCTTTGATTTTTCTACACGTTCTTGATAATTTATTTCAAACAAATCCATTTTTTACACAATTCTAGAAGTTCGTTGGTATTCTTAGGAGGGTTTAGGTAGAGGGCAAAAGAGTATTCTTTCTTCAACACACACACACACCCTCCAATAACCCAATTTATTTTAGTTTCTTCTTCCATTTGGGGGTCGACCTTGTTGCACAGTACAAGGATATACTCTGCAAACCTGATTGCAGGTTCATTCCACTGCTGCATTCTGTTTAGCCTCATCTTCATTTCTTCTTTGTTGGCGTCTGAGGCAAAATCCTGAATTAGGCAGCTCTTGAAATGTTCCCAGCTGGTAAAACTTATATTGTGTAGGTCCAGCTAGGTTTTGGCGCTACCAATCATATTCATGGCTGCATAGCGAGAAATACTATATTCTTCCCAGTGGTACAGGAAGACAATTTCTTCAAGAGACTCAATCCATGGGCGAGGGTCTTCTGTTCCATCATACTTGGGGATGTCGATGTTGGAGTTCAAGACAACTGGGTCGGCACGTGCATCTCGACCAATTGTTGCACCGGGCTGCGGTTTGGAAGATTCTTCAGTCTTGATTCTCTCCTCAGACGCGTCTTGCATCTTTCCAGAACGTGTCTCAACCATTCAACAAGGTTATACCAGTCAATAATAAGACAACTATATTTTAGGTAGCACCTAGAATCTCTCTTTATTTATCACATCAAAGTTTAAAGCAGGTGGTGTATTCAATGTATCAAAATATAAATGTTTTATAGTACATAATATTTATAGTAATAATCTGTTTTATAAAAATAAATAAATATACAATTCAAATTTTAAATATATTAAAAATAATATTATAATTAATTTTTAAAAATACGTGCATTAATCATAATGCAACAATATACCTCTTCTAAAAAATACTACATTAATTGTGACATCTGACCTTCTCTCTATGTTTGTTGTCTTGCAAGACTACAAACTGTAAATTTCAAATACTAAAATAAAAATCACAGAATGAACAATCTTCAAATACAAAATGGAGAAATTTGATATAACAAATTACCATTCAATCACACCCCAAAAAAGTAGATAATTATATCACTACCTTCGAGCAATATAATCTCAACAATATAAAGGAAGCGAACATCTATAAAAATTATAAATAAACGAAAAGATTCTTCTTGAAAACCGCCTAAAAAAACATCAGATGACCTTCAAGAGGCCTATCTCAAGGCCTGAAGAGATTTCCAAAACAGTTCAAGACATCATGACAACGCCATCTGGGACTCTTAAATATAAATTTTTAATGTTTCTCACCAACCCATATGGAAAACCATTAAATTCCTTTCCCCTGTGTGTGTGTTCGGAAAAAAGATAAATTATTTCAAAAACAAATAATGAAAAGCGCTGATTCACAAGATTCAGTAGAAATCCTAGCAGACAACTACAAAAAACTATTTATTCCTAAATTTTGTAACCAAATTTCAAAACCAATTTCCTGGCTTGAAGCAAAAATAATATGGGCTACTTAAAGGAAAATAAAGATAAAGTTCCGGAACCCACTAATATCAGTGAAGTAGAAACACCTATTGTATCCTTTCCAAACAAAAAAAATATATATATACAAAATACCGAATGAAGCAATAAAGCTTCTACCAAAATATCTAATTCGATTCCTCAAAGAAATATTCTATGCATTACCTTCAATGACACATTTCCCTGTCTAATGAAAAATTCCAATTGTATGTCCTATTTCTAAAAAAGGTAAATCAGAACATGACCCTTCTAGTTACAGGCCCATATCCCCTTTACTTTCCATTTAAAAAATTGAGAAAAAAATTATCTCCTGACTAAGGAAAAAAAATAGCCTTATAAGACCCGAACAGTTTGGCTTTCAGCCAAAACACTTCATATTCAACCACTTAGTTGTCGTCACAGAGAAAATAAGAAGAGAAATGGCCACCGATCAAATGACTGGAGGTGTCCTCATCGATATTTCCAAGGCATTTGACAGAGTCTAGCACACATATTAAGAGACAGAGAAATTATGAATATTTTTAACCAAATGAAGCGTTATCTAAATTTTCCCAATAAAATACTTAAAATAATTACATTTAATTGTTAAAAGGGGGTCGGTGGAAGGGTAATCTAAACCATTGGTTTTCGACCGCTACGACTCGGGATCGAATCCCGCATTGGGCACTTTTTTTTCAAATTAACAAAAAATGCTCCAATGGCCCCCGATTCTTGAAAAAGTCCAACCCCACCAGTGAGTGCAAATAACCAGACGGGGCTCTGGAACTTTTGTAAATGCAAAGTCGAACTGCTTTTCACATGTGTAGACATGTGGTGCACTTACAGTAAAAGCAGTTGCTAGCTAACCCCCAGGATTATCATGAAATGTAGCACGTGTACTAGGGATAATAATAATAAATAAAAACACTTAATTGTGAGTTAATATTAATTATGATATTGTCATGTATTCAATATATTTGCATAGTATCATTTCACCAAAATTTCGATTTTCTTATGTGTTTAAATAGACCCCTACTCGAGTACATATTTCTCAATTGAAGACATTTATTCCAAGAGAATGAATTCTTTAAAGCGGGGATACATGTCACGAGTCAGCAGTGAAAAAAAAAACATAGAGCTTATCATCATCACAGAAGAAAGAAAACAACAACAAAGAAAATAATCAACGGAAATGAGGACTTTTTGTTATTTAAAAATTATAGATATTTGTTTGTTAAAATAGTAATAATCTTGTGTTATAATAAGCTGTATTTAAATAAAAACATGCTGTTTAAAATGAGTAAGTTTTGATATTTTAAACACATACTCATTTTAATCAGCATGTTTTTATTTAAATACAGCTTATTATAACACAAGATTATTACTATTCTAACAAACGAATATCTATAATTTTTAAATAACAAAAAGTCCTCTTTCCGTTGATTCTTTTCTTCGTTGTTGTTTTCTTCCTTCTATGATGATGATAAACTCTATGTTTTTTTTTCACTGATGACTCGTGACATTTATCCCCGCTCTAAAGAATTCATTCTCTTGGAATAAATGTCTTCAATTGAGAAATATGTACTCGCATAGGGCTCTCTTGGTCAATTGCAACCACTTCATAGGTTACATTTGAAAAAATTTCTTCACAACCTTGAAGGGTCCTTTATACTTTGGAGATGTCTTGATTAATCTCGGATCGTTGAATGGAATTCTTCTAAGGACAAGATCACCGACTTCGAATGACATTGCCAGATTCTTCGAGTCATGTCTTTCCTTCCAACTGTCTCTATGTTGTCTGGTTCTGTGTAAGGCCAAGTTTCTCGCGTCTTCCACCTTGATTGATGCAGGTTCATCAGCAAACTGTGGCTGATGGTGATAACTGAAGAGCAGAAAGGACGGAGTAAACCTAGTGATGTCATGTGGAGTGTTGTTGTGATTCTTTACCACTTTAAGTAGAATACTCGACCATTTGACTTTCGGGTGTCATGCAGTGCAGCTCTTAATCTTGTCATCAGGGTTCCATTCACTTTTTCACACAATCCATTACACTGAGGATGGTATGGTGTTATATATGTATGTCTGATATTGTGGGTCTTGAGTAACTTGTTGGACTCTTTTGAAACAAATTTTTTTCTATCATCAGTCAAGACACATTTGACTGGCAATGCGGTTTGCAGCAGGGTGGTAAAACATTGCACTATGGTTTGGCCAATATTTTTTGCAGAAGGGAATGCCCAAACATATCTGGTTGGATGATCCACAAAACATTGAATGCACTTATGTCTTGTATTGCTGGCAGCTGACCCCATTACTATTGTATCTGCTCCAATCATTAGATTTAATTCGGAGTCAGGAGTTATTAATTCCCCTAAAGTTGGTTGATGACTAACTTTGGTTAATTGACATGTTGAACAGGATCTCACATATGTTTCAATTTCCTGTAACATATTTGGCCACCAAAAGAAAGGGAAAATTAACTTGATGGTTTTATTGATAGATGGATGACTCATGTTATCATGGTATTATTCAAGAATTTGCTGCTTGAATGATTCAGGTACTTCAGTTCTGAGAAGTACCCAATATTTAATCATCAGAGTATTCTGATGATTTAAAAGATTTTTCACAAAACTGAGATCTGCCTGTTGCTTATGGTGTTGCAAATCTAATTAGGAAACATGATTTAATACTGGACCTCTAGATAAAACATCAACATGTACTTTTTTTATTTCCTGATCCATGTATTATAGTGAAGGTCTTTGTTGATAAATTGACTATCCACCTGAAAAACTTGGACTTGGGCTTTTCGACATTAAATAGCCACTGTAATGCAGAATGATCAGTAATCACCTGAAAAGGCTTGTTCTCCAGGTAAACTTCAAAATAGTCAATAGCCTGTATAACTGCAAAGCAGTCCAACTCATAAGGTGAATAGTTTTGTTGGTGCTTAAGTAACTTCTTTGAATAGTAAGCAATGACATGCTCTTCTCCAGAGATTTCTTGAACTGAAATGTCTTTGGTCTAAATACTACACTTTGATGTTATCCAAAAGGCCGAGAAGAAAAGATAAATGACCGTGTGTGTGGGTATTCGTTTCTCTTCCATGTTGGTACTTTGCCCACGTTGTGACATATCGATTTGTTTTCTAAGAGGAAGTCGATGATCGCTCTTCCAATGACATAATTTCTTTTGTCCCCGCCACAGGGAAGGGTTCCTGGTTAACTCTATAATGGTTTAAACATCTTTCGATAATGGCGTAATATTATAAAATGAAAGGATTTAAAAGCACGAATGTTTCTTTTATACAAAATACAAACTTCTACTGTCCTTACTGCGAGGAAAAAATATATTGGGAGGGCTTGGCTCATCAGTGGTGAACCCTCCCAGCGGTTTCACCAATTTAATCCACCAGACCGCTTCTAAGAGCTCTAATACTGTAATGGACGATTCTGCTTATATACGCAGCCCTGAAGGATGGAATCTCAGAAATGGTTTTCAAGAAAATTATGGACATAAGCTTATAGGACAGTAGATTTACATTCAAATATTTGCATCGAGCAATGCTCTTCCTCAAACAATAAAGACAAGGCCAATTAGGCATAAATTAACACAAAGCAATAATGCGCCATCTATACATATAAAATGAAAGGATTTAAGAGCACGAATGTTTCTTTTATACAAAATACAAACTTCTACTGTCCTTACTGCGAGGAAAAAATATATTGGGAGGGCTTGGCTCATCATTTTTCCTCGCAGTAAGGACAGTAGAAGTTTGTATTTTGTATAAAAGAAGCATTCGTGCTTTTAAATCATTTCATTTTATATCTATAGATGGCGTAATATTATATTGGGCTGTTTTGGTTTTATACCGATACTGAAGCGAAACTCTCGGAAATGTGTTTTAAACGAACTCTGTGTGTGGGGGATGCAAAGGAATGCATAATCTTAAGGACATTAGAAATACATATATTAAAAAATATATATGCCTGCTTTAAACTCTGATTTTCCGCACACAAACAGAAAATAAACGTCTTTCAGAGAATATTAAAATGATGCACATTGGCGCGCCGTCTGCTATTAGAAATTGAAGCTACTTTTGAAGCGCTAAAATGTATCATGTTAATATTTTGTCAAAAATACTTTCATTTGTTGTTTGCGGAAAAGGAATGCTCGAAGAAATTCTATATATTTATAATTAAATGTATTTATACTGTCCTCAAAGCATTGTTCATAGTTCATTTAAATGATATTTTTCAAGTGTTTACCCTCAGTATCGGTATAAAAAAAAACAGCCCAATGCAATATTAAACATTCTTAACCACTGGGTGGATTCCCCCCTGATGATCCAGGCTTTCCATTATTTTATCAGTGCAGTAAGGGTAGTGTAAAATTATATTTTTTAAGAAACATACGCGTCAAAAATATTTTATATTTCTAATAACAGATTGCACGCTAATGCATCTTGTTGACACTTTTTAATTAACTAATTATCTCTCTCCAAAAAAAAATAATTATAATATTAATTATTATTTAAATATACAAGTATCAGAGTCATAATCAAGAATCAATCAACAATTTGCTTTTGTGAATGGAATAAATACCCAAATATGGCCATTTCTTATAAGCAACGGTGGTTCAGCGGTAGAATGCTCGCATGCCACGCGGGCGGCCCGGGTTCGATTCCCGGCCGATGCATTTTTTTTTTTACAATTTTTAAAACTCATTTATATTTTTATTATAAAAATATACAAGTATCAGGGTCATCAATTCTGTCATCTTTTGCTTTTGTGAATGGAATGCTTTTACGTAATATACGTAAAATTCCTAACTAATATGACTGAAATTTTAGCAGTATGTATAGTAGAATCTGGAAAAACTTATATTGAATATTTCAGGTCTCTATCCCGAATATTCTTCAAGTTATTTGCAAATTTGAGCTGCAAATTTGCTCTTTCGCTCGCAAGTAGTGACTCTAGCGGTGAAGATGGGAGGTAATATCAGCTGCCCTAATGTACATGTGAAACGTGTTTCAAGACAGAAAAAAATATAGAAGAGATATTTGTCAAGAAATTTTGAAATTCACAGGTTCTGGGCAAAAATAGTTGTTTTTTTTTAGTCAGAAAATGATTATGACAATATTGATGTATCATATTTGATTATCAGATACAAAATTATATCCGGAAAAATTCCAAAAAGCAGAGACCACGGGTGAAGCCAGTTCATTTTTAGTATGAAGGAACAAAATCTAACAGAAAAACATTCATTCGAGCAGAAGAAACAAAGCCAGATCATCTCTTTATAAAAATATCGCTTCTCAGACACAAAGTTCGGAGCGGGACGTTTCACAAGAGTGACATCCACGGCGCCAATTTATAATTGTAACGAATATTATTTGAATAAAAGCATTTAATCGGGTAAAACCCGGGTATGCCTGGGTCATTCGGCTAGTAATAAAATAAATAAAATTTGTTGGAGAGTCGTGAAATACAGGGTGATCCAAAAGTGTCCTGCAGAACTTTAAAAATTGATTACCCCCGAATATTTGCCGCTAGAGCAATGCGGTAAACCCCATTATGCTCAGGATGTGATGGGTATTTTTGTAGAATACAATGAAAAATTTTAAAATGATTTAATTTACAATATCAATCGTATCAGAGAATCAGTGACCGAATTGTTTTATAAATACAAAAATATATAATTTATCGACACGTATTTTTCCTTTTGAAACACCAGGTTTGAAATGATAGGTTAATAAAACACCATTCTGCCAAAGTAGAAGAATTGGGTAAGAATCTAAATATAATGAAAGGTAATGATGAAAGTATTAGATGATAGGAAAGTGTGGGAGCGAAAGGTTTACCTCTTTGTGTGAAAATTTATAAAACACCGCGACCACTACGGAATACGTTTCGCCATATTTTCAGGCTATGATGAATCTGGAAGAAATTCAACGCCTCTTCTTCTTTGAAATTTATGTGTTGACCCAACTCCGTGCTGATTGTGTCAGAAAATGTAAAATGTCTTTGATCAGCGATCCACATGTTGTTTTCAAGTAGGAATTGCGACGTTGACAAGTTTGGAAGAAAGCAATGTACTATGATTTAGGTTTATTTTCAATTTTTGGCTTTTATAGTTTAACATAAATGTGTATAACTAATGTTAAATATTGTTTTGATTTTTAAAAAATTGTTTAATTTCCTTATATTTGATCTCACACAACGCACTTATGATATTTTTTGTTTGAAATCTATATATAAACTAATACATAAACTATTTTGTATCATCACAGAAACAAACAAAAAGGCATTCCCCAAAGAAGAACTAAATGAAAAATAATTTATAAATAATTTGCTTACCGCAGTCGATAAAAGACACGTGGTGTAAATTTAAGTTTGAAAATAATTAAATATCACGAAAAATTAATGCATCAAAAAGACAAAACGCGCTCTGAATCTGATCTCTATTTACCAATGTATACAATGTAAGGCTAAATTACATTCACAAGGAAGAAATCGATAGATTTTTAGTCAAAAAATTCAATAATCCACTAGGATCCATCACATTAGAATGCAACGAAGCCTTATCGACTTCCAAAGTTAACCAGGACAGAATTTATAGGCGAACCAAGAGACTGGGTAACAGCCTGGAGCTAACTTGAGGCAGTTCACCAAGATGAAAGGCTGAATGATGAAGAGAAGTTCTAACACTCGTCACAACCTCTAAATAGATTTAGAAATTTCAATTAAATCCAGCATTATACGAGTATATCATCAGCAGTATATATCATAGTTTGGAACTATGGCCAAATGCTAAATGTGAGGCCACTAAGGCATATATATATATATGGTAATTTAAACCAAAAACCCCATACTGTGTATATAACTTATAATAAGATTGTCATGTTGTATATAGAGACACATCTATAAATAATTATGCGCATGATTAAGCTGTGTCATTGCATCACCTATGTAACGTTATTTGTACAAAGTGGATAAATAAATAAAATCTGTAATAGATTTAAATGTTGAGCTAAAGCAGAGATCGAGCATAGTATTGCCAAAACAACAGAGTCTAAATATGGAAGTCATAAATCAGGTAGATTCACAATTCCCACGACAGGCCACCCACACTGTCACATGTGGTGGAATGCAGAGACCCCTCTCACACCTGGACAGGTAAAGGCGCCCTTTCTCAAACGCCCCTGTCACATAAGGTCCCCCCCCCCCGTCTTTAACCTATAAATACATCACCTGACAGTGGCTTGACAGTTCAGTTCAGCACAGTTTAGTTTAGTTCACCCTTAGTGCAAGCCGCGTCGGTCGTATGTTATGTCGATCTCATCCAACATGTAGTTAGGAAGAACTCGTCTATCTCCATCTTGCGCTTCTAGCTCAGTTTTTATCTGTTAACGGAACTTTCTTAGTGCAACTGTGTCTTCGTTTTTTGTGTGGATATCCCCAGCTTTCCACTCTGCCTCGACCACGACTGCCTGTATTTTGTGAGAACTTTTAAAGGTCTTCCAAGGTGCAGAGAGGTACTGGAAAACTCTACATCCTGACTGTTCCTCTCGGTCAACACAGTACAAAAAGAGCTACCAGGACTTCAACTTATTTCAGTAGGCGACATCAAACTCAACAACTTATTACAGTGAGTCGACAAGGTTCTCATATTACATGAGTCGACAGGATCTCTACAAAAGCTACTGGAATTCTCATCTTTCATTACATATATATATATATATATTCTGGTGGGCTATGTAGATTATCGATAGGAACGAATTCCTTATAGGATTATGAACGCTAAGAGAGACGCCATTTTGTGCACTTATTCGAACTACAAAACAAATGGCATTCTCAAATACTATTTGAAAAAGAAATAAATAGCTAATGTCCCATTAAATGGTAGAGTATACAAGTGTATTGTATTATAAATGTATAATGAATTATATAAATGCGTATATTCTATATATAAAATGTTCAAAATTGTAATTGATTGTATGTCTAAATAGAGCCTATTTTATGTTATTCAATATTATAATAATAATATGCCTTAAATCGCATTCTTCAATTTTTATCTAGATTGTCATTAGTTTAAGCTTTAAAAATATTTTTTAAAAGTTATCATCTCTCATCAAGAGAAAAAATAAGAAATTTATTTTTTTCACTTTAAATTTTATTTAATTATTGAGAAATTATTATACCATTGTTCTGTCTTTTCTCTATTCTATGAACTTTTTTCTCTCTTATTCCTTTTTCTACCCAGCATATGAGACGCATAACTGCCGAAGCTCCGTCGGAATTTTTTATTTTTCTATAATTAAACTACTTATTTATCAAAATTAATTAATAAACATCTTATTTTTTAACCTACTAAATATCTAAATCCTTATATCTCTAAAAATGAAATCCAAAATCGATGTTTGTTATCGCATTGCGCAAAATCTACAAAATAAATATTTATGAAATTTTGCATGTAGGTAGCTGAAGATTTCGTTTAACATATAGGCTATTTAAAAAACTAAAAAGGTTAATGTGCTTTTTTTAAAATAAAAACCAAAAAGCGTTAGTTCCAGCCTTTTACCGCTTGGGCGCAGCACTGGTCGCGACGATAAATGAATTTGTTTGGTTAATAAAAAACTAACACGTGGTTTGTTTACACGATGAATGTTAGTTTGTTCACACGATGAATGTTTTTAAAAGGTAAGATTATCCAATCGCCGTGAAACTTTAGGAAGTTATTTACTATACTACTGGGAAGATTTCTGGTTTGAATTTGATTTGAAATAAATATTATTTGCAATTTTATTTGCATTTTTTCTACTTTCACTCGCAAGCAGCGCCTCTAGCGGCGTCTGGTGAAATTATATTTATAAATTGTAACAATGCTTAAAATGTTTTCCAAGTATAATAAATTTAATTTGAGAATTTAGTAATATAATATTCCAATGACATAAAAAATACTTGGCATTCCAATATTAATATATATTTAAAGAAAATATTGTAACGTTTTTGTGTTAAATGTTAAAATGTAATGTTAAAATATATTTTTACATTCTAAATTTAATTTGCTGTTGTTTTATAAAATTGATGATACAACTTTAATTGTTGTTGTGAAAATATCTTTATTTACGAAGCTGCTAACCATAATAAATGATTTTTGAGCCCCAATATTTGTTTTGTTGTTTATTATCGTTTGTTTATATAAAAAATTACATTGTATGTGATGATGATAACAAAAATGAAATTTTATATCTCTTCTCTATATATATAAAAATGAATGTTTGTATGTCTGTCTGTATGTCCGGTATACAAATTCGCAGTAGTTCACTAATTCAAACCAAAATTTCCATACATAGGTAAAAAAATACGGGGAAGACGATAGGCTATTTTAAAAAATATATAAATCAATTATTAAAACTATATATTTTTATTCAGAAAATGATGATGACGATATTGCTGTATCATGTTTGATTATCAGCTACAAAATTATATCGGTAAAATATTATTAATTACTATATATAGTCACGACAGTCTTTCCTCATCGGCCGCCTCTGTCACGGAAAATATACAGTTATCATCGTCATGCGTTCTTAATTCTGTCACCGTTTGCTTTTGGTTCAGTGGTAGAATGCTCGACTGCCACGCGGGCGCCCGGGTTCGATTCCCGGCCGATGCTTTTTTTTTTTTTTTTACAATTTTTAAAACTCATGTATATATTATACAAGAATGACATCCACGGCGCCAATTCATAATTGTAACGAATAATGTTTGAATAAAAGCATTTAATCGGGTAAACCCCGGGCGTTGCCCAGGTCATTCGGCTAGTTAATATATAAAAATGAATGTTTGTATGTTTGTTTGTCTGTCTGTTTGTATGTCCGGTATACAAATTCGCAGTAGTTCACTAATTCAAACCAAAGTTTCCATACATAGGTAGAAAAATACGGGGAAGACGATAGGCTATTTTAAAAAATATATAAATCAATTATTAAAACTATATATTTTTATTCAGAAAATGATGATGACGATATTGCTGAATCATGTTTGATTATCAGATACAAAATTATATCGGGAAAAATTCCAAAAAGCAGAGACCACGGGTGAAACCAGTTCATTATTTTGTACGCAGGAACAAAATTCTAACAGAAAAACATTCATTCGAGCAGAAAACAAAAGCTAGATCATCTTTCTATAAAAATATCGCTTCTCAGACACAAAGTTTGGAGCGGGACGTTTCACAAGAGTGACATCCACGGCGCCAATTTATAATTGTAACGAATAGTATTTGAATAAAAACATTTAATCGGGTAAAACCCGGGCGTTGCCCGGGTCATTCGGCTAGTTAATATATATAATTCATTGAGAAAAAAGAAATAATTAATTATCAAATTCACAAAAGTGACAATATCTTATTTAAAACTAGCCGAATGACCCGGGCAACGCCCGGGTTTTACCCGATTAAATGTTTTTATTCAATACTATTCGTTACAATTATGAATTGGCACCGTGGATGTCACTTTTGTGAAACGTCCTGCTCCAAACTTTGTGTGTTTTTAAAATATAAAAATATATATGTAAATTTTCACAACGATATTTGAAAATTATATTATTTTGTTTTTCAAATACTATTCGTTGCAATTATAAATTGGCGCCGTGGATGTCACTCTTGTGAAACGTCCCGCTCCAAACTTTGTGTCTGAGAAGCGATATTTTTATAGAAAGATGATCTGGCTTTTGTTTTCTGCTCGAATGAATGTTTTTCTGTTAGAATTTTGTTCCTGCGTACAAAATAATTAACTGGTTTCAACCGTGGTCTCTGCTTTTTGGAATTTTTCCCGATATAATTTTGTATCTGATAATCAAACATGATACAGCAATATCGTCATCATCATTTTCTGACTAAAAATATATAGTTTTAATAATTGATTTATATATTTTTTGAAATAGCCTATCGTCTACTCTGTATTTTTTACCTATGTATGGAAACTTTGGTTTGAATTAGTGAACTACTGCGAATTTGTATACCGGACATACAAACAAGCATTCATTTATATATATATAGAAGATATAATAAATGTTTTCAAAATATTATTGGTTTCAAAAATATATTTAAACGCATATAACAATATTTATATACGTTTATAAATCAATATAATAGGTGGATTGGATGTTTTCTAGAATCGTTTTAACAAATGTTCTTTAGGCAAACCTTTACTCGGATAAAAACTGTGCGAAGCCGGGTACATTCGCTAAATACAGTTATTTGCAAATCTTCGTTTGTAGCAAGATACTATTCCTTCAACTTCAAATTACCGAGTGGACCAATTACTACTGATTTTTTTCAACTTATCGAGTATTTTTCAAGGGACCGGGAAAAAATTATCGAGAGTGTAGACAAGTATAGATACAGTAGGGATTGGATGTTTGCTAGAATCGTTTTAACAAATGTTTGTTAAGCAAACTTTTACTCGGGAAAAAATCGGGCGAAGCCGGGAACATATATATATATTAAGAAAAAGGCATCTACTTATCGTGCAACTGAAAGTTGCTGATGGCTTGCGCCATCTTTCTGAATAAATATCAACTATTCTCGTTGATTTTTAATTATTCCGGAATTGGCCAAATACCCATTCTTGTTAATCAAGAAAAGCTAACCACGGAGGCGTTTCGGGCTGTTGGCCCTCATCAGCGTGGTGCAAGCTGTACCTCAACGAGCAAAATATTGGCCATTAAGGCATCCTGAAAAATCATGAAACGGGTAGTTAAGGCCAGAATTGCGTGAGAACGCTACAAAATGTGGAAAATAGTACAAATGTAATATTTTACTGGGACAAGGTGCATAAATTAAGAAAAAGGCATCTACTTATCGTGCAACTGAAAGTTGCTGATGGCTTGCGCCATCTATCGGAATAAATATCAACTATTCTCGTTGATTTTTAATTAATCAAGAATGGGTATTTGGTCAATTCTGGAATAATTAAAAATCAACGAGAATAGTTGATATTTATTCCGATAGATGGCGCAAGCCATCAGCAACTTTCAGTTGCACGATAAGTAGATGCCTTTTTCTTAATTTATGCACCTTATCCCAGTACAATATTACATTTGTACTATTTTTTCACATTTTGTAGCGTTCTCACGCAATTCTGGCCTTAACTACCCGTTTCATGATTTTTCAGGATGCCTTAATGGCCAATTTTTTGGTCGTTGAGGTACAGCTTGCACCACGCTGATGAGGGCCAACAGCCCGAAACGCTTCCGTGGTTAGCTTTTCTTGATTAATCAAGAATGGGTATTTGGCCAATTCTGGAATAATTAAAAATCAACGAGAATAGTTGATATTTATTCAGAAAGATGGCGCAAGCCATCAGCAACTTTCAGTTGCACGATAAGTAGATGCCTTTTTCTTAATTTATGCACCTTATCCCAGTACAATATTATATTTATACTATTTTTTCACATTGTGTAGCGTTCTCACGCAATTCTGGCCTTAACTACCCGTTTCATGATTTTTCAGGATGTCTTAATGACCAATTCTTTTGGTCGTTGAGGTACAGCTTGCACCACGCTGATGAGGGCCAACAGCCCGAAACGCGTCCGTGGTTAGCTTTTCTTGATTAATCAAGAATGGGTATTTGGCCAAGTCTGGAATAATTAAAAAATCAACGAGAATAGTTGATATTTATTCCGATAGATGGCGCAAGCTATCAGCAACTTTCAGTTGCACGATAAGGAGATGCCTTTTTTCTAATTTATGCACCTTATCCCAGTACAATATTACATTTATACTATTTTTTCACATTGTGTAGCGTTCTCACGCAATTCTGGCCTTAACTACCCGTTTCATGATTTTTCAAGATGTCTTAATGACCAATTCTTTTGGTCGTTGAGGTACAGCTTGCACCACGCTGATGAGGGCCAACAGCCCGAAACGCGTCCGTCGTTAGCTTTTCTTGATTAATCAAGAATGGGTATTTGGCCAAGTCTGGAATAATTAAAAAATCAACGAGAATAGTTTATATTTATTCCGATAGATGGCGCAAGCTATCAGCAACTTTCAGTTGCACGATAAGGAGATGCCTTTTTTCTAATTTATGCACCTTATCCCAGTACAATATTACATTTATACTATTTTTTCACATTGTGTAGCGTTCTCACGCAATTCTGGCGTTTCTAATATATATATATGTTTGTCGGCTATGCACGCCCTCAATATGTAACTAATCTCGCTGAAATTTGAACAGGACAGAGAGTTAAATCTGGAAGAGTTTTTTGTCTCACTTTAACAAAAAAAAAATATATTTAAGCAAGTACTGAGCAACAATATTTTTTTAGTCAGAAATGATGATGACAATATTGCCATATCATGCTTGATTGCATTAAAAAATTCTTTTGGGGAATATTCACTAAGGAAGACCATGGGCGAAGCCAGATAATGATTAATAGTAGGCAAGAACAAAATTCTACCAGCGAAACATTTACTCGAGCAGAAGACACACGAAGCCAGGTTATCTCTATATAAAAAATATCGTTTCTCGGCCTTTTGGCTAAGATCATGTAGTATATCTCTAGAAATTTTTATTTATGTATATCTTTTTTAAAAATCTATTCAGTAGAAAGTGGATATGTTTGCTCGAAAAATAAATTTCATATCCTTATATCTATATAAATGAAATCCAAAATCGATGTTTGTTATCGCGTTGGGCAAAATCTACAGAATCAATCATTATGAAATTTCGCATGTAGGTAGCTGAAGATTTCGTTTAACATATAGGCTATTCAAAAAACTAAAAAGGTTAATGTGTTTTAAAAAAAATTAAACCAAAAAATGTTAGTTCCAGCCTTTTACCGCTTGGCGCCCCACTGGTCGCGGCGATAAATGGATTTGATAGGTAAATAATTTTACACGTAGTTTGTTAGTTTGTTAGAATGTATTTAAAAGGTAAGATTATCCAATCGCCGTGAAACTTTAGGAAGTTATTTACTATACTACTGGGAAGGTTTCTGGTTTGAATTTGATTTGAAATAAATATTCTTTGCAATTTTATTTGCAAATTTTCTACTTTCACTCGCAAGCAGCGCCTCTAGCGGCATCTGGTGGAATTATATTTATAAATTGTAAAAATGCTAAAATGTGTTCCAAGTATAATAAATTTAATATTTAATTTGAAGATTTAGAAATATTATATTTCAATGACGTTGTAAAAAAACTTGGCATTTCAATATTAATAAATATTTAGAGAAAATATCTTATTTAAAATTTAATAAATGTTTTCCAAAAAAAGTATGTGTTTCAAAATATATTTAAACGCATATAACAATATTTATATACGTTTATAAATCTATATATAGGTGGATTGGATGTTTTCTAGAATCGTTTTAAAAAATATTCGTTAGGCAAACTTTTACTCGGGTAAAAACCGGGCGAAGCTTGGTACATTCGCTAAATACAGTTATTTACAAATGTTCGTTTGTGGCAAGATACTATTCTTTCAACTTCAAATTACCGAGTGGACCAATTAATATTGATTTTATTCAACTTATCGAGTATTTTTCAAGGGACCAGGAAAATAATTCAAATTATCGAGAGTATAGACAAGTATAGATTCAGAAGGGATTGGATGTTTGCTAGAATCGTTTTAACAAATGGTCGTTAGGCAAACTTTTACTCGGGTAAAAACCGGGCGAATCCGGGAACATATATATATATGGTAATTTAAACCAACAACCCTATATTGTAAAATTACTTATAACAAGATTGTCATGTTGTATATAGACACACATCTATAAATAATTATGCGCATGATTAATCTGTGTCATTGCATCACCATATGTAATGTACTTTGTACAAATTAAAGACAAATAAATAAAACTATGTAATAGATGAGGAGCTAAGTTAAAGCAAGATTGAAAGGTTCAAAAAACGTCTACAATCGAGACAACTCTAAAGGAATTCGGCAGCCCGTTGCCATCTGGTCCAAAGGGTGCAGAATGCCCCAGACGTTCAAAGTTCAAATTCGCAGATGTCTCCCCCCCCCCTCCTCGGGAATGGTATATAAACACCTCGGTTTTAGCCGACAGTTAGTGAGTTTGTCAGCAGTCACCCCTTCCACCGTCAGCGTGAGCCCTTGTCAGTCTTAGCCAGGACTACCTCAGCGTCATGTAAACAGTAAGAACCCTTCTAACTCCATCTTGCTTAGCTCAACTCCTATCTGTTCATGGAACTTTCCTACTTCAGCTGTGTCTCTTCGTTTTGTGTGTGTGAACATTCCCAAGCTTTCCACTCTGCCTCGACCACGACTTCCTGTACTCTGTGAAAACTGTTAAAGGTCTTCCAAAGTGCAGAGAGGTACTGGAAAACTCTCCACGCCCTGACTGTCCCTCTCGGTTACTACAGGTTTGACCCTCGGTTACCACAGCTTATAGCGAGAGTCGACAGGATTCTACAAGAGGCTACCAGACCTCAACTTATTACAGAGAGTCGACAGGATTCTACAAGAGGCTACCAGACCTCAACTTATTACAGAGAGTCGACAGGATAACCCAAACGAAGGACACCACAGTGAAGAAGGTAAGAAGCCTGTCCAGATAGAAAAGAGAGAAAGAGCCAAGATGGAGGAACAACCCGCCAGTCCAACGAAACGATCAAGCAATCTCCCCGCCAACAAGAGACTATATATCAGGAGCAAGCTGTCAACACTTCAACGACACAGCCGAAAATCCCGCAAAATAAGCCGGTGAGACTTTCCCCCTTCGGCCTTACAACGCACCAATCTTCCAGGCGACATGCTGCCGTCACCAAACAGAAGTTACAAACTTCTACAAGCTCTACTCGGAGCGTCTTCCACGTCATCAGTAGGACGACAACTAAAGACCAAGTCTCCTGACTGAACAATCCTCAAAACTGTGAGTTTTTAAAAACTTTCTCCTCATGCTCACAACTTGATTTTCCATAAGTTTAATGTTTATTTTCACTGAAATCATTTTAAAATCAATTTTTACCATTTTTATATCATTTAAATTCAAATTTTAAATCTTTTACACCCTCATTTATCAATTTTACCTCATTTTAAGCAACCTATAAATTTTAAATCATTACTTTAAATTTTATATTTTTAAAAAATCATTATTTTTTTTTTAATTACTCGAATCATAATTCTAAACTTATTTGTGTGTTTTTCTTAATATCTTATTTTTATACCAAAACACCAATTTTTTAATCAAATGCTCAAAACTTTGCAAAAATCATTTTTATGTTCAATATTTTATATAAACGCCCCATTCAATTTATAAGTCACTATAACGCCATTACCCCTTTTACAAGGATAATATTTGCACTACCATAATCAACGATTTAAAAAATATATTCAAATTTTAATAAACATAGGTGAAACGCATTTTTTTTTAAATTGCAAAAAATCGAAAGATACAATATCTTCAAAATCACAACTAAAAAAGTAACTATCTTTCCCCAAAAAAGTTAAAAATAAAAATCCCATCAACTACCACGTCAGTAGCTAAATTAAGTCACAGTCTTCCAAAACTATTACAATCATTAAATCCCAACATAGTTTCACTCCCTCGTCCTTTCCTTTTACATGCATAATTATTAATTATCCACACATCTCTCTCAACAAACTACAACACACTTCCCATCACTTTCTACAATTGGCCACCATCTATTAGCGCGCGACTTAGCAACAAATCGAATTCGAGCAACACAAGCTCCGTCGCCACTAAACGTGCCACATTCACTAACAACCAAGATATCTCGATGTGTTTTGTACAACCACCACTCAGGACTAGTAAATTTGTTATTCATGGTGAAACAGGTTAGATTTTGTACCAACAACGACTTCACGTGACACCTTTCCATTCAATTCACTTCACTAGTGTCACAAAGCGAAACACAACAATTTTTCTCACTTAACAGGCCAAAGACGCCTTCATGCCTGTGACACATTTCATCCCAAAGCGTGGCTACGTCGAAAGTCGCACTTTTACCCACATCTAAACCTGACATCATTGAATAACATTTTTTTTCCGCAACAATGTCGATACACAGCACTTACGAAAACCGAGAAAACTACCTCTTTCAAATACACCATAAAACTACCAACAAGCTTTCACCACTCTCAAAGGGAGTTTAACCAGTAAACCAGTACCCTAACGTACATTCAAACTCTCAAAACTGTACTACAACAAGGATTTCCAAAATGTCTGTTATCTGACAGAGCGCCCGCTTTTACCTCAGAAAAAATCCGCAAATTTCTAATAACACACCCCATTCTGTCACAAATTTTCCACCCACCTATTTAATGTTCAATGTTATCCACACAGATCTAATAATTCATCTTAATCCATACCCCGAAATAACTAGAACTAGAGAGATAGCACGCTCTCTTACCCAAAATAAGCATAAAAATGGACACTAGTTAACATACTCTCGAGACACCATGCCGCGTCACCTAAATCTATCGCCACTCTTCCCCCCAGAGGCCCCCAGTCCTTCCATCCCCATGTCCCGCATTCCTTTTAATTCCACACATTTTTCTACAGTCGATATCTTAACCCAACTTTCAAACATTTAGATATTTGAATTTGAACAAGACCTACCTTAAATTGAACATTTTGATATTTTAATCCTGTGTAAATCTCTATTTTTTTTCTACATATCAAACATTTTACATGTTAAATTGAGATCACAATCTTTACTTATATTCTGTTTTTTTGTATAAAATATTTTATTTTTTATTTTTTATTTTTTGCCTTTCAATTATATAATCACTAGCTTTTAATCCAACATTATATATGAAATAATCAATTTTATTTTTCATAATATTATTTTAGTATTACAAAAGATATATTTGTTGTCAAAAATCACTTTAATTCTTCATTATTATTACTTTTATATATTGATTGTTTGATTTTATCCACTTAAACTTTATTCAACCACAATGATATTGCTATATCTTTATTCATTTTATATTTGTTTTTATACCTTTATATAAAATGACTATGTTATCATTAACTTTCGGGCATACAACAATCTATTTATCTAACCACTTCAGTGTACTTTACACTACTATCTTCTTAGTCATTGCTTCACATCAACGTAGAAAAACGATAGTACTGCTTGACAATTTTTTGATTTCATAATTTCAACAAACTATTTGATCAAAGTTCCCCAGAATTAAAAATCCCAACTTCTGGCCTTGAACACGTTTCAAAGGTTTACTACAATCATCCCTAGAGCATAATCACCCACGCAAACACAAAGCGTCCACAACTCAATTTTTTAGCTCTAGCGGACCACAATCAACCTTTGATTTTAAGTCAAGTCAGATCACCTACTGTCGCTACAACGATTCTACTTAACGCATGACTCCATTTCACCCCTTTCAATCATATTAACAACTTGTTCTTCAACAACTTTTCAACGCAATAACCCTACAATTGTGACAAAGCACTGTAACCCTTATACAGGATCACAGGTGAAACATTGCCTCGGAAGACGCACAAGTCTATATCCTCGCTTTGCACCTGGACCTAAGTATTTGATTATCTGTGTAATACTTACAATTGCATATTCCTTAACCACTAACCCTTTCCAACGCCCGCCAACAATCTCTTAAAACATCATCATTATTTTTTATCAAACAAAGGTTTTATCTTAATTTCTCTTTTATATGAATATCATAACTTTTAAATTAAACATAAGTTGTATTTTTTATAATTTGCAGATATATCCAAACAAAACATCTTGTTATAGCCCTTTTTAACCCTCACAGTTTAAATTAATTAAAATAAATTTTAATTACTTACCTGTGTTAGAGAGGCTTTACCCGTTTAAACCCGGATAAACCCTTTCACTCCCGGGGCTCATCTATGGTAATTTAAACCAACAACCCTATATTGTAAAATTACTTATAACAAGATTGTCATGTTGTATATAGACACACATCTATAAATAATTATGCGCATGATTAATCTGTGTCATTGCATCACCATATGTAATGTACTTTGTACAAATTAAAGACAAATAAATAAAACTATGTAATAGATGAGGAGCTAAGTTAAAGCAAGATTGAAAGGTTCAAAAAACGTCTACAATCGAGACAACTCTAAAGGAATTCGGCAACCCGTTGCCATCTGGTCCAAAGGGTGCAGAATGCCCCAGACGTTCAAAGTTCAAATTCGCAGATGTCTCCCCCCCCCCTCCTCGGGAATGGTATATAAACACCTCGGTTTTAGCCGACAGTTAGTGAGTTAGTCAGCAGTCACCCCTTCCACCGTCAGCGTGAGCCCTTGTCAGTCTTAGCCAGGACTACCTCAGCGTCATGTAAACAGTAAGAACCCTTCTAACTCCATCTTGCTTAGCTCAACTCCTATCTGTTCATGGAACTTTCCTACTTCAGCTGTGTCTCTTCGTTTTGTGTGTGTGAACATTCCCAAGCTTTCCACTCTGCCTCGACCACGACTGCCTGTACTCTGTGAAAACTGTTAAAGGTCTTCCAAAGTGCAGAGAGGTACTGGAAAACTCTCCACGCCCTGACTGTCCCTCTCGGTTACTACAGGTTTGACCCTCGGTTACCACAGCTTATAGCGAGAGTCGACAGGATTCTACAAGAGGCTACCAGACCTCAACTTATTACATATATATGTTTTTCGGCTATGCACGCCCTCAATATGTAACTAATCTCGCTGAAATTTGAACAGGACAGAGGTAAATCTGGAAGAGTTTTTTGCCGCACTTTTAACCAAGAAAAATTATAATTAACCAAGTGCTGAGCAACAATATATTATTTTTTTGTCAGAAATGATGATGACAATATTGCTGTATCGTGCTTGATTGACATAAACAAAATTTTTTAGGGGAATATTCACTAAAGCAGACCACGGGCAAAGCCAGATAATAATTTTTAGTAGGCAGGAACATAATTTTTCCAGCGAAACATTCACTCGAGCAGAAGACACACGAAGCCAGGTCATCTCTATATATAAAATATCGTTTCTCGGCCTTTTGGCTAAGATCATGTAGTATATCTGTAGATATTTTTATTTATATATATATATTTTAAAATCTATTCAGTAGAGAGAGTAGATATGTTTGCTCGAAAAAATATATTTTATATATTATATAAATATATAATGTAACGAATATCATTATCATTATTATCATAATATTCTCTGTGTTCCAGAATATTATTATCAATAATATTCGTTAGGCAAACTTTCACTCGGATAAAACCCGGGCGAAGCCGGGTACACATCTGCTAGTATAAAATATATCTTAATTGTATTTTATAATGCAGAATTAGCTTATACTTATTCCGACCCAAAATTCCAATAATTTCGAAAGTATATAGACCTATTAGTTGTGAGATAAGTTCCTTGTCATGTTTAAAGGACACACACAAAAATTGAGATATTGTCGAGAGTTACATTAAAAAAGGCGCTTCGTTCCTCGCAAGGGAAACACCAGCAGGACTGCGGTCTCACCTCTCTGATTACTTTTATTTACAAAGCAATTTTGAAAGTATAAAGCAGGAGGTAGGCGCCACCTATCGACGTCTTGTATGCTTATTGTGGACTTCTGGTCTACCTTTTGTTTACCTCTTGAAATGGACTATAAAAATACTTATCACCACGAATGCTGCTTAAGTCTTGTATAATTCTTGTATATCTATGAAAATATCTATGAGAAAAGTAAATAATAGTTTTATGTCTGAATCTTTTTTAGCATGCATAGCTCCTCTGTGAATATAGCCTCTCTTATATTTGTTGGAATAAAATAATTCAAAATAATTATTAAAATTTATTATGAAGCCTTGCTAAACACTCTAAATTCAGTTATTAAACACTTCAATGGAAACCAAAAGACTCCTCAGTGTGAGAAGGCAGTCGATGAATCAATGGAAAATACTCGTCTACTTGATTCCCTCATGTCAGTGAGAATGCTGGATCATTTTTCAGATATTTGTGAATCCTTCATTGAGGAGCAGGGTGAATGTTTTCGCACAATTATAAGTAGAATGGAGGAACTCTGTCAAGGCGATGTGGTTCACTACTGCTTGTACCTGAATGTAGCATCTAACAGCACAATCGGATGTACCGTGCCACCAATCTTGTAGTAGGCTTGATCGTTTCCTGTATTCTTTTTAACATCTATTAAAACATTGTGCAGATCTTTTGTCGATAAATCGCAGCCGAAATTCGAAAATACGAGTTTATTTTACTCCCATATGTGCATTCAACTTAGCTGCTTCTCTGTATGTGTTTGTCATTAAAAACTATATCTCATTGTCTGAAATGATAATAATATTCTTAATAAGCTCAAAAAAGGTTTAAAATGACCTTTTTCCATAAGTCTTGAAAATATCGCCGTCTAGTGTAATTGGAATTTTCCCGTATTTATTTTCCTCGTAAATTGGGGACTTAGAATATCGTAAACTTGTATAAATAGCATTTTAAATCAAGAAAAGTTGTTTATAGATAATTGCCTTTACCTAATTGTAAATTAGATTATTTTAGGTTGTGTAGTGAAGCAGGCAAATAAACTTGTTTGGACATTTAACAGCATTACGCGCGGGCGAGCACAAAGCGCTTAGGTTCTTTTAGTATACTAGTACACAAATTTTTCCTTCTCGATATTTGAAAGTTGTTCCTAATAAATTCCAACCCATAAGATCATGAATATATCCTTCATTTTTCAATTTTTTAAAAAAATATTTGAGAATAATTAATTTTATAAAGAAGCTGATATCATCGCTGTCATCAAAATATTTTGAAGATATTGACTTTGTAGGCATAAAATTTAATAATCATTCAGATTAAATGCATACCATTGAAATTTTATAATAAGAAAATGTTTTTAAGAATACATTTATTTTCATAAAAAAAAATTAATATGTAAATAATGCCGCGTAAATGCAAAGCTAATCCAGAAATGTTCTGCTACATTTGTGTAAAATTTACAATTCCCAAACAGAGGAAGCGTATCCTCCCAAAATAAAAGAATGCTATAAAGAATATTTTGGTGTGTCCTTAGGTGATCAAGACAAGTGGTGGTGCCCCCATAGTGTGGGCGGAACGTGCTATCAAGGGCTTTTGCAATGGAAATCGGGGAATTAGAAGGTATGCCCATTGGTGTACCAATGGTTTGGCGAGAACCAAAAAAATATATATAATAATAATAACGATTGTTATTTCTGTGTCTGCAAAATTACAGGCCTTAATAGCAAAAAGAGGCAAAATAACTTTTATACTGATATACCATCAGCTAGGCAACCTATTCCTCGCGACCTCGAGAATCTCATACCGATTCCTAAAACGGTTCATGAATCCTATATCAAAAAGGATGATCAGCACACAGCATTTGCAGATGATCATCAATTTGAAGAATCTGAATTTATTTCAAATTAAAGTGGTATTCCACATTTATATGATCAGGCATCATTAAATTATCTAGTTATGGATCTAGGGCTATCAAAAGAAGCAGCAGAAATCCTTGGATCAAGATTAAAGCAAAGGAACCTCTTGTTACCACAAACCAAAATCTCTGTCTATCGTAATAGGAAACAATTAAAACTCTGCAAATTAATTACAATGCTACCGAGCATAGACTCTTTATTGATTCCTCTTAACAAAGTTTGAAGGCTTGTTTGCTGCACTATGGTTGGGTATTACCTTCTCCATACCAGTTGCCTATTCAACCCAAATGAAAGAAACCTATTCGAATCTTACGAAAATCTTAGAATTGTTGAATTATACCAATAATTGTTGGAAAGTTTGCGGTGATCTTAAAATTATAGGAATTTTACAGGGCTTACAGAAAGGAAACACAAGGTAGTCTTGCTTTTTATGCAAGTGGGACAGCAGAGACAGAAATAATCATTATATACAAAAAATGTGGCCTGAAAGAAGTATGTTTCGCTTAGGTGAATAAAACGTTGAAAATGAACCGCTTGTCCATACACTAAAATGCTTCTTCCCCCTTTACATATCAAATTAGGGTTAATGAAAAATTTTGTAAAGGCTCTGTAGAAAGATAGTGTTGCTGTCAAATATTTAATGACTAAATTTCCGAAGATTAGTTGTTCTAAGATAACGGAAGGTATTTTCATTGGACCTCAAATTCGTAAACTGATAAATGACGAAGAGTTTATATCAACATTGAAATAAGATTAGAAAAATGCTTGGCTTGCATTCTTCGACGTTGTCAAACACTTTTTAGGCAATAAAAGGTCACCGAATTATGCGAGAATCGTTGAAAATATGATTTCCAAATTTCATAAGTTCGGGTGCTTAATGAATCTAAAATTGCATTTTATGGATTCACATTTAAACTCTTTCCCTGATAATTTCGGTGCATGGAGCGAAGAACAAGGTGAACGCTTCCACTAAGATATTAGAATCATTGAGCAACGATACAATGGTCTTTGGAATCAACATATGGTGGCGGATTATTGTTGGAATCTGATGCGTGATAACAAACAAGCATAATATAATAGACTTCACAGAAAAAATCTTTAAAACCATGAATATAATTTTTTATTACTTCCTAAATATTACTGAATTTTTATAAATAATGTTTATTAAACCAAATAAAATGTTTTTTCGCATACACAGCTTTTTGCTAAGACCTTCCATTTTATATATAAAAACAATTCTCCTGATAATTTTGAAAAAGAAAGGAAAAGAAATGAGATTTTTAAAATAAATATTTATATGCATAGAGTAAGTTGTTTGATATATATATATATATATATATATACTAGACGTATGACCCGGCTTCACCCGAGAATTCCCCCGATTGCAATTTCCTTCATACTGAAAGTACATCAATAATAAATATTAGAAGTGCCATAGAATAGCAACAAAGAAGTAACACATAAACTACAGGAAAAAAGTGTGTGTGATGGCAAGAATTGTATTATATTAGTGTTTAGGTATTTGATTTAATTAATATAGTTGATATAATAATATATATTTATTTTATATATAATACTAGCGGATGTACCCGGGTTTTACCCGAGTAAAGGTTTGTCTAACGAACATTTGTTAAAACAATTCTCTATAAACTTATAAAAGAAATAATAGATATATTTTGATAATTTGAAACTCGTAAATTTGAATCTCTCGATAAAGTGAACACTTTTTCCCGGTCCCTTGAAAAATACTCGATAAGTTGAATAAAATCAATATTAATTGGTTCCTTCGGTAATTGGAAGTTAAAGGAATAGTATCT
The DNA here is from genome assembly GCA_030710605.1 of Cordylochernes scorpioides. NCBI lineage: Eukaryota > Metazoa > Arthropoda > Arachnida > Pseudoscorpiones > Chernetidae > Cordylochernes > Cordylochernes scorpioides. Next base: position 103,832,215 of record CP092886.1, read on the forward strand.
TCCCTTGGAATTTTATCATTATTCTTGTCTCAAATAAATTGCCGTGTTCTCCTGAATTTTGTCTTTCCTAATTTTCTACAATACAAAATCATCATTTTATCTAGTGAACATTTTTCCCGGTCCCTTGAAAAATACTCGATAAGTTGAATAAAATCAATATTAATTGGTTCCTTCGGTAATTGAAGTTAAAGGAATAGTATTTTGCCTTGGAATTGTATCATTATTCTTGTCTCAAATAAATTGCCGTGTCATCCTGAATTTTGTCTTTTCTAATTTTCTACATTACAAAATCATCATTTTATCTATTCTCCCAATATATATGTTGTAGATAAATGATAAAACTAACTTTGACTTGTGCACAATTAATAGGTAGAAAATCTTACTTTTGATAAATAATATTTAATATAATAAACTTAGTGATAATAAACTTATAGATAAAAAAGCTTGTTATCATCGTCGCAATGGGGCGCTGCTTGCTAGTTAAATCTACAAATCTGCAATTAACTCTAAGAATGTTCAATATATCCAAGAAATTATTTTTCAAAAACCTTCCCGGGGATATACATAATAATATCCCAAAATTTCACGGCGATTGGATGTATGGTTTTTGAATCTATAGAGTACACACAGACAGACATTCATTTTTATATATATACTAGCGGATGTGTACCCGGCTTCGCCCGGGTTTTATCCGAGTGAAAGTTTGCCTAACGAATATTGTATATTATGAAGTATAATAAACAATGTTAAAGATTAGTTTTAATTATTAATCAAGATTGTGTGTGAATATGTGATAAAGATGTAATATCGTTGTTGTTTTCTTGGCCGACTGTTTTACATATGGTGTTATCTTAAAATTGCTTGTTTTGAATATTTTTTTAGATTGAGTTGAATGAATTGCTGAATTTTTTTTGTATTTATATACAAATAAAATTAACTCTGTTGATTTTTTTTTGTATTTAACCTATAACAGCGAAGTTACGCATGTTAAAGCTAGGAAAAATATTTTGATGTTAAGCAAAACCTGCTCCATCTCGTTTTACATAAATGTTGAAAATTTAGTCGAAATTGATGCATTGTAACGAAAGTTTTTAGCGAACACCACTTATGAAATTTGCATTTTATTAATATAGATAGATAAATGAGTTTTAAAAATTGTAAAAAAAAATGCATCGGCCGGGAATCGAACCCGGGCCGCCCGCGTGACAGGCGAGCATTCTACCGCTGAACCACCGATGCTTATAAAAAAATGGGCAAATTTGGGTATTCATTCCATTCCGGATTACTCCGTTTAAAAAAAGTTCTTTAAATGAAAAAAAGAAATAGCCAAAAATACTAATCAAAATGTAGCCGAAAACTTTCCTCAGGTTTATAAAAAGCGACCTGCAAAATTTGGTACCAATTGGTTCAGTAGTTTTTGAGTTTATCGCGAAACAGACAGACATTGACTTTTATATATATAGATATATATATATATACTAGCGGATGTGTACCCGGCTTCGCCCGGGTTTTATCCGAGTGAAAGTTTGCCTAACGAATATTATATATTATGAAGTATAATAAACAATGTTAAAGATTAGTTTTAATTATTAATCAAGATTGTGTGTGAATATGTGAGAAAGATGTAATATCGTTGTTGTTTTCTTGGCCGACTGTTTTACATATGGTGTTATCTTAAAATTGCTTGTTTTGAATATTTTTTTAGATTGAGTTGAATGAATTGCTGAATTTTTTTTTTGTATTTATATATAAATAAAATTAACTCAGTTGATTTTTTTGTATTTATATATAAATAAAATTAACTCTGTTGATTTTTTTTGTATTCAATCGATAACAGCGAAGTTACGCATGTTAATGTTAGGAAAAATATTTTGATGTTAAGCAAAACCTGCTCCATCTCGTTATACATAAATGTTGAAAATTTGGTCGAAATTGATGCATTGTAACTAAAGTTTTTAGCGAACACCACTTATGAAATTTAAATTCTATTAATATAGATATGAAAAAAAAAGAAAGAAAAAAATAAAAGATTAAAAGGTCAGGTGTTGAAATCAAAAATAAAAATGGCATATCTTGACCAGGAGCATAAGTGCTTTACAGAAGGTAGAGCGCCATATATAAAAAATCAACGAGAATAGTTGATATTTATTCCGATAGATGGCGCCAGCCATCAGCAACTTTCAGTTGCACGATAAGGAGATGCTTTTTCTTAATTTATGCACCTTATCCCAGTACAATGTTACATTTGTACTATTTTTTCACATTGTGTAGCGTCCTCACGCAATTCTGGCCTTAACTACCCGTTTCATGATTTTCAGGATGCCTTAATGACCAATTTTTTGGTCGTTGAGGTACAGCTTGCACCACGCTGATGAGGGCCAACAGCCCGAAACGCGTCCGTGGTTAGCTTTTCTTGATTAATCAAGAATGGGTATTTGGCCAATTCTGGAATAATTAAAAATCAACGAGAATAGTTGATATTTATTCCGATAGATGGCGCCAGCCATCAGCAACTTTCAGTTGCACGATAAGGAGATGCCTTTTTCTTAATTTATGCACCTTATCCCAGTACAATGTTACATTTGTACTATTTTTTCATATATATATATATATGATAATTTAAACCAACCATCCTATATTATATAATACTTATAACAAGATTGTGTTGTATATAGAAACATATCTATAAATAATTATACGCATAACTGACATGTCTCCTTGCATCACCATATGTAATGTACTGAGGATGAATAAATAAAACTATATAATAGATTAAAAGCTGAGTTAAAAGCAAGATTGAGAGAATTACAAAGTAACTTCTAAAGATAGATTGGAAGCCGACAGACCGTCGCCAGTCTCGAGTAACAGCGACACGTGTGACACGTGCATGACCCAATTCTCCTTGTCGGAGCGGTCGTATAAAAAGGTCCGCGTAGCAACAGCCAGTCAGTTCAGTTCCAGTGAGTCTTCCGGTCAGCGTCACCCCTTGTCGTCTCCAAGGACCAACTCATCGACCATGTAAAACAGTAAGAAATCAACAATCTCCATCTTGCTCTTGGCTCAACTTTTTATCTATTCAAGGAACTTCCCTTCTTTCAACTGTGTCGCTTCGTTTTGTGTGTGTGGACATTCCCAAGCTTTTCCACTCTGCCTCGACCACGACTGCCTGTACTTTGTGAGAACTGTTAAAGGTCCTACAAGGTGCAGAGAGGTACTGGAAAACTCTCCACGCCCTGATTGTCCCTCTCGGTTACTACAGGTTTGACCCTCGGTTGCCACAACTTATAGCGAGAGTCGACGAGGTTCTACAAGAGTCAACCAGAGCTTCAACACAATATTACAGAGAGTCGACAGGATAACCACGACGAAGGAGACCATAGCGAAGAAGGTAAAAAGACTGTCTAGATAGGAAAAAGAGAAAGAGCAAGATGGAGGAGCAAACCAACCCGTCCAACGATACAGCCGAACAAACTATCCCCAAACAAGAGACGACATTTGAAGAGGAGGAAACATCGCCGCCCCAAGATAACTCCGCAGACCCGCTGACACAGATCGCCGATGCCCTGAGTAAGTTACTGGTCGCCCGATCTCCTAGGGAGATAGACGTAAGTCCATACGATGGTACTTTTGAAGCCCAAAGCTTTTTCGACAACTTCGATGCCCAAGCAGACCGAACTGAACTGACCTACACGGATCGCCTACGCAAATTACCCTGCTACCTACAAGGTAAGCCCCTCCAATATTTCCGAAGCCTACGGTTAGATAGGTTATTTTATATTGAAGCTCGCCAGAGACTGATAGACTTATTCCCAGCAACGACAGAAGCGTCGTTTGCACGCTTTTTGGCAATCCAATTGACACCCCAAATGCCCCTAGAAGACTACTACCAAAATAAAACGGTTATGGGTATGAAACTCGACCTACCCGCCGACATTTTAATTGAGTCTCTGACCGACGGACTGCCCGTCGCAGACCAGCGATTAATCGCAACTGTGCAGCCAAACACCATTAAGGAATGGTTCAACCTAGTGTCAAGAATAACTCAGTGTGCCACCAGTGCAGTGAACCAGCGCCAAGTAGACAAGGCTCCACACCCAACCTACCACAACCCACCACCGCGGTACAACAACCAGCGGCCATCACGTGTAACGTACCAAGTTACACCTCCCCCCTCGCCTTGCAAGTATTGCAATGCCATGCACTGGCACTCCCAGTGTGAACAACGGTTCCCACGGGACCGAACACGCCCAGTCTACAGCGCCAGACCACGCACAACCACTGTACCAAAACGTGGTACCCACACCCAGCCCAAGGTCCAATCTCCGAGCCATGTCCCCCAAGTCCAAGCTGCAAGCCAAGACGACTCTGCAAGCCCCGCGAGCAGCTCAACGGTAGGAAAACCTGAAACTTATTTTCGTTGAACAACTAATAATATGGACTGAATTGTCACCAAATGTAAATTTGCCCTTTTTAATAGACACGGGAGCATCTATAAACCTACTTAACTTAGATATTTTAAGAACCATAGAAAATAGATTAACATATAAAATTATTATCCATCAATACAGTTTAACTATAAATGCAATAGCCCACAATGTAAATACCCTTGGATATATTTTTTTAAAACTTAAATTCGGTAACCTCACCCAAAAACTAAAATTTTTTATAGTAGAAGCTTCACTACCTTTTGGTATTTTATCTATTAATACCCTTAAAATATTTAAATTAATTATAGATTTTAATAATCTCCAAATTTATCAAAATAATGATGCTCTCCCAACGAATGTCTATAAGTTCACCAAGTGCAAACAGGATTTATGTCCCACTCAACCGAGGGAAACTGATATGTTTACCACTTTCCCCTCGAACCAGTCCTGTTTACACGTGGCGGACTCTACCCCAATTATATGTTCACCCACTATTTCTCCTACCTATGATACTGAGATTTCTATACCTTCTAATGCGGCACCTCAGTTAGAACATTGTCCACACGAACTCCACCGAATTCTATATGAATTCACACAAGTGTTCTCTACTAATAAATACAATGTTCCCAAATTGAACATACCACCGGTAAAAATCAATACCACCACAGATAAAATAATAGCATTACGCCCATATAGAGTGCCACTACACGACCAACAAGAAATACAAACCCAAATAGAGCAAATGCTCCAATATGGAATCATTGCCCCGTCAGTTTCACCTTATGCCAGTCCCATAACGCTTGTTACCAAACGTGACCAAACGAAACGTTTCTGTATTGATTACAGAAAACTTAATGAAATCATCGCTCCAGACGTACATCCTTTACCTTTAATAGAAACCATTCTTGACAAATTGTCGAAAGCCAAATACTACTCTTCTGTAGATATAGCATCCGCATATTGGCAAGTGGAAATAGAACCTAACTCACGTAATCTACTAGCTTTCGTGACGTTAGAGAGTCAGTACGAATTTTGTAGACTTCCTTACGGATTTAAAAATTCGCCACAGATATACCATCGTGCCATAAACCAGGTCATGCAAAAATATAAACTAAATTTTGTTACCCATTACTTCGACGATATCATTATTTTTTCTGACACCTTAGAGGATCATCTACAACACCTACAACAATTTCTAACGGTGTGTCAACACGAAAACATCAAACTCAATTATAATAAATGTTCATTTTTTAAAACAAATATAGATTTCTTAAGATACACTGTTACCGCAGGTACTTATGCACCACAGACGCGCAACCTTGATAGCATAAATGCCATCAAACCACCTACCAATCAAAAAACACTACAATCATTTTTAGGAGCAGTAAACGTTTATAATAAGTTTATAGCAGATTATGCCCGCTTACGAGCACCTTTAAATAAACTACTTAAAAGGGATGTAAAATGGAATTGGGACCTAGACTGTCAACAAGCTTTCACCACTCTCAAAGAGAGTTTAACCAGTAAACCAGTACTACACTTGTATCAAGTCGGTTTACCATGCCGCCTTTATTGCGACGCATCCACCCAAGGGATTGCCGGCATACTCAAACAGGTACATCCAGACGGACAAGTACATCCTGTACAATATTTTAGCCGCGCCCTTAGAGCACATGAGAGAAACTACACCGTTTCCGAACTCGAGTGCCTCGCCATCGTCGAAAGTGTAGACAAATTCCGAATATACCTCACCGGTATAAAATTCACCATATACACAGATCACCAAGCTTTACAATGGCTTAAAACTATAAAAAATCCATCAGGCCGACTATTTAGATGGAGCCTGAGACTATCTACCTATAATTACGAAATACACTACCTCAAAGGCAGTCAACAGTATGAAGCAGATTTACTCTCACGAAACCCCTTTGTAGGATTTATCAGTACTGATATTATAAAACAGCATCAACCAACAGCATCCCCCTTCAACATTGATACAAACGGCTTACATACCATTACCCGAAAAGGTGTAACTAAAATAATAATTCCCGAAACCCTGCAACATTCTCTCATGAACAAAGTTCACCAAGAGTATAACCACCCAGGCATCTCTCAGATGACCCGCATAATTACTACCCAGTACTACTGGAAAGGTATCTCTAAATCTATAGAAAAATTTGTCAAATCGTGTCACACCTGCCAAATCATTAAAAGGCCCAAAGGTAAACCGTATGGTGCCCTCGGACAAATTCCACCACCTCAACAACCATTCGACTTAATCTCTATAGATACCATAGCTGGAATTTCGAAATATGGGCACTCCAAGACCTATCTACACGTAATAGTGGATCATTTAACGCGATATGCTTGGACCTTTCCATCGAAGTCCACCAGTACCTTAACGTACATTCAAACCCTCAAGACTGTACTACAACAGGGATCTCCAAAACGTCTGTTATCTGACAGAGCACCCGCGTTTACCTCAGAAAAATCCGTAAATTTCTAATAATGCATGGTATACAACCTCTACTAACTACCAGCAATAACCCACAAGCAAACGGTTTAATAGAACGCTTAAATGCGACCATTACAGGCAAGCTCAGACTAGTTTATCTAGAAAATCCAAAAGCTTCCTGGACTCAACTAGTTAAGCGCGTCACTCAGACGTACAATAACACACCCCATTCTGTCACAAGTTTTCCACCTACCTACTTAATGTTCAATGTTATCCCCCCAGATCTAAGAACTCTTCTTAACCCATACCCCGAAATAAATATAGCTCGAGAGATAGCAAGCTCTCGTACTCAAAATAAGCATAAAAAAGATAAAGAAACATTTGATAAGCAGCACAGAACACCACATTTCGAAGAGAATGATCTTGTTTTGGTAAAAAATTACAGACATATCGACACAGGTAAATTAGCACCATATTTTACTGGACCATACAAAATAATTGAAATAATTTCACCCAATGTCGTTCGAATAGATCGCCCAAATCAGCCTCTCAATAGAGACAGTGACACCATACATGTCAATAAATTAAAATATTACACAGAGGATGTTTTGTACATAACACCTCCACAGCCCCGATTCGTTCAACACCCACAGCGATTGCCTCAAGATGTATATTTCATTGAATTCAATCATTTGACTCCAGATATCTTCGAGACGCAACTATTCCGAATTATACCGCCTACAAGCTCACAGCCTTTTTTACATTTAAATCCCAGTATTTTCAATTAGGCTAGAAACCAATTACCACAGTGGAGGCAGAGAGATTTACTCCTAGCCAGCAGGATGATTCACCACACCGCCTACAGAATTAAACAACAGCTGCGTCGGTCGGCATCAAAGGATATGGACACCAGTTACAGCCGCCATGTTAAAATGACACCTCCAGTTGCATTTCGCCTGTACCTGACACGTGATCCAACTCGCAGGACGGATAGATTGCAGCACCTAAAACTAATTGACTTACCAATAATTACCCAATTCACTTATTAATTTGAATTTTAATATTGAAATATCATTAAACTTTATATCTTTAATTATCATCGTGTGTTTTACAACTTTTACATTGTTTTCACGCCCAGTGTGGAATTTTTTTGACGCAAAAGAACAATCATTCAATTATAAGGCTTTTGGGTACGCTTTTAATATAAACAATACACAACATTACCGGCTCTCTCGTTGGGAATAAAAAAGGATTTAACCTCTCATTTCTCCATATGTAACGCAATGTTACATGGAAAACAGATCTGTTAAATTAATATTTTAAATGATTTTTCCCAAGCGTAACAAGCCGGCGTTTGGGTAGGCTCACCTAAAAATTTTGCAGACCAACTGCATAAAACGCTCTGCAATCTTTTTAGCGCCTAAGACATGCACTACATTACATGTACCTAAAAGTCCCATCTTCCACTACACCGACATCATTTTAGGGATCAAGATCGCTCCCCGTCTGGTCTCACATAATATATTCTCAGACTGGACCAAAGCGACATAGGGCCACATTGCCTCCCCGTAGGTCAAACTAAAGATATTAATAATCTTGCACCTACACCTGGACATTGTGTGTAAATATGTTCCTTTTTTTTTTCAGGAACGAATATTTTTGTTTTCTTTTAACTTTTCTTCCAAAGAGACAATTTTTGTTCCATTTTCACTGCTTAACATTTATCTAATCATTAATATCCTTTAATTATATTATAACTTTGTATAAAATCTTGAATAATTATTTTTATTTTTTACTTTTCAATTATATAATCAAATTTTTATTCCAACATTATTTTAACAACTTTATTTTAACAATTTTATTTTTTATGATATTATTTTAGTATGACAAAACATTTAATTGTTTCAATAATCATTTTTAATTCATTATTATATCTTTTCTATATCACATGTTTGATCTTATCCACTTACACTTTTTATCCGCAATCATATTTCTACCTTTTTATTCACTATATTTTTGTTTAAATAAACTTTATTATATGACAATGTTTATCATCAACTATGGGGCATGCAACAATATTTTTCAACAATCATATTCTTTAACCAATTCCCTATACTTTTTCATCACAATCTATTTCAGCCATTGCTTCAAACCATCGTAGAAACGACAATACTGCTTGTAAATATTTATTTTTTGATTTCGTAATTCAACAAACTCTTTGAGAACACAGTTCCCCAGACTTACTAATCCAAACTTCTGGTCTGAACACGTTTCAAAAGTTTATTTCAATCATCCGCAGAGCACATCACCAACGCATGCACAAAGCGTTCACTTTTTTCAACTTTCAATTTTTTCATCTCTAGCGGACCACAATCAACCTTTGATTTCAAGTCAAGTCAGACCACCTACTGTCGATACAACAATTCTACTTATCGCATGGCTCTACTACCCCTTTCAATCATATTAATTCTTTTCTTCAACAACTTTTCAATCCAATAACCCTACAATTGTGACAAAGCACTGTAACCTTATACAGGATAACAGGTGAAACATTGCCTAGGAAGACGCACAAGTCTATATCCTCGCTTTGCACCTGGATCTCAGTATTTGATTGTCTGTGCAACACTTACAATTGCATATTCTTCAACCCCTAACCCTTTCCAACGCCCGCCAACAATCTCTTAAAACATCATCATTAAGTTTTATCAAACAAAGTTTTAATCTACAGTTCTCTTTTATAATGAATATCATAACTTTTAAATTAAACCTAAGTTTTATTTTTATAATTATCAGAGATATCCGAATAAACATCTTGTTATAGCCCTTTACCCTCACAGTTTTAATTAATTAAAAGAAATTTTAATTACTTACCTGTGTTAGAGAGGCTTTACCCGCTTAAACCCGGATAAACCCTTTCACTCCCGGGGCCCATCTATGATAATTTAAACCAACAATCCTATATTATATAATACTTATAACAAGATTGTGTTGTATATAGAAATATATCTATAAATAATTATACGCATAATTGACATGTCTCCTTGCATCACCATATGTAATGTACTGAGGATGAATAAATAAAACTATATAATAGATTAAAAGCTGAGTTAAAAGCAAGATTGAGAGAATTACAAAGTAACTTCTAAAGATAGATTGGAAGCCGACAGACCGTCGCCAGTCTCGAGTAACAGCGACACGTGTGACACGTGCATGACCCAATTCTCCTTGTCGGAGCGGTCGTATAAAAAGGTCCGCGTAGCAACAGCCAGTCAGTTCAGTTCCAGTGAGTCTTCCGGTCAGCGTCACCCCTTGTCGTCTCCAAGGACCAACTCATCGACCATGTAAAACAGTAAGAAATCAACAATCTCCATCTTGCTCTTGGCTCAACTTTTTATCTATTCAAGGAACTTCCCTTCTTTCAACTGTGTCGCTTCGTTTTGTGTGTGTGGACATTCCCAAGCTTTTCCACTCTGCCTCGACCACGACTGCCTGTACTTTGTGAGAACTGTTAAAGGTCCTACAAGGTGCAGAGAGGTACTGGAAAACTCTCCACGCCCTGATTGTCCCTCTCGGTTACTACAGGTTTGACCCTCGGTTGCCACAACTTATAGCGAGAGTCGACGAGGTTCTACAACAGTCAACCAGAGCTTCAACACATTATTACATATATATATATATATATATATATATATTAAAAATGGCATATCCTGACCAGGAGCAAATGTGCTTTTCAGAAGGCAGAGCGCCATCTGGTGGAACAGAAATCAACTAAACATTGATTTAGCCTGTTCCCTGATATTTGGCCAACCCAATTTCTTGATAAATCAAGAAAAGCCATCCACGAACGCGTTTCGCGCTTTTGGCGCTCGTCAGCGTGAAGTAGGCTGAACCATTGCGACCAAAAAATATTTTTTGATCCCAATGGCTTCCCGAAAAACCAAGAAATGGGTATTTAAGGCCAAACTTGCGTAAATACGCTTAGCACATTAAAAAACGAAAGAAAAAAATAAAAGATAAAAAGATCAGGTGTTGAAATCAATATTAAAAATGGCATATCCTGACCAGGAGTATTTACGCAAGTTTGGCCTTAAATACCCATTTCTTGGTTTTTCGGGAAGCCATTGGGATCAAAAAATATTTTTTGGTCGCAATGGTTCAGCCTACTCCACGCTGACGAGCGCCAAAAGCGCGAAACGCGTTCGTGGATGGCTTTTCTTGATTTATCAAGAAATTGGGTTGGCCAAATATCAGGGAACAGGCTAAATCAATGTTTAGTTGATTTCTGTTCCACCAGATGGCGCTCTGCCTTCTGAAAAGCACATTTGCTCCTGGTCAGGATATGCCATTTTTAATATTGATTTCAACACCTGATCTTTTTATCTTTTATTTTTTTCTTTCGTTTTTTAATATATATATATATATCATAATACGAGGGGCATCCAATAGTTTCCCTATTTTGTATCAAATAAACAACTTTATTTACAATTATGCAGTTATTTTATTTTCATTATACAACTCATAGACTTCTTCTCTACATAATCACCATTTCTGTCCAAACATTTTTGGTACCGTTGTAGCTATTTTTTGATACCACTGTTGTACCAAGCCGTGTCCTGTCTTCGTAGCCAGTGGTTCGCCTCCGCCTGTTTTCAATTCAAATTCAAAACATCTGACATGATTGTTCCAATCGAAGAGCATCCAATTTCGATTCCAGGAGGCAGTCGAATCATTATTTCGTCAATGGTGACGCGGCGATTTGCTTCCACCACATTCCGAACAGCAGCCACGGCTGCATTGTCCGTAGCAGTAACGGGCCTGTCGCTTCGCTCGTCATCATGCACGTTTTGCCGTCCTTCCAAGAACCATGAACGCCATCGGCGAACCATTTGGATGCTCATACATCCTTCACCATACACTGACACTAAATTGCGATGAATATTGACCGCAGCTTCATTTTTCGCTGTGAAAAAAACGAATTACAGAACGGAGTTCGCAAGTGGGCACGTTCACCAGTGGTAGCTCCATGGAAACTGAAGCGCTACGGACTTGCGCGTACGAGTAGAGTGATTTTGAAAGGTCACCAGCTTCCAACGCATCCTAGTGACCATTTCTTACCTACTAACTAATTTTTACAACGTTTCGTTCGCCGAAAAAAAAATAGGGAAACTTATTTATTGAATGCCCCTCGTATATACTCTCCCAGGAATAATAAAGCAAACCTACAGTTGACCCAGAGAGAGACGGGAGGGTAAGGACCGGTCACTTTAGACATCAGCGACATTCCAAGGGGCAACCAGAGGGGCCCGTTACTTGGAACCTCAGGACTATTAGGGCAGTAGGTGATTGTGTTCGACACGAACGGTCGCCCGGCGGTTGCCGGGCCCGTCTCTCTCTCTCTCTGGTTGCCTGGATTCCTCTACCAACTTGTGGTGTGATTATTTATCTTTCCCCACATTATTATTATATTGCCACATGTATATATAATATAAGGGAAGTTATTGAAGTAAAATATATACACATGCATATATGTATAATATTGTTTCTTCATTTGCACTGTCTTTGGCGCATTTATTTATAAAGTAATAAGTTTAATGTCATCACTTTTTGTTGTGGGTCGGTGTTACAAAAAGAACAGCCAAATAAGTGATTTTATAAATATATGAGTATTATTAGATATAAGGATATATATGTTGACAAAAGAATAACAACCGCAAACAGAAGTAGAACAAAGGCAGTCTTAAGGTATATACAAGGAAGAAGACTGATGGTTGAGGTGGGCCGTTCCCATTGGTCAGTTCATCTTCATGCAGCGCCTCCAAGCGGCGCCCGCGTCCACGCTTCTCTCATCACTTTTCCTCCAATAGAGGTATATATCTTGGGTAAACGGCATTATATCCATAACTTTAGAAATTGAGCTAATCGAAAAAATATTGATATCACGTTAATCAGCACAAAAGGTTAACCCAGAAAATGGTTTGTTTATTTGAGGAGGAGAAATTTTATTCATTTTGTGTACTAGTGTTATTTTCATCCAATTCAGATTTTTAAAATTCTGTATAATGCAAAAGGTTGTGGTATAATTTTATTTTTATAGGATATGGATAGAGATCCTCTTTATCAAGCTATTTGTGAAATAAAACAAAAATACATTTTGACAATATAAATAAGTCATCAAAAAGAGAGACAGCGAAAAATGAGCAGCTGACATAAGTTAACTTTTACGGGTTAACACACAAAGTGAAATTTACTAGGTCCTAATGCAAGAGTAACTTAACATAGAGAATAGTGTACACTCAAGAGTACAACAACAATAGAAGGAGGTAAATAAAAGCTGATGTTTTTTTTATATATATAAAAAATACTTATCTTTTATTGTAGCGATGGTAGGGATCGGACCGGGGCCACACAGGTATGCGAGATCACCAGACACGGATAAAGCACGCAGAGAACACTTTAAGGGTCTCCACACAAAATTCCTCACTGGCCCTCTCCTGGGCAAAACTCCTCACATTCCTATGGTCCCTTCTTATATACAAACATAGCCACATATGTCCAATGAGAAGGCTAGGTAGTTCGGTTCATTTAAAAAACAAACAACATTTTTTTCCTCCAAACACTGAGAAGCTTAAAACTGCCTAGGTTTGTCAAAATAATTTGACACAGCAAGCTGAATTGAACAAAGAGAACAAGTTTATTAACGCTTCATATGCAGGAGCTAGAGATTGTAACAAGCTCTTAGAAAATATATATCAATCAAGAGTCTGGGGGGTCGTTAGGCCGCCTGGGTGACGTTAGCCCCCGGGGTCTGGCCGAAGTAGACGTCCACCAGGGTGTCGTACACCAGCGTGTATTGGGGCTGCACACAGCGCCACCTGTACTCCGCTCCATACAAGTAAAGGAGGATGCTAGTTCACAACTGCCGATTGCGGGGAATTTTGTAGTTTAGAGAATTTCGCTACTAACCACAGTCTCGACGACGTTCACTCGCTGGCCGCGGAGCTTCTCCAGCAGTTCGTGCACATCCACCTTGCCTTCAGTCGCGGCCATCTCCATGGCGTTGTTCAGAAGCAGGAAGGTGCCGGTACGCCCGACTCCAGCGCTGGGATTGTTCATAGGTGAGTTAGGTCCGAGTAAGGCTGGGATTGTTCATAGGTGAGTTAGGTCCGAGTAAGGCTGGGATTGTTCATAGGTGAGTTAGGTCCGAGTAAGGCTGGGATTGTCTATAGGTAAGTTAGGTCCGAGTGAGGCTGGGATTGTCTATAGGTAAGTTAGGTCCGAGTGAGGCTGGGATTGTCTATAGGTAAGTTAGGTCCGAGTGAGGCTGGGATTGTCTATAGGTAAGTTAGGTCCGAGTGAGGCTGGGATTGTCTATAGGTAAGTTAGGTCCGAGTGAGGCTGGGATTGTCTATAGGTAAGTTAGGTCCGAGTAAGGCTGGGATTGTCTATAGGTAAGTTAGGTCCGAGTGAGGCTGGGATTGTCTATAGGTAAGTTAGGTCCGAGTAAGGCTGGGATTGTCTATAGGTAAGTTAGGTCCGAGTAAGGCTGGGATTGTCTATAGGTAAGTTAGGTCCGAGTGAGGCTGGGATTGTCTATAGGTAAGTTAGGTCCGAGTGAGGCTGGGATTGTCTATAGATAAGTTAGGTCCGAGTGAGGCTGGGATTGTCTATAGGTAAGTTATGTCCGAGTGAGGCTGGGATTGTCTATAGGTGAGTTAGTTCTGAGTGTGAGATGGGATTCCGCATATCCTGACCAAAGCACATATGCTTTTTAGATGGTAAAACGTCATCTAGTGGAACAGAAATTAACTAAACATTGATTTTAACTGTTCCCCGATATTTGGCCAACCCATTTTCTTGATAAATCAAGAAAAGCCATCCACGAACGCGTTTCGCGCTGTTGGCGCTCATCAGCGTGGATTTTTTTTCTATTGTTTTTTCATATATATACTGTGTATATATATGGTAATTTAAACCAACAACCTCATATTGTATAATACTTATAACAAGATTTTCATGTTGTATAATAGAAACACATCTGTAAACGATTATACACATTATTGACATGTGTCATTACATCATCATATGTAATGTACTTTGTAAAAACTGAGGATAAATAAATAAAACCCTGTAATAGATTAAGAGTTGAGCTGAAGAAAGATATTGAGATGGAAATCCAACAACATCTAAAGTCAGGAAACTGCCAGGGCGTTGCCAGTGTACAATTTCGCTTCCGATCCATGCTCTTGTTGCATCCGCTGAAATTCAATACTTCCTCTCTCGGCAAAGACATATAAGACCTCCGCCCTTGCCGAAAATACAGTCACTTCACCATCAGCGGGAGCCCTCGTCGCTTCATCTTCTGATGCTCGACCATGCCGTAGATCAGTAAGAAAAACTTCTTATCTCTCCATCTTTCGCTGCTTAGCTCGACTCCTATCTGTTTACGGAACATTCCTACTACAACTGTGTTTCTTCGTTTTTTTTTGTGTGGACATTCCCAAGCTTTCCACACTGCCTCGACCACGACTGCCTGTACTCTGTGAAAACTGTTAAAGGTCTTCCAAAGTGCAGAGAGGTACTGGAAAACTCCCCATCCTGACTGTTCCTCTCGGTCAACACAGTATAGCGAGAGTCGACGGGATCTCACACTGTAGCTTAAGTCGACTGGATACCTCATCACAGTTTTAGCCGACAGGATGACCAAAACGAATTATGACCACAACGAAGAGGTAAGAAGCCTGTCCAGATTGAAGCGAGAAAGAGCAAAGATGGAGGAACAAGCCAGCCATTCCAACGAAACGACCGAGCAATCTATCCCCCAACAAGAGACAATATTTAAGGAGGAAACGACGCCCCAAGGGACCTAGCAGACCCGCTAACACAGATCGCCAACGTCAGGAGCAAGCTGACCACCCCAACGACACAGCCGACAATCCCGCAAGACATGGAACCCGAGGATCGAAGTGGCGCAAACCCGGTGACAAGTTCTCCACCTTCGGCCTGACATCGAGACAATGCTCAAAGCGACAAGTCGCAATCAACTTTACAGAAACTACAAGCTTCTACATGTAGCGCCTTCAACGTCAGCAGGACGTCTAGCCAAGATCAAGTCTCCTGACTGAACAATCATCAAAACTGTAAGTTTTTAAAATCTAACATAACTTTCTCCACAAGCTCACAACTTGAATCTTATAATTTTTGTGTTTATTTTCACCTTAATCATTTTAAATTCAATTTTTAATTATTTTTTTCATTTTTAATTCAAACTTTAGCTTTTTATATCATTTTAAATGCATTTTTTAAATATTCCACACTCTCATCTACCAATTTTTACTTTATTTTTAATCAAATTATAAATTTTAATTCATTACTTTTAATTTTCATGCAAAACAAACAAAAAAAATTCGCCCATTACGCATTTTTACTAATATACTAATCTCACATTCTTTTCCTAAATTTACCTAAAATGACATTATCCAAATCTACAACTTGAAAAAAAATCATTATTTTTATATTTTTCAAAAATCTCATCATATCATAATTCTAAACTTATTTGTGTGTTTTTCTTAATATCTTATTTCCATAACAAAATACCAATATATTTATTAAATACTTAAAAATTTGCATAAAATCATTGTCATGTTCATTATTTCAAGTAAACGCCCCAATTCAAATTATTTGTCACTCTCACGACGTTGTCCTTTTACAAGAATCATTTTAGCAACAATAATCAACGATAAAAAAATCAAAATTTTAAATATAAATCAAGCATAGGTGAAACGCATTTTTTAATTTCAGAAATATTTTGTGATTTCTCTCCTGAGAGACAATATCTTCAAAATAACAACTATCTTTCCCAAAGCAAGTTAAAAATAAAAATCCCATTAACTACCACGCCAGTAGCTAAATTAGTTCACTGCCCGCCAAACTTTAACACCGTTTTATTCCAACGTGGTCACACTCTTTCGTCCATTCCCTTTACATGCATAATTAATCATCAACACATCTCTCTCAACAAACTAGAACACCCTCACACATCTCTTTCTCCAATTGTCAACAATTATTAGTGCGCGACTTAACACACAAATTCAATTTCGAGCCACACGAGCTCCATAACGTCGCCCCATTAAACGCATAATAAAAATTTTCGCATTATACGTGCCACATCCGCTAACAATATAAAAACTCGATATATGTTCGTCCCACCACCCTTGACTCTAGTAAATTTGTTATTCATGGTGAAACAGGTTAGATTTTGTACCAAACAACAACTTCACGTGACAACCTTTCATTCACAATTTTTCACTTCGTGTCACAGCGCCACACCACAAAATTTTTCTCACTCAACAGACCACAAAGACGCCTTCACGCCTTTGACACATCTCACCTCAAAGCGTGTCCACGTCGAAAGTCGCACTTTCACTCACTTCTAATCTGATATCACTGAATAACATTTTAACTAAGTCCGCAACAACGTCGAAACACAACAACTACGAACACTAAAAAAACTATATCTTTCAATTTTAACAGAAAATTGCCAACCTCAACAAACGAAGAGAGAGAAAGTCAGCTTCAAGTAAATGACAAATCCAACAAACATCCCGCACGAGTAACCATCCCAGAAATAGAACCCCGACGATATCCGAGAAAGACAGGAAGTGAACGCCCTTTATAACGTCACTCCCCCAAGTCGCTACTATCTTTGGACAATGTTTGGACAATGTCACCTCTCAAGGCAGATCTTCATGACCGCTATATTCATGATCGCCATTTTATAACACGTATTTCACACCCAACATTTATATTCTTCGAGAATCTTACAAGCTCCTTAACCACACCACACTTCACATATCAAACATTTTACATGTTAATTGATCACAATACACAACATTTTAGTAACCAATCCAACCAATAATTTGCGCTTCGCAATTTTCGATTTATATGATCTACACACCACAATTGTAACTTCTCTTCAAGATAAATACTTTTTGTTCAATTTTACACTACCCAACATTTATTTAATCATTGATAACCTTTAATTATATTCTAATTTTTGTATAAAATCTTGAATATTTATTTTTCTTTTTACCTTTCAATTATATAATCAAATTTTTAACCCAACATTATTTTCAAAAAAAAATATTCAATCAAATTTACTTTTATTTTTCATGATATTATTTTAGTATTGCAAAACATTTCATTGTTTCAAAAATCATTTTTAATTCATAGTTATTATATCTTTTATATATTACATGTTTGATGTTGTCCACTTACACCTTTTTTTTACCCACAATCATATTACTAGATTTTATTGATTTTGTATTTGTTTAAATACCTTTATAAAAGGACAATGTATATCATCAACTATCGGGCATGCACAATCGCTTACAATAATCGTATTCTCTAACCACTTCCCTATACTTTTCATCACTATCTATTTCAGCCATTGTTTCAAACCATCGTAGAAAAACGACAGCACTTCTTGGCAATTTTTTTTTTATTTCGTAATTTCAACAAACTCTTTGAACACAGTTCCCCAGATTTAAAAATCCCAACTTTTGGTCTGAACACGCTTCAAAAGTTTATTTCAATCATCCGCAGAGCACAATCACCAACGCATGCACAAAGCGTTCTTTTTTTTCAAATTTCAACTTTTTTTTCAGCTTTAGCGAACCACAATCAACCTTTGATTTCAAGTCAAGTCAGACCACCTACTGTCGCTATAACAATTCTACTTATCGCATGGCTCTATTTCACCCCTTTCACAAAACATATTAATGAACAAATTTTTCTTCAACAACTTTTTAACCCAATAACCCTAGAATTGTGACAAAGCACTATAACCCTTATACAGGATCGCGAGTGAAACATTGTCTAGGAAGACGCTCAAGTCTATATCCTCGCTTTGCACCTGGATCTTATTATTTGGTTGCATGTGTAATATTTACAATTGTATATTCGTTAACACCTAACCCTTTCTAACGCCCTCCAATAATAAGAATTTTTAATTCTCTTTCACATAATCATATCATCATGTATTTAATTTAAACAACGGTTTAACCTAAAATATTATCTTTTTATATAACCAACTAGCTGAATGACCCGGGCAACGCCCGGGTTTTACCCGATTAAATGTTTTCATTCAAATACTATTCGTTACAATTATAAATTGGCGCCGTGGATGTCACTCTTGTGAAACGTCCCGCTTCAAACTTTGTGTCTGAGAAGCGATATTTTTATAGAAAGATGATCTGGCTTTTGTTTTCTGCTCGCTCGAATGAATGTTTTTCTGTTAGAATTTTGTTCCTGCCTACAAAATAATGAACTGGTTTCACCCGTGGTCTCTGCTTTTTGGAATTTTTCCCGATATAATTTTGTATCTGATAATCAAACATGATACAGCAATATCGTCATCATCATTTTCTGACTAAAAATATATAGTTTTAATAATTGATTTATATATTTTTTAAAATAGCCTATCGTCTTCCCCGTATTTTTTTTACCTAAGTATGGAAATTTTGGTTTGAATTAGTGAACCACTGCGAATTTGTATACCGGACATACAAACCAACAAACAAACAAACAGACAAACATACAAACATTCATTTTTATATATATATAGATATTATAACTTTCTAATTGATCAAGTTTTATTTTTATTATTTTCAGATATATCCAAACAAATCATCTTGTTATAGTCCTTTTCAACCCTCACAGTTTAAATTAATTGAAAGAAATTTTAATTACTCACCTGTGTTAGAGAGGCTTTAGCCGTTTAAACCAGGATAAACCCTTTCACTCTCGGGGCCTATCTATGATAATTTAAACCAACAACCTCATATTGTATAATACTTATAACAAGATTTTCATGTTGTATAATAGAAACACATCTGTTAATGATTATACGCATTATTGACATGTGTCATTACATCATCATATGTAATGTACTTTGTACAAACTGAGGATAAATAAATAAAACTCTGTAATAGATTAAGAGTTGAGCTAAAGCAAGAGATTGAGATGGAAGTCCAACAACATCTAAAGATAGGAACAGCCAGTGTATAATTTCGCTTTCGATCCACGCTCTTGTTGCACACACATCCGCTGAAATTCAATACCTCCTCTTTCGGCAAAGATATATAAGACCTCCGCCCTTGCCGAAAATAAAGTCACTTCACCATCAGCGGGAGCCCTCGTCACTTCATCTTCTGATGCTCGACCATGCCGTAGATCAGTAAGAAAAACTTTTTATCTCTCCATCTTTCGCTGCTTAGCTCGACTCCCATCTGTTCACGGATCTTTCCTACTACAACTGTGTCTCTTCGTTTTTTGTGTGGACATTCCCAAGCTTTCCACTCTGCCTCTACCACGACTGCCTGTATTCTGTGAGAACTGTTAAAGGTCTTCCAAGGTAAAGAGAGGCACTGGAAACTCCCCATTCTAACTGTTCCTCTCGGTCAACACAGTATAGCGAGAGTCGACAGGATCTCACACCATAGCTTAAGTCGACTGGATAGCTCATCACACATATATATATTATTCTGAATATAGAGCAATCCATAATATATACATTTTAAAATGAGGCTTATTTTGGATATCAATAAGATTATTTATTAATCCAATATTTCGATGGACCAATCGTCCATCTTTTACGAGGGTTTTTGTTATAAAGCACGCAGCAGGTCCGTGCTTCAGGTGAGCCACGGACGTCTTACAAGCTTGTTGGGAACGGAAATATCTTCATTTACGGGGCTGCTAACCAAAATAAAATGATTTTTGAGCCCCAATGGTCGCGCAAAGCGGAATTTATAAAACACTATGACCAGACTGGAGAGGCAAGGGACAGGATCTCCGTTATGGAAGAGGCAGATTAAACCGGTTTGGGTTTTATTTCTTTTTTAAATCAGATATTTATCACTCTAATTTATATATTTACTAGCGGATGTACCCGGCTTCGCCTAGGTTTTTCTCGAGGGAATGTTTGTAGTCTAGTAATAAGAAAATATACTACACCTAAAAACTATCAGAGAAAACAGAAACCACGGAAGGTGAACAGAAAAATGCTAATAATGGATGTTATGTTTACGATATCAAGTTAAATAAAAACAAAGATAAAATTTGCATATGGTGGTCACTATAAATTTGTATATTTATTAGGCGAAATTAGAAACATGATAAAACAATTGGGTATTTAAAAACAAATGTAGAAATAAAAGTTGAAGTATAATAAACAATTATTTTTAATTATTTTAATGATTAGTTTTAATTATTAATCAAGATTGTGTGTGAATATGTGTGAAAGATGTAATATCGTTGTTGTTTTCTTGGCCGACTGTTTTACATATGGTGTTATCTTAAAATTGCTTGTTTTGAATATTTTTTAGATTGAGATTATTAGCTAGTATGTAAAAAAATTAACTCTGTTGAAATTTAATTTTGTATTTATATATAAATAAAATTAACTGGGTTGATTCTTTTGTATTTAATCGATAACAGCGAAGTTACGCATGTTTATGTTTGGAAATATATTTTGATGTTAAGCAAAACCTGCTCCATCTCGTTTTACATAAATGTTGAAAATTTGGTTGAAATTGATGCATTGTAACTTAAGTTTTTAGTGATGTCCACTTATGAAATTTCCATTTTATTAATATAGATTTCACAGTTATTTCAATTTTTATGGTCTTTTATTTGTTATTTATTTCTTTAATTAATTCGAAATCTCGTAATCTATTTATATAAAAATGAATGTATGTGTGTGTGTCTGTCCTTTATGCCTGACCAAACCACTCATTGGAACGCCATAAAACTTTGGGAAGTTATTTAGTATAGTACTGGGAAGGTTTCTGGCAAATAAATTTTTTGAAATAACTTTTCGCCTAAAAATAATCAAGATAAATATTTTAATTTATCTGTTATAATTCAACAATCTGCTTTAAATATTATCATGATGATACGATGATTTTGTAATTTAGAAAATTAGGAAAGACAAATTTCAGGATGACACGGCAATTTATTTGAGACAAGAATGATGATGCAATTTCCTTTAACTTCCAATTACCGAGGGAACCAATTAATATTGATTTCAAATTCGAAACTATTTTAAAGGCGTAAGTTTCTTTTTTCCATTGCAGTAAGGGCAGTAGAAATTGTTTAATTTCAAAAAGAAACTTACGCCTTTAAAATAGTTTCGAATTTTGATAACAGTTGGCGAGGTAGTGCTTCATATTACAAATGTTCTAATAAAAGACACAATTTGATATTTGCGGAAGAGCGATTGCTCGAAGCACATTATATATTTATAAATGTATGTAATTCTACTGTCCTCAAAGCTTATGTCCATAGTTCTTCTAAAATACCCATTCCAAGAGTCTACCAACAGTATCACTATAAAAGGAAGTTCCAAAAATGCAATATAACAGCGGTATGGTAGATTTAACTGGCGAAACCGCTGGGAGGGTTCACCACTGATGAGCCAGGCCCTCCCTTTAATTTTTCCATTGCAGTAAGGGCAGTAGAAATTGTTTAATTTCAAAAAGAATCTTACTCCTTTAAAATAGTTCCGAATTTTGATAACAGATGGCGCGCTAATGCATAATATTGATTTTATTCAACTTATCGAGTATTTTTCAAGGGTCCGGGAAAAAATGTTCACTTTATCGAGAGATTCGTTAGACAAACCTTTACTCGAGTAAAACCCGGGCAAAGCCGGGTACATCCGCTAGAAGTTATCAATATTTATTTATATATACTGTTTTTCATTTGATTATACTTACTCTGTTTAAAATGTATATATTAGATGGTTTATCTCCCAACAAGCTGTAGGATTGTGAAAATAAAGTAGCTAAAAAAGATGCAGCCCATTGTAATCAAATCAACGATCGGCCCAACTGTCGAAAATGTCACGATAATCGAAACCAACATACTTTTGAAAATTCTTGAAAGATGTGGCATCGAGTACAAAGTAGAAGAAACTCCTTCAACAAAGAAACGAACTCTCGAATCCCCATCAGATTCAACATTACGTAGCCAAAAGACACCGAGAATGGAAGTTGTCTCACAGCATAATGAAAACGATGTCTCCATGAACGAGGTAACTGAAGTCCCTCAAAAACCGTCCACAGCTACCCCTCCTCAGGTTAACGAAGAAAACATTGATGAAGATGGTCCTTGGACAACAGTTACACATGCAAAAAAAAGCCAAGAATACCACCTGTAATAGCAGAAAATGTAACAGACTGGAAGTTGCTCTACCAATTACTGAAAGACCCGTGCACAGATAAATTCCAATGCACGATCTCAGGAAATAAGCACATTATCAAGGCCAAAAATATGTCATCCTTCAAGAAATCAGGGAATATGTTCAAAAAAACATTGGCGGCTACTCTTATAGACTCCAAGAAGAAAAACCGCTCAAAGTGGTATTAAAGGGCGTGACAACAGCCTTCAAGACTGAAGATAGAGCAATAGAACTTGCTACAATGGGCTTTACTGAGACCTCTCTGTGAAAGAGACTTCATAGACAATCAACTAAAAGGCCAATGAATATAGTACTGGTGGAATTACCGAAAAATGAACATAACAATAAAATTTACGGAATAACTGAACTTCTCTATCAGAAAATGGCAGTAGATTTTTTAGAACAACAAACCGTGTGACTCAATGCTTCAACTGCCAGGGTTTCGGGCATGGTCAACTTAACTGCTTCCTGAAACCAAAATGCGTCAAGTGTGCCGAGGAGCACCATTCGAAGGACTGCCCAAGAAAGTAAAGACAACTTCCCCCAAAGTGTGCAAACTGCGAAGAAGCGCACACAGCCAATTACCGCGGATGCCCTAAGTTTCCAAGAGTACATCAGCGACAGCCAAAATACCCTGGTCAGTACAAACCTAACAACCCATTCTGATTTCGAAAAGATCTGAAACACTGCCGAAATTGTAGAACAACAGAACAAAAGCAATGCTGAGGTTGCGACAAGAAAAACTTCTCGTTCTGAGACTAAGGACCTGTGTGAAAAATTGATGCATGTAATCAAAACATACCTACAATGAATTGCAAATTACCTTTTAAAATTATTGGTTGGAATTTTAACGGAATCAGATCAAAGAAAGAAGAATTATGGCACTTTTTAGAAGATAACTCAATAGACATTGCTCTGCTCAGTGAAACTCACCTTAAACTCCTTCAATTGATCTAAAGTTCAGGAACTATCAAACCATTAGAACTGACCGAATTACAGGAAAAAGTAGGGGAACAGCCATCATTATAAAACCCTTTTATAAATATAAAAATATGCCGATTTATACTTCAAACTTGAAAAATACTTCAAATTTGATAAAACCAGATGGGAAAACCCTCTTGCAAATCTCAGCAATTTATAAGAAGCCTGATGCACCATTATTGGAAGATAATTTGAACCAACTGATATAACACAACCACGCAATAATCGTTGCAGGAGACTGGAAGTCCAAACACCCTCTTTGGGGATCAAGGACTTCTAATAACGGCGGAATCGTGCTGCACAATTTCTTTGAAAGAGAAAGCCTCGACATTGTCGCACCTTCGTCACCCACGCATTACAGTCCACTCGGCAATCCTGATTTCCTAGACTTCGCTGTTTTTAAAAACATTCTCTGGACTTCAAGGCCAGAACCATCGACGATTTATCATCTGACCATCTCCCTGTAATCTTTTAATTGAATTGTCCAAAGGATGAATTCACAACCCAGCTCAGCCGAGTAACTAATTGGGTTCATTTTCAACAAAATCTAATCTCTACCACGCCCCCCAGACTCCCCTTGAAAACTGAGGTAGACATTGAGTCAGCAGTTGGAATTTTAAACGAGAAAATTAATAATAGTTACTCGAAAAACATCATCGTCTCATCTTCCAAATTAATAAAGAACCCAAAAATCAAAGCCTAAATAAGGAAGAATAATAAAGCTTGGAAAAGATGGCAATCAACCTGGGATCCAGCTTATATATATATAGAGCTACTTACCTCAATCTTCAAGGAAAGGTAAACCAAGCCTTTGAAGCAGAGAAATCTGAAAATTGGAATAGTTTTTTAAGCAAACTTGAATCGAGCCCAACAAACAAAGAAACTGGAAATGATCTTTCAGAGCATTTTTCCGAACACTTTTCCAAGGCGGAGGATGAGGTCCCGTCTTACTTAACAGATAACACTTGTCAACATCCCCAAGAGAATATACTATCAATGACAACGCCAAATTAAGTCAAGGAAGTGATTAAAACCTAGGTAATCACAAATGACGACAATATTACGCCGCAAATGACTAAAACCCTCCCCATCAAATAGATAGCTTTCCTCACTGGGATCTTCAATGCTGCATTACACCTGTGCTACTTCCCGAAGACATGGGAACATGCCATTATCATAACCATTCCAAAAAAATTACCTGTCAAATCACCTGAAGATCTCAGACCAATCAGCCTTATCTCTACCATCGGTAAGGTATACGAGAGGATTGTTATTCGCAGATTGCAGACATACATGGATTCTATTAACTTTATCATTCCTCAACAATTTGGATTCAGAAAAGGAAACACCAGAACCCACCAGCTAATCACAGTAATAGACTACATCCAAATAAGAAAGTCCCACAAGGAGGCAGTAGGTGCTGTTTTCCTAGACTTTACCAAAGCCTTTGATAGAGTATGGCATGATGGCTTGATAACAAAAATAACAAAAATAAATTTCCAAGGGATTTTATCAAATTCTTGAAAAACTATCTCCAGGACAGGACCTTTTCAATTGAGCAAGGGAATTATATAACCACGACAAAACCAACCCAGATTGGAGTCCCTCAAGGCTCTATCCTTGGACCCTACCTATTCAACATCTACATCAACGATTTCCCTCCACATCCAAAATGTCAAACAAAACTTTTCGCAGATGACGCAGCAATTTTATCAAACTCCAAATCAATCGGAATAATAACTACACAACTCCAAAATTACATAAACAGTATAACCAAATGGTGCAATGATTGGAAATTAGACATCAACCCAAAAGGTCTCAGACAATAATTTTTCCTCCACTATACAATAAAAAGTTCAAGCCACAATCCATCCTAAAGGTAAACCAGAGCCCTATCAACTTGACTGACAGCGTTAAATATCTTGGAGTTACCATAGACTCCAAGTTGAAATTCAACATGCATGTCAAAAATATCATAAAGAAAGCAAAAATCGCAAAAATAACATTATCAAGACTGTTCAACTATAGAAGCAAACTGACTACAAAACAAAAGTTTACTCTATACAGAAGTTGTATCCTCCCGATAGTAACATACGCACTCCCAGTTTGGTGCAAATATATTACAACCACAGACAAAAATAGGATAAACGCATTTATGAGAATCTGCCTTCGGACAAGTATAGGAGCTCCATTCAACCTATCAAACAAGTTACTGAAGGAGGACTTGAACCAACCCGATCTAGAAGATATGTACCAAACTTCCGTTAAGAAATTATACCTTCAAATGCAAAATTCAAATAACCCAACCATACAAGATATTCTACAAAATAAAGGAGATATCAAGGTCCGGGGGGACCACCTCTACTCCACCAACTCGCCATGTGTAATAAGCCAGGACACGGTGACTCGCGAGCTGTGCTCGAATGTAACACCTGTAAATTGAGACGAAATAAATAAATAAAACAAGCTTATAAGACGTCCGTGGCTCACCTGAAGCACGCAGCCTGCTGCGTGCCTCATAACAAAAACCCTCGTAAAAGATGGACGATTGGTCCATCGAAATATTGGATTAATAAATAATCTTATTGAAATCCATAATAAGCCTCATTTAAAAAATATATATATAAAGCATATATTGGATCTAAATTTATTAATCAATCAATATTTCTAGGGGCAAAACGCCTCTCTTTATCATTATATGGTTGATTAATAAATTTAGATCCAATATATGCTTTATATATATGCTCCAATATAACCTTTAATTATCTAAAATGAATTATATTGCTCGAACCATTCCAATATTATCCGCTTTATTCGTACTTCTAACTTGTAAGTGCTCCCCGGAGGGCGATTATGAGGCTCTGTAGCTCGACACATAGCATGCAAAATGTTTTAAAAAAAAAACAAATTATTTGTTATTATTTAAAACAGAGAACATGCTGATCATTCGCATGCGCAGTTTCAAACAATATATTACCAATATCTTTTTTTTTTCCTTTCGGATAGGGGATTCAAAACCTATTGGACTGGTGACACGATGGCGGGCAGAAGGACAATGGTCATAATAGCATGTGTAACTTCCTCTTACGGAACCTTGAACATATCACTTGTAGTAAATATGAGAAGCTTGAAGAGAACTGCACATCTAGCAACACAGGAATAAATTAGGGCAATTTACCTGCAGTGGATCATGATGGGACTGCAGTCGGTCTGGAAGTTTTTGGCGTTGTTGAGGAGGGTAATCAGGCTGAGCGGGTACTCCGGCACGCCCATGTCGGGCCAGCCGGTGAAATGGAAGTGGCGCACCAAGCGTGACTCGCCGTCCTACACGCCAACATTCCTCTTTGGGTAAACATCCCAATAGAGATGAATGTCGAGGACATTTGCATCTAAAGCCTATTTTGTACCTGAATGGCTAGTTGAAAAATTAAATACGGCCAACAATTTTAAAAAGTTTGCATTCTGTTAATATTTGAGATAGATCATATTACTTCGCCAAAAATAGATGAGTCAGCCCTTTCAAGCTTAATATTACCTTAGACATTTTACGAGGATTGATAATGATTTTTTTGCTTATAAAGTTTAAACTTGGAGAGTTCTAACTTTTTAAAAAAGAATTTGCAGCATTTCCTTATTGATTAATTAGAGGAAAAGATCTAACGCCAGGCTTTGCAGTAGTAAATTCATCATGCGCACCTTCTCAACTTGCAGTTGTCTAAAGGTGAAGAAGGGATATTTCTGCTCCCGCTTCAGCGTTACTTGGATGGGTCCGTAGCTGTCGGTGTCGTTGGGCCAGTACTGGGCGCACTTTTGCTGCACAAACAGGCACAGCTTGAACGCAGCCATCGGAAAAAACCACGCTGCTATTTAGTGGAGAAAGGAAATACAAGTAAGCTGAGAAGAGGAATGATCGGAGTAATAATTTATTTAAAATGCATCTTTTGATCAAATGAGCGCTGTTGATAACCTTCTATCGTAATATATTCTAATTAAATGTAGATTTTATTCTCATTTTTTTTTTATATTGATAAAAATATTTCCTATCATGAATAAAGAAAATCAAACACTTACGAATTTTTATGATTGCTGGCCTCGTCAGTGTGGTGCAGGCTCTACCTCAAAGACCCCCAAAGATGGTCATAGAGAATTGAGAAATAGGTGAGAGCATTTTAAGCCAATGTACTTTCGAACTTCTAAATATGTGAAAAACCGAGCAAATAAAGAAAGAAGATCAAGGTGTTAAAAGGATAAAAAATCATTTTAGGATATCATGCATTTAGTTCCAAATATTGGCCAAAAACATTAAATTGGGAAGTAAAAAATATATATACGAGGGTAAGGCGAAAGGTTTTCTCGGCCTGACAATGAAATACTATTATTTTCAGTTTAAAAACACTATTTTTCTATATAATCTGTGTTGATTCAATACTCAATCTTGGTCAAGTGTTTTAATTATCATGCACATATTTTTCAAATATCATTTTTATAATATGAAAGGATATTTCCTTTTATGCATACATAATCCTACAAAAGATATTGGGGTTTAAATATTTATATCTATAAATAATTTTCAAAATAATATATAGAAATTTGTTGAAATCATTGAAGTTGAAAATACTAGAATTTTCCACATACCGAGTAGCCAGTTTATCCACGTACTCCATCCCAACTCCACATTCTGATACCATTTCACTACACGTGTCTCTTTCTCTCTCTCGGCCGTGCGGCCACGTGGCGCGCGAGCACCGCGTTTTTTGAGGCTGAGATGGAGAAAATGGAGTTGAGCAACTCCTTTGAGGTATTGGCTGAAAGCCAAGAAAATGGGCTGCAAGTTCATGTTAACCTCGCCAAAATCGGCGAAGTCTCCGCCGAAATATCGGCAAAAGATTCAGAAATGGCTGAAAGCCATTCTGATTCAAACAACTACAAAGATGCAAATTCTGAGCCAGCGGCGGACGGCGGACATGCGCCGCAGTTGGGCTGACTGCCCGGAACTGGACGACCATCATATCGAGAGACAAGATGTGAGTTTCACCAAAGTGGAGGACAGGAGGAAGAGGCTAGGGGACTCCGAGGCGGCAGGCCGGAAAGCCAAGAGGGGCTGCGTCCAGGCAGCGGCCGCTAAGCAAGTCCTCACCGAACGTCCAATGCCTAAGTCAAAAGTACAAGAATGTACGACGACTCGGCAGAAACAAGCGGCGTTCAGAGCCAGGTCAGCGGCGGGCAAGGCAGAGCAATGCGTCTATCTTGAATTCTTCCCAGACTTCAGCCAGGACAAGTACTTTCTGGCGCTGGAGGCGAAGCTGGGCAATGGCTCCTTCTACCAGCTTACAAAAATAGAGGGGCATATCCTGGACGGCCTCTCCAGGGCTCAACTGGCCGACAAGCTGATTGAAGAAGGCCTCGACATGAGGGCCTTCCCCCTGCGGAAAAGAGCCGAACGCATTGTGCTCGGCAATGTTTTCTTTTTCGTGGAGGACGCCGACCTTGTCGCAGCACTTCGGCCCTATGGACAGGTGACATCCATTGTCCAGAATATGATGGAGATGGGCGACTCCAGCTGGGCTGATGCCCGTCGGGACGCTTTCATCACTCTGAAAGATGGAGTCAAGCTGTCCCAGATCCCTGCCCGGCTGGACGTCAAGTCCAAGGGGATGGCCACCCATGTCTACGTGACTTACGGGATCAAGTGCTCCCTGTGTAATAGACAAGGTCACAAACGCGCTAACTGCCCACGAAAGACCGGCCTGCAGGAGAGACACCTGTTGCTCCCCGTGGATGCTCCCCTTGTGACCACGGTTGTCCCTAGCAAGCCACCCCCCAAGTCGAACGCCCCTCCTCCTGTTGCAGCCTTACCACCGGCTGTTTCTCTCGTAGCAGACCCTCCTCCCAGCGAACCAGAGAAAACAGAAGAGGCGGTCGGCCTGAATACTCTTCCATCCAAAAAGCAGGACAAACCTAAGGCGTCCGAATCTTCACAGGAACGGCGCACTATAGCTGAAATCCAAATGGACGTTCTCCTGAAGAACGACAAGGCGTCTAAAATCATAAATAGTGTCCAAAAGCTGGGTTTAGAGAGAGATCCCCTCCTCGAGGCTTTAACGCACAACGGGAAGATGGACCGGCTCCTCGCCTAATCAAACGCCGAACAGAAAGTGGCCATCGACACCTTGGCCACAGCGCTAATGGCTCTGACAGGGAACACCAGCGACACCCTGTACAAGAAGCTGTTACGTGCCAGAAACTCTGCTCGGCAGCTGAAATGAGATTCCGGATTGCAACCCTGAACACCGGCGGTACCTGCCCACCTGGCGACACCAATGAAGCCTTGTGTGGATTTCATCATGTTTATTCATCCTTGTCTTTTTTACTTATTGTTATTATTTCTTTTTAGTTTTCATTTATCATTATAATATTTTATGAATGAGGTAATAAAAGTAGTTTCAATCTCAATCTCTCTCTCTATCATATGATCACCCCCGCATACATCAACACAGCGTGAAGTGTTCCAAGTGCAAGCGCCAGGGACATCGGCGAGCCAACTGCCCTCAACTGACCAATGAGGAGCGGCTGAGACAACAATCTGTCCCGCAAGGTCAATTAGGGTCGCCTCCACCAGCCCTGCCCAAGCCCTCCTCGAAGCCTGCTACAACCCCAACACAGGCGAACTTCTCCAAGTTTGTCCCGGAGTCTACAGCCCTTGAGGCTGATTCTTGGAAACCAAGCATCATCCCAATGATGCAACCATCCCTCCAACCAGCGCCTCACTCCAACAATGCCGTGTTGACACCAGCGGCGCCCTGCCCAGCCCCTAAAGAAGCGTCATCAAAACCTAAACAAAAACCTCGCGCTTCGCGCTCAAAACCTAGCTCCATGACGAAAGACAGCAACGAGGAACCCTCTGGGAGTCAGGAGGAAGATCCCGCTACTGTCAATCTATTGGCGTATAAGCAACTCAACGAGGCGCTGAAAATGCTCCATATTTGAGAGTTCTGAAAAGGAGGGAATCGCAAATGTTAAGATAATCGATGCTATCGCATCTCTCCGCTCGACATCTAAAAACTCTCATTGAAACCATCAAAGCAGGGCAAGCAAAGACTCTGCACACCCTGATCGGTAAAATAATAACACTTGTAGAGGACAAGAACAGTACCGTCTACAAGAAGCTAACTACCTTTCGAGCAGCAAAAACTAAGATTATGTCATGAGCTTCCGCATGGCATGTCTAAATGTGCGCGGCATTGCCGTTCAATCTAGGAGTGTGGAGATGTTCTGCTTCCTTAATTAACATGCAGTTGATGTCGCGTTTGTGCAAGAAACAAACGTGCTGGCTCTGAATAATGTCCGGGACCTCTGCCTCGGCTACAGCGCCGTTTTCGCGCCAACATCGACTCCGAGAGGATTCGGCCTCGCCGTCGTCGTGGCGCCGGGAATCACCGTCCTCTGGCACCGCGTTCTGTGGCCAGGCAAGATCACCATTGCCAGCATCAACATCCGGTAACTCGAGACCCGCGTCATCAACTGCCACCTATCCCACACTCCTGAAGAACAGAATCTCCAACTGCAGGTCATCGCAGAGGAAGCCATCAGGGAAGATGCGTGGGCTCTTGGTGACTTCAACATCTCCGAGGAGTCCGCGAGCGACATCAGGTCTGGAGCCGCGGAAACCTTCGCGGAACTCCTGGACCGGACCTCCCTCGTCGACACCGCCACATCTTCGATGCCACACATCTGCCTACGAGGGTCGCCAGTTACGGAATCCGGATAGACGCCGCCCGTCTGGATCGAGTTCTAATACCATCAAG
The DNA here is from genome assembly GCA_030710605.1 of Cordylochernes scorpioides. Taxonomy (NCBI): domain Eukaryota; kingdom Metazoa; phylum Arthropoda; class Arachnida; order Pseudoscorpiones; family Chernetidae; genus Cordylochernes; species Cordylochernes scorpioides. The sequence goes on from CP092886.1 coordinate 103,864,123, forward strand.
ACTCTCCGGACGCGTCACCTGTTACTGGACCCTCAAATACCGCTGTTCGGACCACCGTGCCATCCTCCTCTAAGTGGGGGATCCCCCTTCACCATCTGCGCCATCCATTTCCGCGCTGCTTCGATCAGCACCAGTCATCGAGAGAGTTGAGGCGCTTCTCGGCGAAGCCTCACTGAAAATCGTAAACATCCCTCCTGGAGATCTTTGGAGAGAATGGGGGAAACTGAAGCGGGAGCTGGTTGAAGACATTAAGTGCCTCTCTATTCCCCGCGCTGAAGACGAAAACTACATCGCCAGAGCAAGCCGTTTCCTGCGTTCCAGGCTCGAGGCCGAGATCGTACACGCCGACTACCCTTGTCTGCCTAAGATCGGGCGCGCTCTGCGCGTCCGACTACATCGTTCGGAAATGGCTACCGTCTTCGACGCCCAGGGAAACCCCGTCGAGGGAGAGAGTCTGAGGCACACCGTCTACAACTCCTTCAGAGAGCGTTTCGACAGCTCTGCCTGCAGCCCGGAGGCCATCACTGGGTTTCTGCAATGAGCAACGGAGAGCATCACCCTGGAGGACAGTGACCCGCTTCATCGAGCAGATATAACCTTTAGCGAGGTGGAAACTGCCATCAGCCGTCTTCCACAAGGGAAAGCGGCTGGTTGAGATAGCGTGTCCTGCGAGCTCGTCAAGGGCTTCGAGGACTTCTTCGTGGGGGCTATACATCGAGCCATCCTCGAATCCAAGCTTCGCGGGGCTCTGCCTGAATCCTCAAAGAGAAACATCATCTGCCTCGTCCCCAAAGCGCACGGTGGTCCGGCCCTAAGTGGCTACAGGCCTATATCTCTACCAACGGCGGACTACAGAATCGTCAGCGGCATACTTCTGGGTCGTCTTCGTCGCCACCTACCAGCCATGGTGCCGGAATGTCAGACGTACGCCGTTCCGGGAAGATGCCCCTCCTGGAACATCGCGTGTGTGTCTGACGAGGTGGCCCTGGCCGTCAAGAACAAGTCGCCGCTGGCAGTCATCTCCACTGACCTGCAGCCCACCTTTGACAATGTGGACCGAGAGTTCCTGGCCGCCCAGATGCGCTCCATCGGCCTACCTCAGCCCTTCCTGGAAGGGCTCCACCTTCTCTACGCGCAGGCCGATGCTACTATCAAGGTCAATGGAAACTTCACCTGCAGCGCAGCCCTTTTCTCCATCTTCACCAGTCCCCTCTTGCGCCAACTAGAGAGAGCTCTCGGAAGAGGGAACGTCCTGGCGTACGCCGATGATATTCTCTTGCTGATCCGCGAGGATTGGCAGTTCGAAAAAGTCAAGACCATTTTTGACGAATTCCGGCGGGCGTCAGGAGTATGCGTGAACTTCACCAAAAATAAGGTGTTTCGTGCGGCGCCTGGAGGGACCGCGCCGACTCTCCGCTGGGCAAATCGTGGTCTTCTTCTTCCATCACGGTGCTGGGCTTCGAAGTTACATCTGGCCAAGGAACATCGGTCCAGGAAAATCACCTACCTGACATCCTGGAGAGAGAGCAATCTCTAGATGGACCCCATACGTCCGTGGCTTCTCCCTGGTCGGGCGAGCAAGAGCGGTCAACTCGCTGGTACTAACGGCAGTGCTCCATCATCTGCACGGCTACCTACCCTGCGGCGCCACTATCGACAAACTACAGGCCAGACTGACGCGGTTCGTCTGGGGGTCCCGCTATCGAGCCGTCTGGCTTCCGAGTACTGTTCTGGCTCGTCCCGTGTCCGTCGGTGGAGTTAGATTACTGTACATCAAGACTCAGCTTCAGCTTGCCTGCTTCAAGGGGGTCCAGACCGCACACAGGGTTGGAGGCCGAAACGCCTACTCATGGCTGGTGGAGAGTGGAGTCTGGATGGCTCCCATGTCTTCGGGGGCTTGGCTGCCACCACGTCGTCGCCGTTTACTGGAGTTGTGGGAACAGGCCTCCCCCATCCTGGTCCTGAATCACCGCGTAGTGCCCACTCCCGCCCTTCTGAACCTACCTCTCGTCGGTGTCTGCAGGTTTCTGGCGACGCCATCGCTTCGGGCTCCCTCAAGGTGGAGTGGAGTACGCGTCCGCGACCTGGCGGGCGCTGCTCCGTCGCTCACCACCAGAGTGACGAAGAACACCTGCGACGATGCAGCCGCCCTTGTTCCTTTCTGCCGGCGTCTGGTGGCGGAAAACGCGGAGAGCTCACATCAAGAGAGGAGCCTGGAGGAAGCCGTGGTGCTGCGCGGGACGGCTACGCCGTTTTTGCGCATCAGCACACGCACTGCGCGTCACATGTTGGAACGTCCCCGCCTGGCCGCCGTTCCCATCTCGCGGTATCTCCGGCGCTGGGCGCCTGTCGTCGACGTGCCCTCCACCAGCCTGGCGTTCTCATCTCTCCGTCGCTGCTCTTTCGGGGGCCATGCAGCGGACATCACTCTGCGGCTGGCCCTGCACGCACTGCCTCATCCGGGGCACACGGCGTCAAGCCAGCCCGTCTGAATCGCCTGCGGCTCCAGCGACCTGTCGCTGGCCCACCGCTACTGGTCCTGCAGTGCCGTCCGCCCTCTCATCCGAGAGGTATTCTCCATCATCGGGCGGCCGCCGGACCTGCAGTCCTGGACTCGTTGGACCTCGAGGACCATGCCAACACCATCTCCGCAGCGGCGAAGCATGCGATATACGTTTTCTTCGTAGATCGCGAAATGCGTGGTATCGCTGGAGACCCGCTGGCGATCTTCCACTAAGCTCTGCAGCTGTGGCTGAGGCGGCATGTACAATGTCATTGTACATAACATATTGTTTATATCTATTTCTCGTTTTTTCATGTTAATTTCTCATAATTAGTGCGGACTGTGCACTTTCCTGTATTGACAAGATGTCAATAAAAATAAGTTAATTGTCAATTGTCTCTCTCTATGATCAAAATAATATATTTTCTCTACAAATATATTCTTCAAGAATTTATATTTAGCCTCAAGACAATTGTGGGAAGAATGACTGAAACGTTTCCTTGTCACAAGATGGCAAATTGAGCCAAACTTTTTTTATATAAAGATAAATAGAATAGAAATATATTAATAGAAATAAGTATTTTGAAAATAGAGCAATCCATAATTAAATCTTTAATTAACAAAATATTTTAAAAACTTAATTCTGTTGACGTTATGTGGCGCTGAAATTGTTGTTGACACACTTTAAAATGTTATAACACCTTGATAAAGGTTGGCGTTCAGCCTACTGAAATATTGGTAAAATAAATGATATTTTGATCCAATATATGCCTTTTTAATTAAAGAAATAAGTATATGATGATGAAATTTAGATTGGTCTCACATTATAGTCTATTCGTTTCATTTTCTAAATTATCGAGGCATTATTGGTATGAACTTATATTCGTCTTGTATGGATATATATTATCTATGATTATCTTTGGGTCATGTCATAAGCGATCTTCCATTTGGAATATACGAGAATATACTCGTATTCTCATTTTAGGTTAGAATTGAGAGAATCTCTGGGCCTTGCATCCTGAACAACAATATTAATGTTGATGACCCTTATTCTGTAGGTGGGGCTAAAATACTTGCCATTGTTTGTCATAATATCGCTAAATCTTGTTGGTGTATGTGTAAGAAAGAAGGACTAAATGATAGTAATGACGATCCACGTGTCCTCTCTCTCTCGATGAGTAATACCTTCCAGACAGTTGCCAACTTCTAGACGCTCCAGGAGAGTCTAAACTATATCAAAATTAAATTTTCTACATTTTCAGATAACTAGACACGACGCTAACCTTTCCGTGTTCCCAGACGTTCACTGCCATGATGATGACTCGGACGTTCTCCTGCCAAGCCATTCTCCAGAAGTCAGGGACAGTCTCATCAAGCGGACCTAGAAAAGACATGCGTGAAATTTACTAAATATTTTCGATGGACTCTGACCACATAATAAAAAGAAGATTAAATTAACGTCATTAATAAAAGTTATTTCTTGTACTTTATTAGGTTCTAATTAATAATTTCGAGTGATGCTTAATCAGGAAAGAAAAATGGTAGAACTCCCGTGTGTGTTACAGTTAGCTTGGTGTTTCTCCATCACAAACCATTGTCTCTTTGGAAACTCTGCAAGGCGCATTTTGATCGGTCACCTGTGAGTTCAAATTTGATCCAAGTTGTGAGATGCTTTAAACAGAATCTCTTTGGAGCATAGAGTAGGCCAAGTTGGGTTAGGTTCTGTAAATTGCATTTTAGTTATAATCCAAAATTGAGAAGTGATTTAAAGTTATAACCATCTTATTCTATTAAAATAGGCGGTACCATTTTTTCACAATAAAGGATCACACACACAGGTTCTTCTCACTCCCCTTTAAAAATAATAAAAAGAGAAAAACTTCCAGAACATAATTCGGATTTGAAAATTTGGGCATTTAAAGCATTATTTATGAAAAATAGTTATGCCATTTTTTTCCCGAATACTAAATTCATATTTACAAAGCTTATATATGTTATAGAAGGTACACATTCATCAAGAAATTGGGACGCTGCATCAGCATCATTCTTGATCCAAGCGGTAGATTAGATTTCTGCTTCCCTACTGCAAGAGTGTTTTGTATATGATTTTATTTAACGTTATGGGCTTATTTTTTCGTTATTGCCATCAGAGTAGAAAAATAGCAGCCAATGAGTTGTCTATTAGGTATACCTGAGGTTATTCAAATGCTATAAAATATAAGCTAAGTCATTTACACCCAGTTAGAAAATATTTTTGTTCTTAAAACAGTAATTTTAATGCTTGACACTACACTGCAAATGGAACACCAAAAAAGAGTGGCCGGAAAATTATGCAAAATTTAGGGTAGACGCGCCTCACCGAGTTTGGCAAATGATGTCAAATTCGCAGCTCTCGTGCGCACGTGGAACAAGATATAAGTGAAGAAACTTGCATAAAGGACAGTATTCGTGCCGATATTTATTAATGGAAAATCATCGTAGAAATTTTGTTCTAGTTTCTAAAGACACGTGTAATAGCAGACAATGCAAGGCCGTCGTCAACGGAGGCATTTCTACAGACAAATGCTTTTACGAGGGGCATGGTGATCGGAATGAAAAGGGCAGGTTGGTTCATACGTCAAATCGCAGCTGACAGACACCTGGAGGCGCCCACAGTGAACAGACTGTGGAGATGATGAGAAAAAGGAAATGAGGCAATATATAGGAATTCCGGTGCAGCCAGTAGACGTCAGCACACGTGATCGGCGTATCCTTCGACAAGCAGTGACGGACCCACATGCCACTTGCACCTTCATTATGCAAAATGTGCATGACACCCTAGATCATTCCATATCGAACAGAACCATTTCTTGTCGATTGGGTGCTAATGGCTTGCATTCATGTCGTCCGGTAAGAATAGCAACAATGCGGAATCATGATTTGGGTGGCAATCGCGTATGATACTAGGTCATATTTTGTTCGTATTCAGGGCACTATGACGGCCCAATGATACGTTAATGATGTATTGCGAACGGTGACACTCCCCTACCTTCAGGGGTACCCAATGCCCTTTATCAGCTGGATAACGCCCGACCGCACACTGATCGCATTAGCCAACAAGTTCTGCAAGATGTACATATGCTTCCCTGGCCACCGTACTCTCGTTACCTCTCACCAATCGAGCACGTCTGGGACATAATTGGGCGCCGTTTTCCTGCCTTGCCTCAGCCGCGTTCAGAAGACGAACTGTGCAAAATGGTTCAAAGGTAATAGAGAGCCCTCCCTCAGGACGTCATCTATAGTCTGATTGACTCTCTACGTAGACGTGTTGCTGCGTGCATCGCCATCCGCGGTGGTCTTACTTGCTACTGAGCCGACGTATCGCTCTGTATTATGACTATAATTTTGAAATAAAAAAAACCTATTGTTCGTTCCTGCCTCTCTCCGTTTGCCAAGTTTCATCACTTTCTGGTCCCTTTTTCTTGGTATTCCATTTTCAATGTCCCGCAGTGTATATCGTAGAGATTTTTTTCCCTTTAAGAAGTGTTTTAAAGTTTATTAAATTTATAACAAATGACCAAAAATCATTAAGGCTTGCATTGATCATCAGAGAGATATTTATTTTGGCAACAACATATGCTTTCAAATCTTCTCTCATCAGCAGACCCAAATTCAAGATCTATAAAATTATATGAATGCACGCGCACAAAATGTGTTCAATAAATTAGAAAGTGGGTGAAAGGTATATGTTAAAAAATTAAAATACCGAATAAAAAATAAACCTATAGTAACACTGCGGTTTGTAACATCACGTGTCTTTATGTGGCAAGCGTTTGTAGGACTTTTTAGAAAGCAAGCACTGAAGGCTATTTTCTAGGGATCTAAATAGTTATCAACGATTTTTAAATCAAATTTTGTTACAAAATCGGTTATTCCCTTAAAACTTCAGAATTGTTGAAATTAACATCTGGCGATGAACATTTTAAGCAAACCGAAGCATCTAAATTGTTTTCTCAATTTTGAAATGGCATAGACTCATTGGGAAAGGCAGAGCGTGTTGTAATTCAATCCTGGTTAGGAACTCCCAAAACCTAACACAAATTGAAAATTTGCGATATAAAAATCCAAGAAAATATTATGAGACATCGTGGAAGAAACAGAATTATCAAAACCCTTTAATTGGAAAAATATTCAAAGAAGGCTTGCAATTAAAGGAAGCGCCGTCAAAATGTGCCCCCCAAAATGCTGAAAGCTCAACAAAGAAGGATCACGTTGATGGATCTAGAAACATGCTTGAAATGGTCGAACTAAGCCAAAGGATTTTAAAAAGAAGTAAATTTGACACTAGAGTGGACATGATAGAGGAATTGAAAAAAGTTCTGAAGAAATCTCAAAATACGACTTTTAATAATTTTCGAATCATGGCAGAAACACACGATAGATACTATATAAAGGAAAGGGAGTATTTTGAAGAATATATTGAAAATTTATTTTAGTAGCCTACTATTTTTTTACTATTTTGCAATTATATTGGAAAGACTTGTATTTTAGATTCAGAAAAACGAAAACTCTCTTCAAAATCAGAAAAAGTTTCTTGTAAGCCTAAATATATAAAAATGACTACTTCAGAATGAAAAGATATATATAGAAATTATATTTTCTTTCATTAAAAAACATCAATTTTAATATAGAAATAATTTCTTTAAAGAACATATTTTTATAACTCCGTTTTCGCTTTTTTTTAATATAACAATATCCTAACTAGATATATAACTAACTTATATAATAATAATATTTTCCCTAAAAATGAAAATATTTGTGAAGAAAAAAATTAAAGATAAAATTATAACCTCGATTGCCCATTATATATATTTAAAAATCCTATATTTTATACATTCTAGAGTTATTTACGAATAATTTTCACTAAACTCCGATATAGGTAATGTATATAAGCGGCAAATCAAATCATATTTATTAATGTCCAATAGGAAGAAGAATGAGAGACTTTTACTTCAGTCACATTCATCGGTACTTACCCTGAGTGGCAATGAAAGCTCTCCTCCTTTTATAGCTCTGAAACATCAACTAGTGCTTCAAACCATGGCCCACAGTCAAAGGAAATCTATAAGAGGAAAAAAGAGACCGACAATTATTGTATAAGGAATAATAAAGTTTGCCTTCGATATTTCATCCTTCAAATTAATCAAAATTGATTGAAGATTATTTAAATGACACCAGTGTAAGGTGTCTCATAGAGAGTGACTCACGTCCACCCAGTTGGCGTTGATGTAGTCCGAGTCCGGGTCGTCGGGCAGCGGGGTGAGGACGACGCGGGTCTCATCATCTGGCCACAATGCGGTAATATTACTAGTAGTAGTAGTAGACAGCTATCTTTTTACCTCCTTTACTTGGTCACTTTTAAATCTTTACTCTGTTGGAGTGCGTGGTGGACAGATCTTTCGCCTATTTATGTGTAACTTCTCGTATCTTCACTCTGGTAGAGTGTTAGACAGATATTTTCACCCCCTTTATGTGTAAATTCTCATATCTTCACTCTGGTAGAGAGTGATGGACAGCTCTTTTCACCCCGTTTACCTGTCACTTCTTAAATTGCCATCATTCTGTATGATGCAGTGTCATTCTTTCACTTATCATTTGCAAAACCTTTTTGTGCAAAACCTTCTTGTGTTTAAATTTAACAATATATATTGTGTTTTCAGTAAATCAGTGTCAAAATGGGCTAGACATTTGTAGGTCGCAGTGGGGAATAGAGAGAAGGTACATTTTTAAAAGTTCTCTCTTTTGACCGTGTGGCCACGCAGCGCGCGAGCTTCGTGTTTTTTTTTTTTTTTTGATAATGGAGAGCCGTGTACCTCCAATCTTTAATCCCTTCCAGGTATTGGAGGATAGCCCTGCCACTGAGGCAAAAGATGGTATGATTCTCGATGAGAATGAACACTCGGTAATGGCGCAAGTTATCAAGTAATAATGGAATCCTCCCAATGGAAACATTAAATTCCCAAGAGAAAAACAATATCGACATAAGAAGATGCAAATTTAATTACTTCGAAAAATGAAAAGAATGTACATACGAATCGAGGCTTGAGAGAAAGAATCGAAAGGTTGGCAAAGGCCTTAAGTTCCAAAAAGAAAAGGCCAATAGTCTCCAATCCAACCAGCAAAAGTTGGGAAGACTGAATACATCGCAGCTAGGCCACCTCAACAAGTAAAAAGGAAAAATATATATTTTAACGGCGATTAAGAGCAGCAGTCAGAAACAAAACCTCGTCAGGACTAGGTCGGCAGCTGCGAATTTTCACAAATGCTGTTTCGCGCGCGTGAAGCGTGGAATTTCATCCTGTCCAATATATTAAGGCACTGAAAGAGATACCGGGGAGTCTTCGGTGTACTAGCTGATGAAGATGTCCAGCCAGGTATTGGTCGAGTGGGCCAGCGTCGACTTGGCGAAGCGCCTAGTTGTGGGGGCCTCACCATCGGAACCACCCTTCTAAAAGCCTTTTAAAATAGGATAAGAGAGCATATATATATATATTATGATGCATTAGCGCGCTATCTATTATGAAAATTCGAAACTATCATAGACGCGTATGATTCTTTTACAAATTAAGCAATTTCTACTGCCCTTATTGCAATGGAAAAATTAATGGGAGGGCCTGGCTCATCAGTGGTGAATCCTCTCAGCGGTTTCGTCAGTTTAATCTACCATACCGCTGCTATATTGCATTTTTCTATCTTCCTTTTATAGTGATACTGATGCTAGACTCTTGGAATGGGTATTTTAGATGAACTATGGACATAAGCTTTGAGGAAATTGTTCAAATAAAAGACTCATTGTATAAGACACATTGTATGTAATTCTTCTGTCCTCAAAGCTTATGTCCATATTTATCTAAAATACCCATTCCAAGAATCTAGCATCAGTATCACGATAAAAGGAAGATCGAAAAATGCAATTTAACAGCGGTATGGTAGATTAAACTGGCGAAACCGCTGGGAGGATTTACCACTGATGAGCCAGGCCCTCCCATTAATTTTTCCTTTGCAGTAAGGGTAGTAGAAATTGTTTAATTTGTAAAAGAATCATACGCGTCTATAATAATTTCGAATTTTCATATATATATTAGATAATAAAAAGGCATATATTGGATTTAATAAAATATTTATTTTGCCAATATTTCGGCTGGCTGAACGCCAACCTTTATCGAGGTATTACATTTTTGCAATATTTTGAAATGTTGGCAAAATAAGTATTTTATTAAATTCAATAAAGGCCTTTTTATTACCTAATGGATTAAATATGGATTGCTCTATTTTCAAAACCATATATATATAAATATATGCAACAAAGTAGGCATTTCCTGACCAAGAGCACATGTGCTTTTCAGAAAGCAGAGCGCCATCTGGTGGAACAGAAATCAACTAAACATTGGTTTAGCCTTTTCCCTGATATTTGGCCAACCCAATTTCTTGATAAATCAAGAAAAGCTATCCACGAACGCGTTACGCGCTGTTGGCGCTTGTCAGCGTGGAGTAGGCTATACCACTGCGACCAAAAAGAATTTTGGTTCCAGTCGCTTCTTGAAAAACAAAAAAAAATGGGTATTTAAGGCCAAACTTACGTGAATACGTCATATGTCATTCGGATGAAGCCCTACCTGGACCCTGAAGAACAACATTCTATACTAGTAGGGAACACCAGCCGTGATAGATTTCCTTCCAGAACAAGGGCTGAGACAAGCTAATCAGCGGGTCGCTGTTTTCTCTAAGGAGGGAGTAATGTCAAGCGGCTCAGCGGTTCCAACCACGAGAGGCCCCATGGGACGCCTGTCAATCATCCCTGGACACCGGGTGTGAGGGGTTCGCGGAATTTGGCCGGCGGGGGGAGCTGACATCCCTCATTAGGATTGTCTTTTAACTTGGGGTAAGTTGTACTCCCTCTCTCTCCCTATAAACACCCCTTATAATAAATTATTTATTCCCAAATTTACCCTTGCTTTATTTATCTCCGCGACAATATATTCACAATTGCCCCCAGTAAATTACACAAAAATGATGATCGATTATCAAATTATATACATATTTCAAAACAGTTTCAATAGCCTCCGAAAGATGGCGGGACAAGTCCAGGGAATGTTATAGCTGATTAAATCAGTCGCCATTTTATTTGTTTACAAAATTAAATATATAAGAAATATATATAACATTACATATTTATATTAGTCCCTTTGAATTATAAAAACAATATGGCAATATTATCACACAAATTATACTGTTTAAATATATATCTAGACTTTAACATTTCTAAGCTAAAAACACATTTCAAAGTCCAGTCAAAATCAAAATCCCAGACATTCTAGAGCATTAGACAACTTATTTTTAGTTAAAGCTTTAGTTAAAAAATCAGAAAGATTATTTTCAGATTGTATATATTATAAAATGAAATTATTTGAAATAAGTTGTTCATGTAAGTAAGAAATAGCTCTGATCATATGTGCTGAATTGGCTGATATATTAAAATATTTGTACAAAGTTCTATAGCTGAAATATTGTCACAGTATATTTTAGTGGGTTTATAGCCATTTTCTAATTGAAATAGTTCCTCAATAATGTATTGTAAATGGATTGACTTCTTATAGCAACTTAACAATGCTTGTAATTCACTATCACAAGTAGAAAGTGAAGGATGTGCTTGAAATTTAGAGTTCCAAGATATCAAATTGTCTCCAACAGTAAACAAATATCCAGTAACTGATTTCCTTTTGTACTTACCATCTTTCCAGCTAGCATCAGAAAATCCAGTAAGTTGGGTATTACCTTTATTGTAACATAAGGCAAAGTTAATAGTTTTTTCAAGTATCCAAAAATTCCTTTTAATGCATTAAAATGAACTTCCCTAGGATCCTGTGAATATTTTGAAAGCTGTGTCAGAGGAAAAGATAGGTCAGGTCTTGTCTTTACACTTAGAAACAGCAAATTTCCTAGGATTTCTTGGTATTTTTTGGATCACATTTCTTGGAGTTTTCATATTGTGAAAAATCAATATTTACATCTAAAGGTGTTGATTTAGTTTTGCAGTTTTCCATTTCAAATTTTATTAAGATATTTTCAATATAAGCTTTCTGGGTAATGAATATTTTGCCATTTTCTTTGTATATTTCCATTCCTAGCAAATTGGTATTTTTAGTGTTTTCCTTGAGTTTGAATTTATTATTATTTTTTTATATGGCTTGATTTAGTATATTTGAATCTGAATATATGGCTAGAATATCATCCACATATATTCCCAGAATTATCTTAGAATTGTTCTTCTCATATATAAATACACATTTATCTGAGGTTAGATTTTTTAAACCTTCATCTAAAAGATGACTTTTGAGGGTGTCAAAAATACTTTGGCTGATTGATGAAGACCATATATTGCCTTTTTGAGTTTGCAAACCATGTTTTTATCACCCATTTCAAAACCTTCAGGTTGTAACATATATTGTTTTTCTTGGAGGTCACCATACAAATATGCTGTTTCAATATCATAATTTTTAAAATCATAATTTTGCTTCGTAGCATAACAAAGTAATATTCTGAGTGTATCAGAACTTATAACTGGTGAAAATGTTCGATAGTAAACAATTCCATATTTTTGAGAATAACCAGCTGCAACCAATCTGGCTTTGTATCTTTTTCCTATTATGGGGTCATTTTTAATGGTAAAAATTCATTTGCATTTGATTGGTTTTGTTCCTTTAGGAAGTGGTTCAATGTCCCATACATGGTGTTCTAATAAAAAAATTATTTCTTTTTTCATGGCTTCTGTCCATTTAATTGCTTGTGGGCATTCAATTGCTTCTTTATAAGTTTTTGGTATATGATTTTGATACCGAATCATTAATAGAGCATCATTTGGTGCTTGAATAATTGAATTTTTTTCATATTCTTTTTCACTCAAACTTGGTATATAATAGAAGCCTGGTCTATGTGTGTGTCTAAAGTTGCATCTTGTATTTGATGCTAGATTCTGAATTTCAACAGAGGATTCTTTATCTCCTGATGATGAATTTGTTTCTTCTTCTGCAGGTCCATCTATCTTGATGATTGAGTAATCTGTGCTGTCTTGTTCATTAGAAGTTAATAGTTCTGCACCTTTTTGATTTTCTAAAAATGCAATATGTCTTGTTTCTGTAATTGTAAAATTTTCTGGGTTGAAGATTCTATATGCTTTTCTGCATGAAGAATATCCCACAAAAATGCCTGTTTTAGTAATTTTTTTCAAATTTAGATCTTTTATGTTTAGGTGTCCAGAATTCTACTTTGCATCCAAAAACCTTTAAGTGAGAGACTGTAGGTTTTCTTCCAGTGAACATTTATTCTGGAGTCTTGTTAGTATTATGGTAAGAAGGAGTTCTATTTTTAAGGTATGTATAGGTATTCATAGCTTCAGCCCAAAATTTTATTGGTAATTCAGATTCTATTAATAGGGCTCTTGTTCCTTCTATTAAGCTTCTGTTAGCTCTTTCACATCGTCCATTTTGAGCAGGGGAAAAAAGGTAGTTCTTTGATGTTCTATTCCTTTCCTTTTCAGATAGGATTCCAATTCTTGGTTGTTGAATTAAGTACCATTATCACTCCTGAATTTTTAATCCTTTTATTGGTGGTGTTCTCTATATATTATATAAATTATTTAAGTATTTCTTAGTTTCTGATTTTGCTTTTAAGAATCGAGTGAATAATTTCCTTGAATAGTCATCTACTATAGTAAGAATAAATCTTTCGTTACCAATAGATTCTTCTTTTATGGGCCCAATTAAATCAATATGCAAAAGTTCTAATGATTGTGAGAGAGGTTTGAATTTTTTCAATTCTTTTAAAAGGTTTTCTTGAGTATTTAGATTTAACACATGTAATGCAATCATTTATGTCTTCTTTAGATATGCAATCAAATTTGTATACTAATTTTTGTTTTCATTATAGTCATGTAATTTCCATTAGGGTGGCCCAATCTTTTATGCCAAATATCCCAATTAACTTTGAAGACTTTATCTTCTTCATCCCTTGAATCAGAGGAGTTTATTATATAAAAATCATCAATTTTTGGAGCTTCCAATATGACTTGATCCTTGAAATCTATTATAGTACATTTGTGTCTTTGCTAAAAAGTATTCTTTGGTAGTCTTGTACTAATTTTCCTACAGACAACAAATTTTCTTTGATTTGTGGAACAAATAGTACATCTTTGAGGATAAGTAAATTTTCTTCTTTTGTTTTGATTTTCACATTTCCTATAGCTTTGGATTCAATTTGAGTGTCATCAGCAAAGAGTATTTTCTTTTCCTTATTTTCCGAATCTTTTAAAAGTTCAAAACAGGATGTCATATGGCTTGTAGCACCATTATCAATTATCCATTCCTGTTCACTCTTTTCTTGATTTTTGGCTATGAGACAATTTGCTGCCTTTTCATTATGGGAATTTCCAGTTTGTTTCTGCTGATTTCCGAATTTAGGTTTATAGCCACTTGTGCTGGGTTTGTTAAGATCTTCTCTTCTATTATTATTGCCTTTATTTTTTGGATTATGCCAGCAGTCATTAGCTTTGTGTCCTATTTTGTTACAGATATAACACTCAGGCTTATATTTAAATTTATTTTTTGGATAAAATTTCTTTGATTCACTTTGTGATGTTTTATATGCAGATGAGGATGAAAAATCTTTCTCATGGTACCTTTCTTGATACAGGGAAAACTGTGATTTAATATCTGAAAGTGTAGGATTATTCATAGTATTTATTTGCATGGCAATAATATTGTATTTTTGTGGCAGGCCTTTAATTACCGAATAGATAAATTCTTCACCATCTATGGTGACTCCCATAATTCTGGCATTTTCTAATAATTTTTCTGATCTATGAAGGTAGTTTTTCCAACTTTCTTCAGGATACATCCGAAGACGAGAAACATTATTTCGTGCCTCAATACTTTTCTTTTTAATGTCTCCTTCATATCTTTTGGTTAAGGATGCCCATATTTGTTTAGATGTTTTGCATGTGAGAATTAATGAAACCTGAGAATCTATCATGGCACAAGTTATAATACCTTTTGCTTGTGAGTCTTTTATTTTCCATTTTTGTCTTCCTGATTCTTCTCCTGGAGGATCTTCAATCAAAAAATTGATCAAATCTTTGCTTTCTAAAATCGATTCAACCCTATATTTCCAACTTGGAAAATTATCACCATCAAATTTTGCAATTGGTATTTCGTTCATTTTATTTTCCAACAAATTTTAGTTTATATTGAATATGAAAAAGAAAAAACAATATTTTGTTGAAGATTTTCTCTAGACAACAAAATTTATTTTGCTTTACGCATAAATACCGATTAGGCTTAAGTCTTTTGCTATTATTTCCTTTTATTACAATATTCAATAAACCACGCTCTGCTACCAATTGTATTAATTCGGGTTGAGTTAAAAAAGATAACCTTTTTTATATCATTATTTTATTTAAGATCCAATTTAAAAGAAGGAAAGAACAAAAAAATATTATAAGCTTCTTGTTTACAATTTATAAGTTAGAAGAACAAAATCACAGCGTTGTCAAATCATTTTTGGTCATTTATATATATCTTCAGTTAAGCGTCTTTACGCAAATTTGGCCTTAAATACCCATTTCTTGGTTTCTCAGGAAGCCTCTGAGACCAAAAAATATTTTGGTCGCAGTGGTACAGCCTACTTCACGCTGACGAGCTCCAACAGCGCGTAACGCGTTCGTGGATGGCTTTTCTTGATTTATAAAAATATTGGGTTGGCCAAATATCACGGAGCAAGTTAAATAAACGTTTAGTTTATTTTTGCTCCACTAGATGGCGTTCTGCCATCTAAAAAGCACATGTTCTCGTGATCAGGATAGGCTTCCTTTATTTTAAATATATATGTAGTAAGGTAGTCGATCCTGTAGGATGACTGTAGTGTGTTGGTTAAATGCAGTTGTTGTGGCCTCAATGTTAGAGTGGGTTCAGGCGTGAATGTATTGCACCAAAGAACGAGACATGGTAGATGTCACCACGGAGATGGCGAGAGAGCAAGTGTAGCTGACGCCGGTCAGGGGAGAACTGTCTAGAGGGGTCTGTCAATCGTGTCTCAAATTGGACTAATCTGTTTGAGTAAAAAAGGGGCACACCCTTGGGGCACGACTTGTTTTTCGGACCTCTTTCCTCCTACTGGCGCCGACTGTCATTCACCCGAAATTTTATTTGTTACCTTGGCAATTACACTACATCTATATAACACATGGAGACATAAATATATATTGGAATATATTACAACAGTTTATGCCCCGGTTGATAAAATTAGCTTATGGTGAATATAAATGAAATCATAAGATAATTATAATGGGGGAAAATAATTTGTATACAAATTGGTTTAATATATTATTGGGTTGTAGAATTATAACATTGGGTATGTTTTACTTAATAATAACGATTATTAATAAAAAGAGAAATGTTGACAAATGATAATGTTAAGCCCAATGTATAAAAATATATGAAAAAGGAATTTTAAAAAATGTAAAGATATAAATATAAATTTGGGTGATTATATAGAGCATTGAATGTTGGAATTAATAATTGAAAGTACATTGAATTATAGGGTGAGCTGATTTAAAATTCTAGATAGGTTGACTTAGAATAGATTCTGGTACTGCGATGCAGCGCGACATTATGTGATTGTAGGCATTGGTCCATCTACAGTATGCTGAAGGTATTCGACATGGGCTGCCCTATCAGACGGATTTGGGAATGGTTGGTGGAAGCTTTGGTCGAGAAAAAGAGTGATAGAAAGTGTGGCAGAGAGAGAGTCGTTCTGTCGCATTAAAAAAACGATTTGGCCGCGGTAAGGCAGTGATTGAAATTAAAAAAAGAAAAGATTTCCCGAATGTGAGGAAAAAAAGGGCGTTGATGCTCGAACCGGGCCGTGAATCCTCATCTAACTAGCTGCTCAAGTTCGACTGTTGGGAAGGTTACACGGGGGGGGGGGGGGGGGGGATTTATAGTTAAGATAGAATCGATGTGAGATATCAAAGTTTTAGCGGATAGTAACGATCTCTCTGAGAAGGTATGGGCTGTAATGCCATGATAATTTGGAGGGTAATGGTGTCGAGGCATTTTCTAAAATTTGAATCAAAAAATCTTAAAATCGGATTTAAAAATTGAAGTTGAAAAAAAATAAAATTGAAAATTGTGTGTGATGAATGTTGATATAATAGTATAAAATGGTAAAAATGATTAAACACATTGAATATTTAAAATAAAAGTTATCATTTGGATTGTTCGTATAAAAATAAAAGGACAAAAGTTAAAAAAAACTCGAGATATAATTAAATAAGTAAATAATAAATATGCGAAATATTAAAAAGAGGTATAGTATTTAAAATGATATTTGAAATATAAAAGAATTTATATTAACATATTCAAAATAGGAACAATATGAAATATATAAAAGTAAACAAGATATAAGAATAAAATGTTGATGTTCAGGCCAAGACAATCTTTAAGTATACATTGACATTGATGTAGAGGTGTCGGCGTTGATGTTTGCCATGTGTGTTTTAGATGTTTTGTTTATAAAGTTATGATTTTAACGAAACATAGGTCAATTAGGGTGTTAAAAATCTTTAAAAGAGTCTGGTGTTAAATGTAGGAACGGTGCACTAGATCTGGGAGGAATGTGGCGGTTAGTTAAATTGTCGAAAAGGTCTGGAGGGAAGTGGTTGTATGGAGATAGATTGGTAGGTTTTCTATTATTTTGATTTGGAAGGGAATCTCTTTGGGGTGGTGCGATATAAAGGACATCTTCAGTGTAATATTTTAATTTGTTCACACACATGCACTGTGTCGTTGTCTCTGTTTAAGGGCTGGTTGGCTCTATTTATACGAACAACGTTGGGAGAAATTATTTCTAATATAGTATATGGACCTGTAAAGTAGGGAATTAATTTACCGCTGTTCGGGTGATGGTAGGCCTTGACTAAAACTATTTATCTGATTTCAAATTGTGCGTTCTATGTTTGCTGTCGTATTTTATTTTTTCCTTGGCGTGCCTATCGAGTGTGCGTTTAATGGCTATTTTCCTAGCTTCTTCGACAGGAGGATAGGGATCGATGTGGGAACTTAACTCTGATGGAATTATATCATACATAAGAAACGAAGGGGGAACCCAGTGATTGTATGGGGTGTTTGCTTATATTTATCTGGTACGGTTTTATTAATTTGATCTAGGATATTTTAGGGTTTTCTAGATGGAGGATTTTAAGTTTGCCTGTGAATGTCGCATTTAGACGCTCACAGAGGCTGCTGGCCTGCGGGTTGTTACTAGTTGTGAGAAGGGGTTGTATACCATGTTTTATTAAAAATCTTCTGAACTTGGATGAGATAAACGCAGGTGCTCTATCCGAAAGGAAGCATTTGGGTGTATTGCTCTGCATTGCCTTTTTTAAACACTGTAAGTATGTAATTGTGCTGGTTGACTTAGAGGGGAAGGTCCATGCGTAATGGCTTAGGTGGTCGACGATCACATGGAAATAAGTTTTTGAACTGCCATATTTTGAAAATCCGGCTATGGTGTCTATAGATAATGTGTCGAAGGAATGTGAAACAGGAGAAAGTTATCCTAGTGTACCGTAATTGGAACCTTTGGGTCTTTTAATTAATTGGCATGTGGGACAAGACCTAACATATTTGGCAATAGAGTGTGTCATTCCACGCCAAGTGTATTGGGTGGAAATGATTCTCGTCATCTGTGAAACACCAGGGTGATTATATTCTACATGTACCATATTTATTAGTGTGTGTTGGAGTGAGGGAGGAACGATGACTTTCGTCACGCCTTTTCGAGTTAGAGTGTGAAGGCCTTCTGGATTTATGGTGGCGTTTAGATAGGGAAGCTCAAGTGGTTGTTTTTCCTCTATTTGTGCAGCACTGAGGAATCCACAAAACGGATTGCGGGATAGGAGATCCGCCTCATGCTGTTTCGATCCTTTTATGTATCGGATCTCGTACTCGTATGTGGACATCTTTAGAATCCACCGAAATAGTCGTCCAGTCGGATTTTTTATGGTCTTAAATCACTGTAAGGCGTGGGGGTCGGTGAAAATGGTGAATTTTACACCTGTTTAATACACACGGAATTTCTCCACACATTCAATGATGGCGAGACATTCCATATCGAAAATTGTGTAATTTTTCTCGTGTGGCCTAAGCGCGCGGCTGTAAAATTGTACTGGATATAGAGTCCCATCTGGGTATTGTTGTTTTAGAACATCGGCTATGCCTAAAAGTGAGGCGTCACAATAAAGTTGGCACGGCAGTCCTTCTTTAAAAAGATGTAAGATTGGTTGTGAGATCAGACTCTCTTTGAGAGCTTCGAAAGACGTTTGACATTGATTGTCCCAGTTCCATGTGGTGTCTTTCTTAAGTAACTTATTAAGGGGGTTCTGAGATGTGCATAATTAGGTATAAATTTATTGTACACAATATAGCACCTAAAAATGATTGGAGTGTTTTTAGATTAGTTGGAACCTTAATAGCGTTGATTACATCAAGATTTTTAATTTGGGGCGTGTAGGTGCCCGATTTTACGTATATCCTAAAATTTCAATTTGGGTCTTAAAAAATTCGCATTTATTATAATTTGAATCAATATATTCTTCCTTGTACACTAAGAGGAATTTTTCTATATGTTGAGAATGCACTTCTATGGTATTAGAAAAAAAAAGTCATCAAAATAATGGGCTATGAAATCTAACTTATACTTTTGTATTACTTGACTTAGAGCACGTTCATATATTTGTGGGGAAATTTTCAGACCGAAAGGTAATCGAGAAAACTGGTACTGCCCTTCGAGGGTTACAAAGACTAAAATATTTCGGGAACTAGGTTCGTTTTCGACTTGCCAGAATGCTGAAATTATGTCTACATTTGTAAATATTTGGCGTGTGCTAACTTATCCAAAACCGTTTCTATTAAGGGGAGAGGGTGTACATCGGGACAAATTATCTCGTTTAATTTACGAAAATCTACGCAAAATCTTTTCGTTTTATCCTTTTTAGTTACAAGGGTGACTGGACTAGCATAAGGGGGAAAAGAAGGTTCTATTATACCGAATTTTAGCATTTGGTTGACCTGCTCTTGTATTTCTCGTTGATCAACTAGAGATGCACGATAAGGTCTTAAAGTAATAATTTTATCGAATAAAGTATGAATCTTAACTGGGGGTATCTTCAATTTAGGTACATCAAATTTGTTACTAGAAAAAATGGGAATATCTATTAATTATATCTAAAAAGCTTAAAGGGATGTTGGAATTTGAACAAGGCTTGGATATGGGTATTTGACATACATGAGTAGTATAATTAAGAATGCAATCATTAAAAACGTTCTTTTGTGGCAATAAACTTTTTTTTGGGCGAGGCGAAGTCACAAATAGAAATGGTTTCTTGTGAAGGAGACATAGCTAAGACCATGCCTAGAAGAGTCCGGCACATGCATCGATGGGTTGTGCTGATAGGTGGAAAGATTAGCCATTTTGTTGGAATTTTCAAGGCATTTATCAAAGTTGCATGAGTCGTTCACAAGCGAAAAATGGTACACGGTAGGTGACAGGGGAGCTTCGTTTTGGAAGACCAAAAAGTTACATAAATCCATTTTCAATTTGAAATTGCTTAATGCATTAAAAGATAATATGCCAAATGGTAATTTGGAATCTATAACATAAAATTTTGTTAATTTAGGTAAACAGCCTATAGTGACATTTAAATATAAGAATCCATTTTTGTGAAATGTCATTGGAAACAGAACCAAGAGTAACATTGTCATCATATGTTTTAAAAGTACAACCTTAATTGTTTTCAAGAAAGGTATGTATTGTTCTATTAATTATATTGACCGAAGCTCCTGTATCTGCCAAGAACGGTAGACAAAATTTTCTGCATAGTCCCAGTTTAAATATTAAATTATGGAGGGCAACGAAATTTACCTCCTATTTCCTCGCTTTGGGGAGTGGTCCGGGCTGTGGTATCAGATGACGGGGCTGACCGTGCTTGCTGTGATCTGGTGGTGGAGAGAGATGTCCCCGGCTGACGCCCCGTAGTTTGTTGGTAAAACACATTGTTTCGACCAGATGGTTGTCGGCGTGGACACTGGGCGTTCCAGTGGTTTCCCCGACAGTAGTGACATGGTGACGGGGGTTGTGATGGCACACTTGAATCTGTATAGCGAGGCAGTCTAGGGGTGCCGAAGAATCGCGGCGGCATGTTATAGGGCCGGCTTGGTTGTTCCCTGGCCAAAGTAATTTGGCCATCGTGCCTCGAAGAGGTGGGTTCTGGTGTTGGGCGCACTAGCGCGTATACACTCGAACCCTTTATTCTGGCCATTATAGATCGTGCCAGTCTCTCAATGTGTTTGGCGACACAGTTCGCACCAAACGCTGGTCAGCTGTGGGAAGGCCTTCAGTCAGGGATTCGAGAATGATGCTGGTAGGCAGATTCAGTTGTAGGCCCATTGCGGGTTTTTCCCTATAATAGTCCTGTAGAGTGGTTTGATGAGTTATCTTCAATGCTAAAAATTTGGAGAAGGAAACTTCTACTGTGCCGGGGTACAGGTCTATTAAGACTTGTCTGGCCTGGTCGTAGGACTTATTGGCTAAGTTAAGTTGTCGAAAAAAGTAAGGGGCTCACTTGAGAGTTGTGCCGGAAGTTTTTGGAGGCGCTCCGTCTCTGTCAGGTAGGCGCGGTCGGCGATGTCGTCATATTGCTTGAAGAAATTGGTGGCGGGGTACGTTCCATCGTACCGGGGTAGGTCGCTATCTCTTTAGCTGAGGTTTACGATGTCGCGAAGAGCTGCTACTAACTGCGCTACGATGTCGGTCGCGATTGAAGGCGTGGTATTTCCCTCCGAGGTGGAGTCACTACTTGCCTGGTTCTCCATCTTCGGATGTCTTGTCTTTGGTAGGTAATCCTGTCGACTCTCTCTAGTAAGGTAGTCGATCCTGTAGGATGACTGTAGTGTGTTGGTTAAATGCAGTCGTTGTGGCCTCAATGTTAGAGTGGGTTCAGGCATGAATGTATTGCACCAAAGAACGAGACATGGTATATATCACCACGGAGATGGCGAGAGAGCAAGTGTAGCCGACGCCGGTCAGGGGATAACTGTCTAGAGGGGTCTGTCAATCGTGCCTCAAAGCGGACTAATCTGTTTGAGTAAGAAAGGGGCACACCCTTGGAGCACGACTTGTTTTTCGGACCTCTTTCCTTCTACTGGCGCCGACTGTCACTCACTTGAAATTTTATTTGTTACCTTGGCAATTACACTACACCTATACAACACATGGAGACATAGATATATATTGGAATATATTACAATATATATATATATATGATAATTTGAACCAACCAGGTCGAGGCTGCTACAACCACCCAATCTTCTAACCCCAACCCCTTAAAGAAACAGCATCCCCCAACCACTTTAAAACACGTTGAGAAGCTGTTTGAAATATTTGTATGCTGACTCCTTCCTAAAACCTCTATATAGCGATTTTTAAGGCACGAAATAGAAAGTGCGGTTTTATCCCGCTCTAAAATAGGTAGAGCTTCCTCGATTTTCTCGAACCTAAGAAGTCTGCTCAAATTGAATTCTTCAGCATTGCAATAGCACATGTCGGGTAAAGTCCTGCGATATATGCGGGAGGCTGTCGGAATTCAGGGCGGTTCTTGACAGCTGAAAAACTCCAGACTTCCTTTCAGGAGGTTTCGTCTGATGTAAACATTCATAACTATTTTTAAAAAATATTTTGCTCAGTTTTATATTTTTGTTCTGATTGTTGATTGAGGTCAATAAACCTTTTTCAAATTGCCTCTCATTCTCTTATATCCTTGCTATTTACTCAAAGCAACGCTAGTAAAGTTGTTCATAAAGAAAGTATTTTTCACATTTAATGTTGTTAACGTCTTAGATGACATTATGGTGCGGAGCATCGCAATACATGTTCTTTGGGAGAATGTTATGACGTTTTATTTTTATTATATATATTCAGCCACAATTTCTATCTATATATATAAAAATGAATGTATGTGTGTGTGTCTGTCCTTTATGCCTGACCAAACCACTCATTGGAACGCCATGAAACTGTGGAAGGTTATTTAGTATAGTACTGGGAAGGTTTTTGAGAAAATATTTCTTGAATATCTTGAATATCCTTAGAGTTATTTGCAGATTTGTAGATTTAACTCGAAAGCAGCGCCCCCATTGCGACGATGATAACAAGTTTTTTATCTATAAGTTTTATTATCACTAAGTTTATTATCTTAAAGATTATTTATCAAAAGTAAGATTTTCTACCTATTAATTGCGCACAAGTCAAAGTTAGTTATCGAGTATTTTTCAAGGGACCGGGGAAAAATGTTCACTAGATGAAACGATGATTTTGTAGTGTAGAAAATTAGGAAAGACAAAATTCAGGATGACACGGCAATTTTTTCGAGACAAGAATAATGATACAAATCCAAGGTAAGATACTATTCCTTTAACTTCCAATTACCGAGGGAACCAATTAATATTGATTTTATTCAACTTATCGAGTATTTTTCAAGGGACCGGGAAAAATGTTCACTTTATCGAGAGATTCAAATTTACGAGTTTCAAATTATCAAAATATATCTTTTTTATAAATAAGTTTATAGAGAATTGTTTTAACAAATGTTCGTTAGACAAACCTTTACTCGGGTAAAACCCGGGCGAAGCCGGGTACCTCCGCTAGTATAGAATATATGAGATATATAATACATTAGAACAATCATTTTATAGACAATTATTTCTTCCATACACTAAAATAAATAATATATCGTTAGTGAACATTCTAACATGAATAGGTGTTCGCTAAAATATTCTGTTCCAACTTACAAGCCTTCAGAGTCTGGTAGCGATGCTTGTCTCGGTTGGCCGGCTTGTCTGCCACCGTCCAGGGCTTGAGCTGGCCCTCTCGCAGCGTCTGTACACACCGACAGACAAGGGTTATACCTTTATAATCATGAGGTTTGTAAACATTTCATTAACTAAAGAATCGTAATAATTTCCTACCATTAAATGACTTATTCTGTCCATGCCAAACATCTTGAAGCAATATAGTTGTGTGGAGAGAACTACTGACACAAAATATGTAAGGACATAAAAATCCTAAAGCTTATGGAATCAGACTTCAACTTAAAGTATTCACTACAGAGCCCTTAGCTACAGAGAAATATTGAGGGCATTTCAGTTTCAAGGGCCGTTACAAGAGCGATTATAATTGTATGTATCAAGATTTCGGTTACACAGATAATCGGTCTATGTGTGTAGATAGGTAAATAAAACCCCTTAAATAAAAGATACTAAATTTTGTTTCACAGTTTTAAAAACTCATTTTTAATCCGATGTCTATAGGCGTTTTCTTAGAGAAATAAAAAGGTATCCTTGAGTTTAACAGATCCTCAACTCGCTATATTGATTCTTTTTAAATGCTTTTTTTAACAATAACGTTTTAGATTTTTTCTTTAAAAAATTTATTTTAATTATTTTATTAATTTTGATGGGTGATCATTTCCCCCGCAAAGGAATCGTCTAAACATTCCTTGCGTCTCCAGGTCGGTATTAACAAGGACTGTATACGAAAGAGTGTCTCAATAAAAGGCTAGGGCCCTTCATCGAAAATGAATTCTCCGACAATTACATAGTTTGGCCTGACTTCGTTTTATGACCTTATGCAAACAGTGTCGTTGCTCATTTCTGGAAGAACAGGATGGATTTTGTTAAAAGGTTCAACAACAAACTGCTAAAAAGAATCTAAATGAATTCTGAAATTTTAAAGCAATCCGAGAACAACAAAGACCAGCCAACTCATCAACTTAGAAAAAGGATCGAGCAGTTCTTGAAAAAAGCGTTGTACAAGCCATGGTTATTTAGGTGTATACCAAACTAAACGTTTTTTGGTGCAAATAAATATTTTAAAAATAATTCCGTTTATGTTCAGTATTTTGATTAAAATGTCCTCTAATCTTAGAATTGTCATATTTGAAACCTCGGCCAGATTCTATTATGACCACCTATTAAATTTGAAGGCATAAAAATATATAGCCTTTTTATTTTAAAAGGACTTTCACCTAATCTCTGTTCAAAACAAGATCGAATCACAAGGAAATAAATAATAGGATAACATACCAAAACACCTCTGGCACAACTACAAAAACGCTATGTCGTGGGTTCCATTAGAATGGGATAGAGAATAGCTGCGGCGGCAGGACGCTCGTTCATTCAAACTCCATTTAAATACAAAAGAAAGGAAACCCGGAGGTTCCATTCTTGTTGATCTGAACCTCGTTTCGGCGTTGATTGGAATCCTGCCGGCTGGTTGACACATGGAAACTTTCCTTGGAATAGTCTGGGACTTTCTTAGCAGACGGCTTTGGTAGCTGGCTGTTGTAAAACTCCATGTTTTATACTATGTCACGTTCGCGCTCTTGGCAGCTCTGAATTTGAAATAAATTTGGTTCCAAAAAATGATCCATACCTCGCGAGATTAAAGCTCATTATATGTGTGTTGTGCTTACATTTTAACTCACTGTTAAAGTCAACTTAAGTATGTTCTAATATATTTAACTCACACAAATAAAGTCAAATAAAGTATCTTCAAATATTTTTAATTCGGAGATAAGGTCAAATTACGTATATACCAATATATTTCTAATTCAATAATAAAGTCATGATGCGCGTCATGCACAATTCTTTCTTGATTCTGTCACCGTTTGCTTTTGGTTCAATGGTAGAATGCTCGTCTGCCACGCGGGCGCCCTGGGTTCGATTCCCGGCCGATGCATTTTTTTTTTACAATTTTTAAAACTCATTTATATTTTATTAAAATATATGTGCTTTTCTTGTCTATGTACAGATTTATGGTCTATGTACACAAGTATACAAATATGTATACAAGTTATTTGCAAATTGCGTGGCAAATTTGCCCTTTCGCTCGCAAGCAGCGCCTCTAGCGGTGAAGATGGTAGGTAATATCAGCTGACCTAATGTAAATGTAAAACGTGTTTTAACAGGACATAGAAAAAAATATGGAAGATATATTTGTCGCATTTTTAGCCAAGAAAAATTGAAATTGACAGGTTCTGGGCAAAAATAGTTGTTTTTTTTAGTCAGAAAATGATTATGACAATATTGCTGTATCATATTTGATTATCAGATACAAAATTATATCCGGAAAAATTCCAAAAAGCAGAGACCACGGGTGAAGTCAGTTCATTTTTAGTATGCAGGAACAAAATTCTAACAGAAGAACATTCATTCGAGCAGAAGACACAAAGCCAGATCATCTCTTTATAAAAATATCGCTTCTCAGACACAAAGTTTGGAGCGGGACGTTTCACAAGAATGACATCCACGGCGCCAATTTATAATTGTAACGAATATTATTTGAATAAAAACATTTAATCGGGTAAACCCCGGGCGTTGCCCGGGTCATTCGGCTAGTACCTTAATATTCATTATAACTCGCAGATTATAGAGGCCACGTTGAACTCGTGCCAATATTAAACTGGTGAAACCGTTGGAGGGTTCATCACTGATGAGCCAGAGCCTCCCCAATATCTTTTCATTGCAGAATAAAAGGGCAGTAGAAAGTTTTATTTATAAAAGAAAAATTCGTGATAAAAAATAGCTTCAAATTACGTACTAATATTTTTGCGTGTTTAATTCACAAATTATATAAGGCACCTTAGAAAAAGCACTTACTGATATATTGTAATCCACAGATTATAGAGGCCGCATTAAACTGGTATCCCAAGTCTTAATTACAACATTTCTAAAATATTTGAAAAAATAATTAATAATAGAATAATAAAATATTATGAAGATTCTAATTTATAAGTGATCGACAACATGGCTTTAGAAGATCGAAATCTACTATTACTGCACTAACTGAAATAATAAAAATTGCGTTAGAACATAAAACAAGATAATAGGCAGCAATAATTGCAGTGGATATTAGTGCAGCGTTTGATAATGCATGGTGGCCGGCCTTGATGAAAAGACTAGATGAAGATGGTGTGCAGGCTTCAATGATAAAACTTCTACAATCATACTTTGATAATAGAAGAATAAAATTTAGATATTCTTCAACTGAAATTAATAAGAAACTAAGTAAAGGATGTCCACAGGGAGGATCACTGTCTCCCACATTATGGAATATTCTTATTAATGAGATACTGAATAATAATCTGGATGATAACTGTGAAACAATAGGATATGCAGATGATATTACGTTGATATGTTGGAATAAAACTCCTGAACAACTAAGAAAGACAATAGATAACGTATTAAGAAAAATCAATGAGTGGTGTGAAAGTCGTAAATTTAAATTGTCAGATGAAAAAACAAAAATATTATATTTATATAAATGCAATAGCGATATAATAGTCTCAGGTAGCAAGTTAATTAAACCGGTTGAAGAACTTAAGATCCTAGGAGTGACTATTAAAAATCACCGAGTCAGAAGCAAACTGGACTTTACGCCTCACGTTAATGAAACGATCATAAAAGTAACTAGAGCTAGTGGAAACCTATTTGGCCTGACAAAGAAAGCATGGGGTCTAGACTTTAGACGAAGACTGATACTGTATAAGACATTATATCGAAGTACAATTACATACGGTTATCCAATATGGTATCCATTCATAAACAAAAAGTCTAAGGACAAACTAAATTCTCTTCAATATAATATTTTAAAACATTGTATACAGGCCTACAGTACAACATCATCGGATTGTACACACATACTTGCACAAGTCCCCAAACTTACTGATTATATTGAATCTAACATGCTGAAAACCGAAATAAATTACAATCGATTTGACTCTTCAAGTAAGAATATAATTTCTAATTATATAAGGGAAAAATTGCAGAAATACTATGAGAAGACTAACACCATTTTCAAGTCCTTCTTTACTGATTCCCAAATACCCAAATATGTCAAGCCAAATTTTTACAACGTTCAATATTTTACTGGACACGGTAACTTTAGATCATATTTGTACAAGGTCAGAAAGACGGATTCGCCTAAATGCTCATGTGGTGCAGAAGAAGAAAATCCTGTACATATTCTAATGGACTGTCGACTTGTAGAGGACTTGAGAGTCAAAAATCAAATAAATATAAATTGTCTAACCCAAATAGTTAATAATAGATATATGTATATAAATTTTAATAGATTTTGTAGAATGTTTTTTAGTAATAGATAGCCTGGGCTGTAATAAATGGTAAATAGTTATATGCTGTAAATAGCTCTAAATTTCTGTTCTTAACTGTGATGTTCACTTATATTCATTATAGGCTAATTAAATCGTTAACTAACTGACAAATACGTTAATAATTTCTATTATAATAACTAGAATTATTTTAATAATTACTGTAAAAGCTCCCAAACTTGTGTATGCATGCAAATATCCAAGACGGATATCGCGTGCTTTGTAAACGATAATAAAAAATATGTTGTGATTGACAGAGTATATCTGGAACGTTAAACACACAATTGCCAATTGTAATTCACAGATCATATATATAACGTTAAATACATGCCAATGTGTTATGATTTCCATATTAGAGAAGCCACGTCAAATCCATGTCAATAATCCGATTACAGAGAGGCCACGTTAAATCCATGCCATTATTTTATTATTCTGATATCAGAGAGGTCACGTTAAATCCATGCCAATATTTTATTATTCCAATTTCAGAGAGGCCAAGTTAAATCCATGCCAATATTTTAATTATTCCCATAATAGAGAGGCCACGTTAAATCCAGGCCAATATTTTATTATTCCCATTTCAGAAAGGCCATGTTAAATCCATGTCAATATGTTATGATTTTCATATCAAAATGGCCACGTTAAATTCAATTTGTTATGATTCAAGAAAAAAGTGTCTCTGAAATTCACAATGGTAACAAAAATATTGTAATTAACTACAATAGAGCAAAATTACTCTTAGAAACATTTCTTAAATTCAATTATATTCAAATTAAAAATCAAATTTACAATAAAAAACAAGGAGTACATATGGGTACGTCATCGAGTCCATTATTGGCCAACATCCTGTTATTTTGGTATGAGAGGAAATTCTTTTCTCTCAACAAAGTTAACTGGTGGTTGTTCCGATACGTAGATGACATTCTTATATTCAATAATAACAATTTTTCAAAACTAATAGAAAAAATCTATCCTCCGTATCTAAATCTAAAAAATAATGAAAAAATCAAATTTAATCAAAAAGTCAACTTCCTTGATTTATACACATAAATCTAAAAGAATAAAGTATAGAAGTATATGACAAAAGATCAAATTTCGATTTCAACATTATTAAATATAATAGACAAGATTCAAATATATCAAAAAATTGCACCAAAGGTATCTATTTTGGACAATTTTTAAGATTCTACAGAATTAACAACAAATTAAACAACTTTATAAGTAAAATTAAAAACTTAAATGACGAATTAAAAAAAAATGGTTTCAGCCAAAATACAATTTAAAAAATTAACATTTTAGCAATCAGAAAATATCTTCACAAAAATAAATTCTCATACAATTTCAACTTCCAGACTTTAAAAATTTCACTATGAGAATTTAATTAACTTTTGACCGATTATTCAAACCTGTTTTTCTCCGCTAACTTTTAAATGGAAAATTTATTTATAGACATTAACCGTTTCCCCCTGGGTGAGTAGAATTGGCTTGTGATGTTAATTGTAACATACATATATTGAATTTTAAGTTGATAACATGAACCGCAATTCAATACATATAAATGAATGATCTTCAATAATGTTAACAGCAATACTGACTTCAACTGAAACGCGCAATTTGATTAATACTTTCACTTGTAGACAATGATGCAACTAACAAGAGTCACATCATCTATCTCTCTTGATTTACTAACACTAACTACATCCCGCTAATCTAGATAATAAATAATTTAATTATAGGTATATACTCTTGAAATCATAACAATCATAACGAATGCTATCACACTAATTAAGTGTACTAATAAGCTATTATAAATATTTTCAAAGAAATTTTATTTTATTTTTCCACCTCACCTTTTCTCCTTTCATATTTTTTTTTTGTTTTTTTTTTTATTTATTTATTTTTATTTTTATTTTATTTATTATTTTTTTGTGTTCCTTGTTCTTTTTTCTTCACCCCTTTTAATTGGACTTAGAACAAATAATAATTAAGATTTTAAATTAATGAAATAAAAAAAAATACAGCTACACTAATAGAAACTATAAAATTCAATATTCTGAAACACCAATACCATACTGATAAGGCACAATTTGGATTATATATTATAAACACAAGGTAACGGGACCGGGTCCAAGTGAATGAGTGGTGTGTGGCATTTCGGTAGCGACATTGTGGCCCTCTTCAGACTTGTCTGAAGATTGTCACGGCGCTGATGCCGAAACGTCGCACAGTGTCTATTTATTTGGATTTGTTCTTCTCACCTTTGCTTACCAATACCATACCTTTATTTCTGTGTTTTCTCTAATTCTTATTTTGTTTGATCCTTTAAATTTATACGATAACTTTAGAACATTTTTTTCTCTCCTTATGGCATACATAACAATTATCTATGCGTGTTCAATCTTTATAAAGGGGGGTATAGAGAATGAACATTCAATCTAATTGATATGAAGCATTAAAACTTAAATTCCTAAACTTCCTTATTTAGCAGAAATAACAGGTATTGGTCCACATATATAATACTTAAATTTAAAAAAAGTATAGATAGGACTACATATAGAATATACGGTACCGTTAGGACCAATTCAAATAAATTGATGATGTGAGTTAGTATGGGAAAGCATTTTTCACCAACTTCAGACAAGGGACGTATGTCTTTGTCTGATAAAGCTGATATTTCCATTTATGGTATGACGCACATTCTTAACTTGTTTGAATTCAATCGTACTTTCTTGTGGTTCCAATTAATCCTTAACCTCTCATACTACTAATATCTTATTATTTTCCTGCAGTCCTATTATTTAGAATGTATGAACACAATTTGGACCATAATCTAAACCTACCAACATCAGACAAAGTTTATCTTTCTAAGTTCGTTAATGTTAGATTTCCCGTTCCCTTGTCGACGCACATTGTTAAAGGCTTGGTATATGATCATATTTTCCTGTATTTGTAATAATCATTTAACTGTATTACTAATTTCTTATCAGTCTCTTACAGTCCTTATACCCAAAAAGAATTAAAAAAAAACACAATTTGATTTAAAGTTTAACACTAAGGGATAAGTATGTATCAATCTGGTTAAGTCTAAGGAACCGAATAAATTTAACTTCTGAACTGGAAAAAAACATTTTTTGAGTTAGGTTTGAAAGTGCATAAGATGATACTGTCTTAGTTCATTAGTTGATTTTTGTAGTATCTAAGGCTCAGCTATTACCCTATCTCCGTTCCAACCTAAATTTGCTTTCTATTTGGTCGAAGAGGCATGGTTTGGCAGTAATGGAGTAAGGGCCGAAACTGCTGCTCAGGTCTTCATCTGAAGAGGCCCACCTGAGTACCATCCTCTTTCCATCTGGTCTAACCTTTATGGTTTTCAACTGGTCTAACCCTTAAGGTTTCCATCCTTCCTAATTTAATATATTATCTTATATCGTGTCCTCCACATTTACACTAGATTATCTTTAAAATAAGCTTATACAAAAAAAAATTCCCCCAAAAAAAAAAAATTAACAAAAATCTATCTTCTCTCATCAAGAGAGAAAATAGAGCAAAAAAATACCTCTCTCTCTCTCTAATTAGCTTTATTTTATATTTGGAAAATTATTATCATGGTTCTGTCTTTGCTCTTCTCTTTAAAACTTTCTCTTCGCTTATTCCTTTTTTCACCCAGCCTATGACGCGTTACTGCCGATGCTTTGCTAGTGTTACTTTTTTTTTTTCTTAAATATAATCTAACTAATTATTTATTACAAAAAAAAAATAAATAAAAAACAAACCTCACACATTTAAATTAAATTTTAAAAAAAATTATTAAACTTAAAATTTTCATAACTATACTATTTGATACAGAATTAGCTTGATGTTCTGACTCAAAATTAATTCAAAATCTTTAGTTCTTAATAATTTACTTTTCCTCTATCTTCCAAATATAAAAAATTACTATTAATATATATATATATATTAGGAAAAAGGCATCTCCTTATCGTGCAACTGAAAGTTGCTGATGGCTTGCGCCATCTATCGGAATAAATATCAACTAGGATATTGATTTTTAATTATTCCAGAATTGGCCAAATACCCATTCTTGATTAATCAAGAAAATCTAACCACGGACGCGTTTCGGGCTGTTGTCCCTTATCAGCGTGGTGAAAGCTGTACCTCAACAACCAAAATATTTGGTCATTCAGGCATCCTGAAAAATCATGAAACAGGTAGTTAAGGCCAGAATTGCGTCAGAACGCTACACAATTTGAAAAAATAGTATAAATGTGATATTGTACTGGGATAAGGTGCATAAATTAAGAAAAAGGCATCTCCTTATCGTGAAACTGAAAGTTGCTGATGGCTTGCGCCATCTATCGGAATAAATATAAACTATTCTCGTTGATACGAGTCTTTGATATCGCTGGTCGTTTGTGTATGTGTGTGTGCCTAAGGAGATGTGTTTTCACACTTTGTTATCTCGTGTGTCTTCTATAAAGAACACTGTGTATAAAGTATATTTCATAGTTATTGTCTGAATCCCGCCGATATACATGCTAAAAGCTACAACTACCTTATGTTTTGTCCAAGAGTGTTTGTCTTTGAATATGAGCAACCCCCTTCCTTCTAACTTGCAGGGAAGGTGTCTATAAACCTTAAACTATGAGGAGAAAAAAAAACTTTCTCTTCAAAATGAACTCAAAAGATATGCTTTATCTATTGCGTCCATTTCGACGAGAGAGGATTTTTTTTAATAGATAAATTCCCTCCTGAAAGCGTTATCAATCTATATTTTAACCAATTTTATGCTCAGCAACCTTACTATCTAAACTACTCTGGCAAATTCTGAAAATTTTTTGAAACTCTTATGAATCTTTTGAATTCAACGCCCTCTTTGAACTGACGAGATCCATCGCCCGAACCTCCTGATGGAGGAATATGACAAAGCTGGTGTTGAGGATTTGTAACCAAACCATGTCTACTAATTTGTAGAGACAATCAATAGAGGCTGCACAGTTATTTTTTTAAAATCCATTTTGACAAAAGAGTTTTCCTTTCTTTTTATAGATCAATTTCCTTTCGGCAAAATTCCCATCAAGACTTAATCGAAAAAGGAAAATTACAATATATCACTATTTAATTTATATAATCATTCTGAAACGGATATATAAATCATATGATATAAGCTGAACTTATATAAAATATATTTTGTGTCAAAAATGAAATTTATTATGTCCTTAAATAAATAAAAAGTTAATGGGACAAATTTCCACCCCCAATATGTCAATATTGATTGCTTTATTGATTTAAATCACTTTCCAAAATATAAAAAAACACATTTTATAGAGGGCACTAACTTAAATATAATAAATCGATAACTTTCACACGGGAAAATGTCTTCTTAAACATTTTACAGAGGTTTTGATCCTTAATAAATACAGGTAATATTAAAATCAAAGAGGTGCTTAAACTTTGAAAAGTACAAAACAACTGTAAAATCAATACTAATAATTTTTAAATAGAATTTTCAAAACCGAAATTTTCAGATAGATATTACTGATTTATATATATACAAATTAAAAACAAAGTAGGCATATCCTGAACAGGAGCACATGTGCTTTTCAGAAGGCAGAGCGCCATCTGGTGGAACAGAAATCAACTATTCATTGATTTAACCTGTTCCCTGATATTTGGCCAACCCAATTTCTTGATAAATCAAGAAAAGCCATCCACGAACGCGTTTCGCGCTGTTAGCGCTCGTCAGCGTGAGGAAGGCTATACCACTGCGACCAAAAAAGATGTTTGGTCCCAGTGGCTTCCCGAAAAACCAAGAAATAGGTATTTAAGGCCAATTAAGCGTAAATACGCTTAACACATTAAAAACACAATAGAAAAAAAGTGTGTCAGGTATTGATATTAAAAACAAAGTAGGGATATCCTGACCAGGAGCACATGTGCTTTTCAGAAGGCAGAGCGCCATCTGGTGGAACAGAAATCAACTATTCATGGGTTGGCCAAATATCAGGGAACAGGTTAAATCAATGAATAGTTGATTTCTGTTCCACCAGATGGCGCTCTGCCTTCTGAAAAGCACATGTGCTCCTGGTCAGGATATGCCTACTTTGTTTTTAATATCAACACCTGACCCACTTTTTTTTTCCTTTTGTTTTTTCATGTGTTAAGCGTATTTACGCAGGTTTGGCCTTAAATACCCATTTCTTGGTTTTTCGGGAAGCCACTGGGACCAAAAATCTGGTCGCAGTGGTACAGCCTACTCCACGCTGACGAGCGCCAACAGCGCGAAACGAGTTCGTGGATGGCTTTTCTTGATTTATCAAGAAATTGCGTTGGCCAAATATCAGGGAACAGGTTAAATCAATTAATAGTTGATTTCTGTTCCACCAGATGGCGCTCTGCTTTCTGAAAAGCACATGTGCCCCTGGTCAGGATATGCCTACTTTGTTTTTAATATCAACACCTGACCCACTTATTTTTTTTCTATTGTTTTTTCATATATACAAATATGAACTCTTCGATAATTTGAGTTTCTTCACAAAAATAGTTGGCCATAAATTACGGTAAACAATTATTTGTGAACATAAATTCAAATTGAAACAGTTTCAATCGACATTTTTTAGGAATGTAAATCAAAAAGGTCCAAAATAAAAACTATCCATAGGATGGGTCTGTCTAGAATTTTATTGGGCTAATTTGTGTCAGGGTTTAATAGAGAAACTATAGTGTAAGGTTTCAATATTTATATCAAGTACAAAACTACATTATTCACGCCAATCAGGCTGGATTTACACCAATGTTAATCATCGTTAAAGTTGATATTTTACCCACGAGGTTAGTTCGATTAGTTTTATTTTTAGACAGATAACGCTGCTGAAGTAAGTTGTTGCCACCATGCGCTAGTATTCCTTAAACACGCACCCGCCAAATTCCGCAATGATTTATGGGATTATTTTAATTCGACATCCATTTCAGTGACTCATCCAAGATTGTTTAGGCTAAGATAGAGAAATTGCAGTATCGTTCAGTGATTCGCTTTTTGCTTTGAATGCATCTATTACTACATTTAGATATGGGTATAAAGAATTTAAAATAGGTCGAGCATCGGTATTAGGATCGCCTAGGACACGCAGTAGATGTGATAACTAAGGAAATCATAGAAAGGTTCCACGACATACATATCAACGAACTAGAAAGCGCAAAGTAGTAGAGGTCGTAGGTTCGTCAACAGGAACAGTATTCAATATTTTGTACATTCAGGGTTGTAGAGCTGGAAAGTTATCGGCCCGTTGGGGCTGCGATTGCTTACGGTGGACAGCGATGGAACTTGGAATCTTCAATATACACACCCATGAAACCAAGCAACAATAAAGCAATAGGTTTCTTCCGGGAGATCTGCTCAAAAATATGAATATGATTTAGTTGATATTTGTTCCACTAGATGATGCTTTGCCATCTACAAATTCTCATGCGAGCGGTCAGAGAATATGCTTTTTTTTTTTGTTTTTATAGTATAATGTGTTCATGAAAAGAAGCTAAATATTGATTAAGGACGAAAGATGTTTGGCTCCTTCGAGCTATCAGGTGATAGCAGACGGTGGCAGATAGACGAGGCCGGGGTTGCTTCATAAGGCCTTGCAAGATATTTATGGATCCGACGTCCTCATACATTCCTCTCATTGCCTCATAAAGAAAATGAGACTTAATGATCGGAAATCATTACAGTTAATTCCTATAAGATCGATTTAGTTTTAAATCATTATTTAAAAAGAACTCCTAAAGCTCGTGCGTTTAAGACTAGGTTTTGATTAAAATTTTCGTGACTTTTTTCCATACCTCTACAGTTACAGGCTCATAGTGCCTTTTACATACATATTCGGGTAAAATCCTCAGATATTCAGTCTAACAAATGTTTATGTAAGCAATTTAGGATTGATAAAGCATTTTTGTTTGAAAAATATGGAAATCCTCTCCAGAAAGTTTGATGTGCCTGTCATTAGAAATTTTAAAAAAGCGAAGAAAGAACAATTTACCCCATCAACATTCAATTCTGAAGTTCTTTTATTAAAAGAGA
Organism: Cordylochernes scorpioides; assembly: GCA_030710605.1. Lineage (NCBI taxonomy): Eukaryota > Metazoa > Arthropoda > Arachnida > Pseudoscorpiones > Chernetidae > Cordylochernes > Cordylochernes scorpioides. The sequence goes on from CP092886.1 coordinate 103,900,009, forward strand.
GACAAATAATTCGTTCGTATATATACAATATTGAATATATCTCTTTTGTGACATCGGTCCTTTTCCAACTCTGTGATGTGCAGCAAAATGTAACGATTATAAGAAAGGGACGTCGGTTACTTAAGTAAATCAAAGGGTTTATTAATGACAACAATGCAACAAGTAATTCCTTCCAGCCAGGGTAAAGTCAAATATTAGTCGTATGTAATTTCTGCACAGAGTTCTAGAGCTTGGACAGTCCTATCTAAATCCTAAATTTATGGCCAGCATGGAATTCTCTGTTTAACTGATTCTGATTAGGCCACGTTAAGAACTTCTAATTACCAGCTTGTACTAATGAGCTGAACAGCCCAGATAGTTCACGTTCTGTGCTTTAGGAACCCGGGTAATCTCTATATCATAGGCGCCAGTTTTTCTAACAATAGAGCATAGCGATAAGCTCCAGCCATGACCTCTGAGTGGCCGCTTTGTACAGGTTGGAAGTTCTCTTAGATAATCCTGGTAGATGAAGTTGAGAACGCTTGGACTTTGGATGAACAACTTGCTTACACACGTGGGACTTAAAGGATTACCAATATCAAAGACACGAGTGGAGATGACAGCCAATTTCCTCAATGGAAGCCAAGGTCGGAGTCATATCTAGTTAAAAAATTGACTTCAAGTTGAGGCGTGGCCTGCTCTAGCTGAGTTTCAACATTATTCCTCATTTAATTTTTCCAGGTCTTTTGGAAAGTTTCATTATATGCCTGAGCTTATTCGATGTAGAAGTTATTTCTTTATAAGCTGTGCACGAATGAAGGTGCCTTGAAACGAACTCTTTCTTGAGGAAAAAGTACTCAATGCGAGATTAGAACCCAGGTTCATGTTAAAAATCACCAGAGTATGCTGCAACGCCACCTCTTGTTAGTACAAGTAGAAATATGTGACGGGCTTCTCAGTGCTTCCTTATACTTTTTGAGGGGTGCAAATCAAGTTTTACTACAATAACGAATTACTGACCTTTCTAAATTGCCCTGAGCCCAGTCTGGCTGTCAGTTGGAAGTCCTGGAGTGGGGGAAAAGAGAGATTGTCGTCATTTCGCCAATATGCTTAGATGTGTACCATTGGTGTCTGATGTTGGACTTCCAAACTTTGTTATGATAGTGTCATTTTTAGACAGATAAAGCTGCTAAAGCAAGGTGTTGCCACCTACGCCAGTATTTCTTAAACGTGCACCCGCCAAATTCCGCAATGATTCATGGGATAATTTTAATTCGACATCCATTTCAGTGACTCATCCAATATTGTTTAGGCTAAGATAGAGAGAGTCCAGTATCGTTCAGTGATTCGCTTTTTGCTTTTAATGCATCTATGGCTACAGTTAGATATGGATATAAAGAATTTGAAAGAAGTCGAGCATCGGTATTATGATCGCCTAGGACACCTAGTAGATGTGGTAACTAAAGAAATCATAGAAAAGTCAGTTGTTTCAAGTGATCCGCTACATAAAAAAAAATATTATTTAACTATTGGATTTGTTTCTTTGAGGGGATCTCCAATATAACTCATCCAAAAGTGAAAGTCATAAATGCGAAAAAATGGCCTTACATTTTAACCGAAATTTGTTAATTTTGTTAGAAAAAATAAATTTTCATATATATATTTTGTTGTATATATTTTCCCCATATAAATATTTTTAAAATATTTATTCTAACATTGTTTATTGTATAAATATTATCTTGATCTTCATTCTTTATCAACAGGTTTTGGGGTTATTTTTAGGCACTAATAATATATAGGAACACATTACTGAAATCTTGCAGATATGATGGCAAAATCAATTATTCTCGTCTAAGAGACAAACCAGCTTTGGAGACATAAAATTTCCCATGTCACCTTAGGGGAAGTGGAACCCCTTTTGTCGGGCTGACCGGATTTTCTGGTTAGCCTCCCCTCCGTCGAGGGAACAGGCCTTCTTAGTTTTTGGACAGCGATTCCACATGAAATGACTGGCCTTGGTCCGAACTTTCTGGGCTAGCTAAGGCCATCTTACTTTTTCTAGACTCAGTCTCTTATTTCCTTTCACCAAAATTATCTTCTAACTCCTATGCTTTGCCACTACGGACACACTGCACTGTGGTATCAGAAATGGATTTTTTCACCACAACTTCAAAATCCCACAAATGAGCTATTACCCCTCTATTTGTACCTATCAATGCCTATAAATATTCCTAAATTTCATGTACGTTTTGAAATTATATTATTTTTCTTTTGTTTTCTATAAACGAAGTTGAATATGCCTCTCAATCTTCTATGACACGGGCAGGTGATAATCTTATTATATTATAAAGAAGAGAAGTGGAGACAAATTCAGATGGAGTTGAGAAAGAATTTTGTGGATTTAAATAACACTCCCTTACTGGCTATAATGTGGGATGGTTCTACTTGCGCTGAAACGGGCTGATGTAACTGGACTATGATATGTATAGAGGGTAAACATCAGAGCTATCGGACACTTATTAATGCGTATACTTTCCTGGAATGTGTGGTATTAAAGCTTCTCAAATTAGCTCGATGAAGCAAACAGCGTAGTTTGGTTTAGACTTTCCTTTCTAAAAATATGCATGTATCAAAATCTAAATATTCAAGTTGTGTGAGGTCATCTAGAATGTCATCAAGATTAGAAGGTTGATTATAGAGATACTTCGTGTAAACCCCAGATCATATAGAATAAATTAATAGATATAACTGAAACCTGTGTGCCACCTATTTAACAGGATATTAATTAATAATTTTAATTTGTTATACTATATATATAATAAATTTTCAGAATATATATTAAATAGAAAAGAGTTTTCCCGGAAAATCCGACATCGTGTCACATTGTTATTGAACGTGATAACCTTTTAAATAAATTGTCGCGAGATACTAAGAAGATAGAATTCTTTATATTTACTCTCAGAGCTGATTTTATTATTCCACATGATTACACTATGGCATTTGAAGTAGTTAATGCAAAAAACAACCAGTACGGGAGTGTTATATGAATCCACAAAATTATTTCACAACTCCATCTGAATTTGTCTCCGCTTCTCTTCTTTATAAGATAATAAGATCGCCATTATCACCTGCCCGAGTCATAGAAGATTGGGAGGCATATTCAACTTCGTTTATAGAAAACAAAAGAAAAATAATATAATTAAAAAACGTACATGAAATTTAGGAATATTTATAGGCATTGATAGGTACGATAATATTTTATATTTAATTCATAATTGAAGTACCACTTGTCGCTTTCGAAAGGCAAAACGCCTGTCTACTTTTGACGGAAGAGGTTATTTTATTTTTATAATTTATTTTCCACACCCGCACATCGGCAATACTATATATTTTATATTACTATATATTTTGGCGATACTATATATTTATATTGGATATATGTATCTAATAGAATTGGCCCAGCTCCCCGAAAATTTCACGTATTGTATGCACTCAAAGCCACCCTTGGTTCACGAGGACCATAGCACCCTTCTCTAGGTGGCGTTCTGAATATCTCAAATGTAGTGTTGAGACTCCGTTAATGACTCGAGTATGCTAGATTTCAGAGACAGTCAATAAATAGGTTTTGGGTCTATTTTGACGAGAGAAGCGTATTCTCTTTTTCCTCTTGGCGAAATTACTCCTATAAAATCTTGGTTGTTTTCATTTACGACACAAATAGCATGTAGAAGGCTATCTCCACCCTTCTCACAAAACCATCAGTAGAAACCGTCTAATTAAAAATATTCATCGATTTTTGTTGTAAATATAAAAACATATTAGAATATTTATATTTAGAAATATATCGGGGAAAGTATTTAATTGATTATAAATCCCATTTATATATATATACACTTTTTATATTCAATTCTCTGGGTAAAAAAATACGATATATGGGCAGAAAAAAGGGACGGTTAAAATAAACGCCTCAACTTTATTCTTTTGATTTCTATAATATTGTGTGTAATCCATAAAAAGTCAACAAAATCAATTTGGATTGCGGCACTTTGGACTTCAAACATTTATATTATCTACGAGTTAGAGAGGTATAGGTATAATGACAAGCTATTGTGTGTAAATATTTCCAATCATTCACTTTCCGCTTCATTTAAAAGGCGAGGATGACAATATGAAAGTTATACTGATACAAGCCATGCTTATTATGCCAAATAAAGTTATCCAAAAACACCGTGGCAGAAAGCAACCGAAACAATAACTGCATAAGTACTGAATAGTTTTTTCCGTTATATTTCAGAGCGTGTCTATATGTCAAATTTTCTAGTTGTAATCTTGACTCAATGTGCATTTAGGTCCCAAATTTCATAGTGCCGCAGGTTTCGTGCTCGAAAAGCCATAAAATAAATTCCATCGCGGCCTTTGAGCCCAAGAGGCAGTTCTCAAAACTTCAAGCCTAGTTTGGTTCATCATCCCAGTATAAATGAGGCCTTTTTAAAATCAGTATCCAATATAAACAACAATAAAAACGATTTATCAATCTCAATATAAATAATTAGATTGCAAAGAACCACAATTAAACATTGTCTTGTGGAAAACCGTGTATAAAGCAACGCAGAACTTCATATACAAATTAATTAAGTTGCATTATAACTTTTGAAATATGAGATCTATATGATTTTCAAATAACCAGAAGACACCACATTGTCTCAAACAAGTTTATTCAACCAAATCTGGCAACAAATACAAGCGCGATACCTGGCGCAATAGAGGGGGTGAGCCATGAGCAGCTATACCTCAGTGCTAGAGTTGGTATATTGAAATAGCTTTAGCGGTAATTTTTACTTGCTATGATATTTATTTTATGTTATATATCATATAAAGTAAAATCGATTATTTATCTTTTGTTAGACTTTTTGCCAATTTAACTTCAAAACTCTCGCTCTTTCTCTGTTATAAAGTATTCATTTTAATAGTAGGTTTATTTAAAAAATATTTATTATATATAGAAAAAAATTAAAAATATTAACGAATGATGATATTTCCTAGCTATTTATTATGCTTGTATTCCGAGTTGCTCCCATTCGAGGATTTAACAAAGAATGGTAGTCAAGCCCGAGGCGCTCCTGGCACTCCTTATCTCTAACGCCTTCCTCTTGGCAGCTGCGGCTCTACTTCTCTTCAACATCTGCACTCCGCTCTCATACGGTTCCAGTGGTCATTTTATGTAGCACATTCACATATGTTCTTTCTTTAATTATTGGTTATTATGAAGCAAGTCATGGAAATATATTTTTTTTCAAATCACATGTGCATATAATATTTTTTTTACCTCATCTTGTTTTAATTTTTACAAATTCTTTTTATTTTATTTCAGTAATTCTCTCTAATAGAGAGTATATCCTTTTGTTGTGCAATTCTTTGCTTTATGCTATGAAACAAGCTATCAAATATTTTTACAATTCGTTTCGTATCTCTAATTATTGTTTGAGTTAATATTTTTGTGTGTCATTCTTTAAACACATTTCAAATATTTTGGGATAAAATATATTTTTTATATTTTACTTGTTTGTCATTCACATAGTATTTCACGAAGTTCTGATGCCAGAAGAAAGAGGTTTGACCCTTCGGTGTGCTCACATAAATGCACTTACCTAGGCAATGAAGTATTACACATCTACAGAATAGCTTCAGAAGCTGTGTAATGTAAGCATATATTTTTCTATATATATATATATGTTTGAAAATAGAGCAATCCATTTATTATATTATTTAAAAATGCCTTTTTTTGATCATAAAGTTTTATTTCCGATATTTCGTGTGGCAACTCGCCAAACTTCTTCGGCGGGGAACAAGATTGTTTTGAGAAGCTCGCGTATCAATTCACGAGTATGTACAACTGCTATAAAATTTAAAATATCTAAAATCTACAATATGCATGTGTTTATAAATATAATTATTAATAATAAAATAATATAAAAAATATTAATATATGGAGAATAATTAAATATATATTTCTAGAAAGCTGGACCTCAATAGAAGATAAAAACAGTATCAACCGAAAAATAGACATTCCTCAATTATACTTACAATTTAAAACCATATAGCCCACTACTATACACACACATATACTGTATGTATATATATATATAACAAATTACTGATTTTCAATTCTTTTATTTTAAATCTATATATTTAATTATTCTCTATATATTAATATTTTATATATTATTTTATTATTATTAATTATATTTATAAACATGCATATTGTAGATTTTAGATATTTTAAATTTTATAGCAGTTGTACATACTCGTGAATTTATACGCGAGCTTCTCAAAACAATCTTGTTCCCCGAAGATGTTTGGCGAGTTGCCACACGAAATATCGGAAATAAAACTTTATGATCCAAAATAGGCATTTTTAAATTATATATATATATATATATATATATATATATATATATATATATATATATATATATATATATATATATATATACCCTCTCTTTTAGAACTTCCAATTTCCTCTTTCTAATATTCCTTCTGAATAAATAAATTTTATATCAGAAAACAATCCAATATACCATAGTAAAGCGGTCTGGAGATTAATTTGGCAAAATATCTGGGAGGGTTCACCAATGATGAGGCAAGCTCTCACGTTTAATAGTTTCTGTTATCGCGGAGAGATCTGTAGAGGTAATTTTAGGATGATTTATATAATAAGAAACATAAGTTCCAATATATAAAAAAATTATATATGCCACTCTAATATGCTTAATTTGTTGCTTATACCTTCTCCCGTGTATATTACTTTGAGTAAAAGAAGCATTTTTAAAGTGTTACTGAAATTTCAGGATTAAAATTCTTCTGTCAAAATTTTATATCTTCCATCTCTCTCTCTAATTTTGCATAAAATACTATATTCCGACATTTAAAAATGTCAGAGTTTATATTACTGGGGGTCAATTCTACAAGCGAGAGTTTTACAACCATTATTGTGGTGAAGTAAAAGTGTATCGTGCGGATCTCCTCCAATGTGTCAATAATAAATACTACATCATCAAAATGAAGAATTACGCAAATTCTTAAGACTCACATTTTAAGATTAAATTAAAAATACTAATGAAAGGTTATAATGACTTAAAGAGTAAAATTGTATATGGAAAGGTATTTAAAATTACTAAGATTTTTCACAATGAGTTTAATTTTTTTTTCTAATTTGAAATGCCAGCTTTTTCTAATAAAAATCGAAACAATCGCGAAAAATATTTATAAATTTAAAAAGCTATTAGTTATTCAGTTCAATTTTATAATATAATCTCTACATAAATTTTAGACAAGAGGAGTCCGTCCGCCCGTGTATATATTTTTATTTCATATCACCTACCACCTGTTGAGAAAATTTAATCTAATGGACGTTGCCTTTGTGTTATAGCGTTTGTCTCTTAATCGCTTTTGGGACATCTACCGTATGTGTTCATGAACACTGTTGAAGCCACACATTCCTCTCTTTAATGGCCTGCTCCGGACTATCTCCTTCAAAATTGTGATCGATTGCTGGTGTAATGACGTGTAATCTGTTGACATCATGCACATTATGCAGGTAGTAGACTCACGTGGTATTCGGCAGTCAAGCCATCATTCGCCTTCGTAGCGGCGACGTGCTCTTTCAGCTTATGCAGAGGAACAAGCGTTCCCTCGACCTCTTCCTCGATCAGTTCTCCCCTGCAACCTATGATACAAATTTGTTAACATTTTGATCCGAAAGGTTCCGGTTTGTTAATCACACACAGCTTTATTAAGACCACCGGTCTTGTTAATCCAAAGAGTTAGTTGCGTTATATCAGTGTATAGAAGTCACCTGGATTATAGATTAAGAATCTCCTGAAAGTCCTTCTAAAAGATGTTAGAAAGTCCCGTCAACCTTATAACTACGTGAAACACACACCTGTTATCATAGGTTGTTAGAAAACATGCATGGTAAAAGTTGCACTTAGTAATTAGGTATAAATACAGTCAGGGGGTGGGGAATGCAGGTGAGGCTGCTCACCTGCTAGTATTAGCCCCGCCACAAGGAACACCGCGACGTACAACCTTGGCATCTTGGCTCTGGACACCCGCCGGGCGTCAAAGCAGAGCAGCTAGGGTTGAGAAGTATCGAGATATGTATGATTTGGTTTAAAATAAATTTTTAAATACTTGTGAATGTTTATTTTTGTCGCCTTTCATATTGATAACTAGACGGGTGACCCGGGCTTCGCCCCGGGATTGACCCGTGTGCATATCTACCCGAGTGATATATATTTAGATAAGATTTTTTTTTATAATTGTTTGTTATTAGCATTATCTATTTGTTTGCATCAGCATAATTTAATCTAATCTTTGATAGAGGGCGCTGTTCGTGAGCTAAGTAGAATAATTTGAATATATATTTATAATAATTTATTTATATATTTTTTAAAATAGCCTATCGTCTTCCCCGTATTTTTTACCTATGTATGGAAATTTTGGTTTGAATTAGTGAACTACTGCGAATTTGTATACCGGACATATACTAAAAATCAAACATACAAAAAAAAAAAACATACAAACATTCATTTTTATATATATAGATATTTCAATTCATATTGATCCACAACTGCATATATTTATTCCGAAGTAATGATTCACCTCCTCTCTTGCGAGAAAATCGACGGCCATCCCCAACAAATATTTATCGCAATGTACTGTTTTTAAACACGGTATTCGAGGATTTATAAACTCGAGATTAGGCTACATCTTAGCATTATGGTATTAGAAGTGACCAACCATGTTGTTTTTTCATTCCTCAGCTATCTAGCAGCCGTGTAGAGAGGCCTCAACAAGTAATATTTAATTAAATAAAAAGAGAAGTGGGATTTTCTGCACTAAACCACCACTGAATCTTGTGGGCACTTTAGTGTATGTAATCCGCAGTTTCTTCAGTGAAATAGGCAGTGGTAGAAAATAAAAGGCATTGTTTTGATTATGGTAATCAGTATTGATGCAAACAGGTGTCATTTGGTATTGAAAGTTAGAGTGCGTACTGATATTAATCATAACCATCTTTTGCTTTACTTTCCAAAAATGAATAAATAAATAAATAAATATATAGATCTTCACTTTTTAATGACTTAGTCCAATCTGCATATCCCATTTGGATATATTGGATTGCGGCCAATTAAATTTAATTGCGATTGATGAGTGTGTGTCACTTGTCCTTCCGTAATATTGAAACTTGTTGGCTCGTGGACCCAAACAAAATAGAATTTATTTATAAATGCACAGAAAAAGAAAGTTTTCTGCGTGTTCCCTGAAGTATATATAACATATTTATACCTAGAGTCTACCAAGATCCGCATATATTTTTTCTCGGCGTAGAATTAACTGGGAAGCGTTCAAGTAGATCCCCTCGCTGTCTGGAGGAGGAATCTCTCAAGGTGGAAGACAATTCCTCGCTGAAAAAAAAATGTATATACAATTTTTTCCTATATTATTTTTGTAAGCAATAACTGCAATAAACACAAGAGGTAAACGCCATTACCTTATAGGCAAATTTTCCTTGAATTTCTATGCAATAACCTTACTTTGAAGGTAGGTAGTGGAAATTAATCTAGAATTTGGAAAGGATATCCGTGGAATTTCAGTACTCCGGTAGGCTGTCACCCTCAGAATGTAATTATAAAATTTGAATAGAGACAATAAAGTTCAATAAATTTATAAATAGTGATTTTAGGGAAAGTCATAACATGCTTTATTATTATCTATTGTATATTTAATGTATTACTTATTGTAAGGTTTAGTTTTTTTTTTCTTTCACACTTTGCTCAGAAAAATTGAAAATTTATTTGCTTCTTCATGGCAAAACTCTGTGCCCTAATAGATCGAGGAACAGTAAAATCTTCACCCTTATCTTCTGGGATATAGCCTCCAACTTTTATGTAAGTCTTTCAAAAGTTTTGAGTATTCCATGAAAAATATTTATAGAATTTCTTCAATTTTATAAAAGTAGAATGTAAAACACCAAAACATTGGCTGAAAATATAAATGAATTGCTTTCCAAGGTCCGTCTTTCTTTTTTTGAGTCTGTCTGGGTCCCCTCTATAAGCGAGTGACCTTGGAGGATGCGATGCTGATAAGGAGGGTTTGTTCTCAATCAAGGAAAACATTACGCATTGACTTGCTCACTTTTGTCTGTTTTTATCTGTTCGTTAAATTGGAATTCTCCCACGTTTATATAGAACTCTCACGCCTATCTGTGTCTGCCTGCTTCCTTTAGCTAACCTATCTCTGCATTCTCTAATTGTTCTGTCCTCACATATCGTACAACATCCTCGCGGTTCTCGTTTTACTTACCCCTCTGCTCATGTCCCCTGGTTTTTGAAATTACTTACAATCCCTTAGAGAGACAATTATGTTTTTCTAATTTCTTAAAATATATTTTAAAATAAAGCTTATAATTAACAAGGTTTTTTTTTTATCTTATATACATTTAGAAATATTAATAATGTTGGCTAATTTTAGTAATAATTTTCACTTGTGTAGACCTGTGGTGCACATACAGTAAAAGCAGTCGCCAACTACTACCCACCGTGGTTATAATAGCCTGTACACATGTACTAAGGGTAATTCAAAACTTTCAGACGCCACTTTACAAACTTAATACAAAGGCTTAACTAATTAAACATATAACGGTCATAATATGAGGGCATAACCAATTACAGTCGAACCTCTTTAATTCAACACCCTAAGGGATCAGAGCTTTCGGTTGAATTAAAGGAAGTGTTGAATTAAGGTTAGATGATTGCTAATCATCTAACTCACACACGAAAATAATGTTTTAAAAAGTTGCTTTGTAATATAAATTAATGATATTTTACCATTAGAAACTTGGTAAACCGTGCCATTAACAATCAGTTTGTTATCTCTTAGTTTTGCATTGATTCCTTTATTTAAGAGTTCTTTCCGTTTAGAAATCAATATTCTGCGTTGTTCTCTGATGCTAGGGGAGTAATCCTTGTTCACGAAGACATTTAAATCTTTAAGTTTGAATGAATTTTTCAATATCTTCATTCTCTCACTGTATTCGGAAACCTCGACCAAAATTGGGGCTTTATCTCTTTTGGATAGCCTCCAGCACTTGGAAACATCGATCTCGTCGTAAATTTGCATATTGTCCTTTAATAATCTTTTTATTTTTACGCAGGATTCGTTCGACGTTTCTGTACCACTGCCTTCAATGCCATAAAAAACTAGGTTTTTCTCTCTGCTTTTCATCTCCAAAAACTCAACTCGCCTCTCGAATTCGCTAATCTTTTTTGCATTCGATGCAACAGCACACGTGGTATTTTCTAGTGAAGACTCGAGCTGCTGTACACGGGAGTCGAATTTCTGCACACCTAGTTCAATCGCAGATAGCCTAGATTCTATTTTTGAACCCCAGTCGTCAATTTTAACTATAAGTGCCGCAATCAATTCTCTTAAATCTTTCTCCATAGAGGTTTCTAGTGTTGTTTGTCTAGTAGCTTTAAGGCCTGGATTACTTTCGATACCCGAAATTAGTAGCAATGAAAGTATGATTATTCTCAGATTTGATTTACCATAACGTACGTATCGAGTAAGATGAATGTTTTTCACTCGATCTAGGTCAGCCACTTTATCGAAATTTGCATCATTGTCGCCAATAAAGTCCATATTTGCATAATCAAGAAATAAGCAAGCTCGTAGCTTTACCTGACACGTAATGAATAAAAGTAAAATCATGGTTAAATTCATTTTCAAAATCTAATTTATACTCAATTGCTGAACTAGCACATTTTTTTTTTTTAATAATAGGGATAAAATGTAAAAGAAATAAAGAAATAATAGTACTTGGCGAGAGCCGTAGTTACCTGCTGCTTCTTCGGTTGGCCACCTAGCGGGGAATCCCCTATAAGTTTTTAAATCTAAATTAATGATATTAATATAAACCATTGTATGTGTACTTTTTTGTATTTATTTTTTTTTTATTTTGATGATTAACTTTTAGTATCAGGGACAAAATGGCAATAATACATATTTTTGTGTGTGAAACATAAATAATTACAAATAAAATTTATTATAATTGAAGAATATAGCAGTTGAAAGGAAATAAATATGGAAAATAAAAAGAAAATTCAAAAATAATATTTAAAAATAATCATGAATATTTTTTTAAAATTCCTTTATAGATGTCTGCTTTTTCCCGAAATCCTATTCAAAATGTATTACAAATGGTATATTAAAAAAAAAAACATGCATGTCTTTCTCCATCTTGAATGTGTTTTAAATAACAAAGAGCTTTTATTGTATTAAAGGCATCTACTGCTGCTGCAAGTGTTATTGATTTTGTGTTTAAATCTTCATAATAACATGGAAATGGAATATTGAAATAAAATGTTATCATAATAATTGTGGCTACATTTTATGAAGATTTATTTAAAAAGAAATTATTTGTAAATTTTAAAAGAACTAAAATATTTCAATGCTGAAAATTAAAAAGTAAATAATATTATTAATTAGGGCACAAAGCCTAAATTCCCGCGTAAAAAAAACAAACAAAACAATAACCCTCGCGATATTGCGCAACGGCACTGCAAAGTGAAACTTAAACTAACAGAAACCAAAAGTGCGCCTGCGCGATCCTATCGGCGCCCGCCGATGCCGATCGTCGCCGCCGTAATACCGTTTAGCGGTAAAGTTGTATGTAAAAAAACATTCAACTGTCGAAATTTGAATTTTTAAATGGTCGAACTAGCGGAACTGTCGTATTATCGATACTGTCGAATTACGGTTTGTTATTTGATAGGCCGGAGGTCGGGACATCAGAATATGGTCGAATTAAGGTAGAGTGTCGAATTTGCGTGTGTCGAATTAACGAGGTTATACTGTACATTTTCCTTGTATATACCATGAGTTTGAAATATTGATCCAATCATTTTCAATCTCTCTCATACTATATCCTATCTCTTTAATTCCCCACCTTTTTAATTTATATCAATCCAAGCATATTTATATAACGTCTCTTTATTTTGAATAAACATATGTACCTTTAATACAAACTGAAGTTAAATTTTATTTTTTTACCAAAGATTTATTTTATCTCTAACACACAACTAGATTAGAAGTGGTCTACGGCTAGAGTATTACATTGTCTTCAGGCCTTAATCTCACGCACTTAATCTTATATAAATTTGATTGTCGATGTTTAATTTAATTAGAATATTCATGTTTATATAAAGGTTTAATATAATTTTTCTATGATTGTGTAAATATTCATTGAATTTATCATCATCACCTTTTTTGTTTACAAAAATGTTATATGAAAAATAAAGTAATGTAATTGAACGAAATGGTTGCCCTCATGTTTACTGATCCAATGTTTTAATAATCTAAGGTTTATGTTGTAAGAAAATTATACATTGAGAAGAAATATACATTGGTCAACTCGAGCCGGATTGAACGTAAGTAAAAATCAAGTTAAAATTGATCGAAAAAAAGGGGCATCTTATAAGTATTTTGTAACCATATATTTCAACTAAAAGTATTTGGGAAGATAATTTAATAACAATTATGTATGTAGAAACTTTAATTAAAAAATTAAAAAGGATAAAAAAAACTATAAAAGGCATAGAGGAAAATATCGAATCCATTGTGTCTATGGTAGATATTAATGCAACGAAATGCAAACTAGATTATGCAAATAATGATTTGATGAATATGAGGGATGTTTTCTTGCAGCAACTTGAGGATGATGATTTGAATGACGAAGTGTAAATTTGTATAGATAAGTGTATAAGATTAAAGTGTGAATTAGATTTAAAGCATAATGGGCAAGAACCATCTGAAAAAAAAAGAAGTTAATTTACATGTTAAAATGCCTAAACTTGAGTTGCCAACTTTCAATGGTAGATTAGAATCATGGCTTTCATTTAAAGATATATTTTTTCTGCAATTGGTTCTAACTCACAAATACCTGATATTGAAAAGTTACAATATTTGAAAGGCCAACTGAGAGGCGAAGCCCTAAGACTGGTCAACGCATTTCCAATTACAGCCGATAATTATGTTGAGATTTGGCAAACTTTATTAACAAGATATGATAACCCAAAGGATCTAATTTTCACCCAAATAGATAATGCATTAAGATTACCAAAATTAGCCGATGGCAACCATAATTCAATGTTTTAACTTCTAGATAGCTGCAACGAAATAGTAAAAACAGTGAAGGTATTGGGTTACCAAATCGATAGTTTATCTGAGGTATTTTTCGTCAAGATCATACAAGATAAGCTTGATAAAACCACAAGAAAACAATGGGAATTGCAGAACAACCCAAGAGTTGTGCCTTCAATTAAGGATTTAATGGAATTTTTGGAAATTCACGCAAAAAGCTTGCAGAATTTGCCAAATAAAGATTCAAATGTGGAGAAACATTCAATGAAAAAGGAATTACAAAAGGTGAATGTTTATAATTCATATATGATAAAATGTCTTAAATGTGGAGGTGCACATGCTCTTTCAAGCTGTAATTTATTTTCTAAATTACCTGAGTCAGAGAGAGTGAATTTTGTTAGTTCGGCTAAATTGTGTTTCAGATGTTTAAAGCCAAACTATTTAGGAATTAATTGTTATTGCAAAAACATTTGTCAAATTTGCAAGAAAAGACACCACACTTTGATTCACCAAGAAACCAAGGTTCAAGAAGTTGATGAAGGGAAATTTGAGTGTGGAAAAGACATCAAAAATACAACTTGTCTTTTAAGTAATGAGAAATATCTTTCAAATGTCATGCTTACAACCGCTAGGATTAAAATCAAGGATAACAATGGTGTGCCTCAGATATGTAGAGCCTTGATAGACTCAGGGTCTCAGGCAAACTTTATAATATCGCTCGCAAATATCGGGAATTTCGGGACATTTTGCGAGTCACTCTTATGGACTAGTGGAGTTTGAATTTACGCCACATTTCAAATCAGATGAAATTTTCAAGGTGAACGCCTTGGTGTTGGATAAGTTGACAAATAATTTGCCAACTCTTACATGTCCAAAGTCAAACTTGGCGCATCTCAAAACCATGCCTCTGGCTGATCCAGATTATAATATTTCTGCTGCCATCGACATATTAATTGGTGCTGAGTTAGCTATGACCCTGTTCACTGGCGAGTCCGTTATCGGCGATGAAGAACAACTAACTGCTACTTCTTCTAAATTAGGATGGCTCCTTTCTGGAAGAGTTTCCTCTAAGGGTAGTAGGAGAAATATTAGGAATGTCATTCAGTCATATCATGCATGCCTGGAAACCCAAAATATAGTCGAAAATTTTTGGAATTTGGAATCCATTCCTGATGTGACTTCTATATCTAAGGATGAAAATGAAAGTGAAATCCATTTTGTGGAAACACATGGAAGGGATTCCACAGGCAGATATGTTGTACAACTGCCATTTCGGAATGACTGCCAATTAGGAGATTCAAGATCCAATGCGATCAAAAGACTTTGTTCTTTGGAAATATCTTTGATTCCACGACCTGAAGTTTATGACCAATATAGAAGCTTCATTAAGGAATATCTTGAATTGGGACATATGAGCTTAGTACCGAAGGAAGATATCATTAAGGGAAGGTACTATCTGCCTCATCATCCTGTAATAAAGGAAAAAAGTTGCACCACCAAATTGCGAGTAGTATTTGATGCATCAGCAAAGACTGATTCAGGTTTGTCCTTGAATGATGCTTTAATTCCAGGGCCCAAAAATCAACAGGATTTGTTTCACATCATTCTGAGATTCAGAATTCATGCTGTTGCTATAAATGCTGTTATCGCCAAGATGTATAGGCAAATTAGAATATCACAAGAAGACTCGGAATTCCAAAGAATTGTATGGCGGAATGATCCTCATGATAAAATAAAGGACTATCGGCTAGAAATTGTCACTTATGGGACTAGTTCTGCACCATTTTTGGCCACTCGTATCATCAAACAGTTGTCTTTGGATGAGCAGAGTAAGTTTCCAAAAACTAGCAAAATAGCATTGACAGATATTTATGTTGATGATCTAGTAACTGGAACTTTTTCAGTAGATGAAGGCAAGAATTTGGTGCAAGAACTGTATGGTTCACTAAGTGCAGGAGGCTTCGAACTTCGTAAGTAGACCTCCAATGTTCCTGATGTTCTGTCACTTTTACCAAATCATTTAAGATCCACCAACACAATTATTGGGTTTGAGGAATCCAAGAAATTTGTCAACGTTTTAGGCCTTCAATGGCAACCAAGAACTGATGGTTTCACATTTAAGGGAATAGCTCTGTCACTGAACTCTATGACAAAACGAGGAATACTATCACAGGTTGCTAAAATATTTGATCCACTGGGTTGGATCTCACCATTTACCACCACTATTAAACTGATTTTGCAAGAACTTTGGGAGACTGGTTTGGAATGGGATGCCCCAATTCCAGAGGTACTAAGAAGGAAGCTGACTTTGATAAACCAGGATCTTCCATCGCTAGAGCACATTCAGATCCCAAGATGCGTGGTACCAGGTAATTTTATGAAGGTAGAATTTCATGGATTTTGTGATGCATCGCCATTGATAAAGGCATTTGTAGAAGCAGAGGATGTCGAATATATAATCGAGGAGAACCATAATTTTTTTTAAACAAATGGACTTCGAGAAGCTTAATAAATGTCGCGAATAAAGAAACATATATCTGGATAACAAACCCTTACCCTCGACCATTAAAAATATTAAAAAACCAAACATTGTGCTTTGGAAGCCAGCCAGCCGTAGTGAATCTTATGGAAGAAAGTGAACAAAAGGAGCATGAAGAACCTCAATTTCAGATAAACGAAAATTTATCATATAAGGAAAAGGTGCAATTGAAACAATTTTTGGAAAAGTAGGCGGATTTGTTTACGTCGGGATTAGGAAGGTCCAACTTAGCGAAACATCGGATTGTTACATAAGGCGCGAAACCGATCAAACACAAGCCGTATAGGGTGAGCGCGAAAGAGCGAGAAATCATAAAAGAGCAAATTGATGAAATGCTCAGAGACAGCATAATCAGACCATCCTCGAGTCCATGGCCCTTCCCCGTAATATTGGTCAAGAAGCGAGATGGTAAATACAGATTCTGCGTTGACTACAGAAAATTAAATGATGTAACAGTGAAGGATGTTTACCCAAATCCCAGAATTGATTAAGTATTGGATACACTTCAAGGATCCAAATACTTTTCAGCAATTGACCTTAAATCAGGATATTGGCAAGTAGATGTTGAGGAGAAAGATAAGGAAAAGACGGCCTTCTCTACAGCACATGGCCTATATGAGTTCAACGTAATGCCCTTCGGACTATGCAATGCCCCTGCTACATTTGAGAGGAACATGGAAAATATGCTTGGTAAACTTAGATGGCAAATTTGCCTATGTTATCTAGATGACGTAACCATATATAGCTCGGATTCTTCAACACATCTCAAAAGAATAGAAGCTGTTTTAAGATGTTTTCGCGAGGCTAATTTAAAATTGAACAACAAACAATGCCAATTTGCTTTCGAAGAACTGGAGATTCTTGGCCATATAACTAGTCAACATGGTATAAACCAGCGGAGTATAATATCAAGGCTATTAGAGATTTTCCTCGGCCCAAAAAGATAAAAGAAGTTCAATCATTTTTAGGAATGTGCTCATATTATAGAAAATTTATCAAAGGTTTTTCGAAAATTGCTGATCCATTAACCAGTCTTATAAAAAAGAAGTACCTTTTACCTGGACAGAAAATCAAGAAAAAGCATTTCAAACCCTTAAAGTAGCATTGATAAATCCCCCAATAATAGGGCACTTTGATCCGAATGCAACTACTTACATTCATACTGACGCATCTAACATCGGCCTGGGTGCAACATTAGTCCAAAAGTTCGGCGATAAAGAAAATGTGATCGCATATTTAAGTCGAACACTGAGCAAACCTGAGCAAAATTATTCGACTACTGAAAAAGAATGTCTAGCTGTTGTGTGTCAATATCCAAGTTACGACCCTACCTATATGGAAGGCATTTCAAGATCGTAACTGATCATCATGCACTATGCTGGCTTAAGAATCTGAAAGATCCGACCGGTCGATTAGCACGATGGGCACTGAAGATTCAGGAATATAATTTCGATATTATACACAAATCGGGTAAAAACATCTGGATGCTGATTGTCTATCTAGAGGACCCTTACCGGAAAACGAATGGGACGAAGATTATGAAAGACTATTTCTGAATCAAATAATAGACGAAAAGGATTATTTTATTAAGAATATTAAGGAGAACCTTAGTGGAAACAAGCGTTCAATTACACAGAAATTTAAAGAAGAAAATGGGTGTCACTACAAGAAAAATCCAAATCCTGAAGGTAGGGCATGGTTGCTGGTAGTGCCAAAGAATAGAAGGAAGGAAATAATGAGTGAATACCACAACCACATGCTGAATGGATATCTGGGCGTCGCCAGAACCACTTACCGATTGAAGAATAAATATTATTGGCCTTCCATGCTGAAAGATGTTTCCGAATTTGTAAAGACGTGCCATCTTTGCCAAAGTCGGAAAGGTTCAAATCACTTGCCTTCTGGACTTTTACAACCTATTCCCCCAGCTAACTACCCTTTTGAAAGAATCGGAATTGACTTTGTTTGCCCCTTGCCATCAACGAAAAGAAGAAGGAAGTGGATAATTGTGTTGACTGATTATTATACCAAGTATGCTGAAACAAAGGCAGTATCAGAAGCAACCGTGAAAGAAGTCTCTACATTTTTAACCGAACATTTTATTTTACGTCACGGGGCCCCAAGATTTCTTATTAGCGATAGAGGTTCACAATTCACTAGCAATTTGATGAAGGAGGTAATGAAAATGTGCAAAGTGAAACACTGCTTCCCAACGAGCTACCACCCCCAGACTAACGGACTAACGGAACGGCTAAATAGAACTTTAATCAATATGATCAGCATGTATGTGAACACAGACCAAAAGAACTGGGATGAAATCCTCCCTTTTATCACCCACGCGTATAATACCACGATTCAAGAAACCACTGGCTACTATCCATTTTTCCTGTTGCTTGGGAGGGAACCCATGTCCTTCTTAGACGACGAGAATATTCCAATGGACAGTAACATGGATGATTACGACGAATATATAGAAAACTACTTAGATAAAATTGCAAGGACGAGACAGGTAGTCATTAAAAACACAGAGAAGACTCAGGAAAGAATGAAAAGAAATAATGACAAAAACACAATGAAAAAATCTATAAACCGAGACATTTAGTGGTAGTTTGGACACAAGTCAGGAAAATCGGAAAATGTGAAAAACTATTGAGAAAATATTTTGGCCCATATCGAATATTAAAAAGCTGTCTAACGTAAATTACTCAATTGAGCCGAAAGATAATCCTGGCCAAGACCCATTGATTTTCCATGTCTCAAGACTCAAACCCTCTTTTGAGAGAATTGATGAGGTAACTCACGAGGACGTGACGACCTCTGGAGAGGGGGAAGTGTTGCATCATGGCTAATGAACCTATTTCATTTTAATTTGTAATATTATTTTACATATATTTTAAATTTATATTTTATATTTACGTATTTTATTAAACAGAATATATGTATTATAAACAGAATACATGAATTATAGAATCACCATTTGTATTTTGGTACACTGTGTGACTTCACTGCTCTCTTTGATGTGAGAAATAAATAAATTGTTCTGGAGGCTACTTAAAGTAGAGTTATCACATTATTCCCTTATATAAATTTGTAGGATGGTTGAAACACGTTCTGGTAAGATGAAAGACCCGGCAGAAGAGAGAATCAAAGTTGAAGAGTCTGCCAAGCCGCAACCTGGTGCAACAATATACAGGCCAAGCTTGGTCGATCGCGCGAGGATAGTAAAACAAAATATTTTCGGTGTTATAATAATAATAATAACTTCAACGTTTTCTTTTAAATAAATCCCTATTTTTGTAGGTTTTTTCACGTGTGAATAAATGATTTGGAAATCCTATTTAGATGTGAAATTAAATGAATGTGGTTGAGAGACTGGTAGTCAGCTTGAAGAAGATGCGTTGACTGCCAAATTTTAAAATCGATTCATATTTCCTCTCTATACGCAAACCTTATTCCCCAATGGTGAACGAAACCATGAAGGTATGACCATGAAGTCCTCATCATACAGAAAAGTTCTGGGCCACGCGACTCACCCGCTCCACGAAGACCGATGCCGGTGTCGCTCGCCATGGCCTTTTATCGTTGGGATCACGTGACTTCCTGCGGCCACCCTGACATCTCTGAGTCAATCCCTACTGACGTAGCCGTTCGAGGCGTGAGAATGGTATTCATGTACCAAAATATATTCCTATAGAGTATATTGTTTTAATGTATATTTATAGGGAGAGGTGCCTCTTTTGGTACATGTATATATAATTACAAGAGAAATACGCTTAGTAGATATCACCACGAAAGATATTAGACAAGAAGAATCCATAACGCATTTTTTGTCGTTTTAGTGTAACAGAAATTCTTAGCGATTCAAATAGAGAATATATTTATATATACCAAAAAAGCATAACCTGACCACGCTCACATGAGCTTTTTAGATGGCAGAGCGCCATCTAGTGAAACAGAAATCAACTAAACGTTGATTTAGCCTGCTATTTGTTCCCTGATATTTGCCCAAACCAATTTCTTGATAAATCAAGAAAAGTCAACCACAAACGCGTTTCGGACTGTTGGCCCTTGTCAGCGTGGTGCAGGCTCTACCTCTACGACCCTAAATATTTTGGTCCCAGAGGCTTCTTGAGAATCAAGAATTGAGTATTTAAAGCCAAACTTGCGTAAATAAGCTGAATATGAGAAAAATAATAAAATAATAAAAAAGGTCGAGATTATTGGTATTAAAATTTTTAAAAAATAGTACATCCTGATCACGCTCACATGGGATTTCTAGATTGCAGAGCGCCATCTAGTGTAACATAAATATATAAACGTTGATTCATCCTGTTACCTGATATCCTGTTGGTGATAAATCAAGAAATGGGTTGGCCAAATATCTTGGAACAAGTTAAATCAACGTTTGTTTGATTTTTGTTCCATTAGAAGGCGCTCTGCAATCCAAAATGTTCATATGAGCGGTCAGTATCTGCCCCCTATATATATGTGTGTGAAAAAATAGTACAAATGTAATATGGAACTGGGATAAGGTGCATAAATTAAAAAAAAGGCATCTACCTATCGTGCAACTGAAAGTTGCTGATGGCTTGCGCCATCTATCGGAATAAATATCAACTATTCTCGTTGATTTTTAATTATTCCAGAATTGGCCAAATACCCATTCTTGATTAATCAAGAAAAGCTAACCACGGACGCGTTTCGGGCTGTTGGCCCTCATCAGCGTGGTGCAAGCTGTACCTCAACGACCAAAAAAATTGGTCATTAAGGCATCCTGAAAAATCATGAAACGGGTAGTTAATATATATATATGAGAATAATTTAGGAAGAAATTATGTAAAATATTAAGTAAAGTTTAAACTTCAAATCAGAACAGCAAAAGCTTTAATTCTGCATTAAATAATAGCATCAAGAAAAATTCAAAATGTATATATTTGTTAGTTAATTTAAACATAAGAAGTTTATTTTATATACGTATATATAAACAATAAATAGATAAAATATGATAGAGGGGAAAAAAGAAAAACTCCAGAATAGCTTCGGTCGTTACGCGTCATAGGCTGGGTAGAAAAAGATATAAGCGAAGAGATAAGTTTGTAGAAAAGAGCAAAGACAGAACCATGATGATAAGATTCCAAAACTTAAAAATAGGCTAATGTGGAGAAATAAAAGTATTTTTTCTCTTCTTGAAGAAAGATGATACTTTGTCAAAACACAAAACAAAAAATAACTGGGGTAACGAATCAAATATTTAAAACCTCGTAACACAAAGCAATCAGACTGCCAATCCATCCTTCCCTGATGGCGGTGCATTCACATATCACAATATTTATGTTTGAAAATTGAGCAATCCATATATTCATTTATTTTAAAATTGCTTGTTTTTGATCGTATATATTATTTTCCAATATTTCGTATGGCAACACGCCAAACTTCTTCGGGGAACAAGATTGTTTTGAGATGCTCGCTTATCAATTCACGAGCATGTGAAACTGCTGTAAAATTTAAAATATCTAAAACCTACAAAATGCATGTTTTTCAAAGATAATAAATTATAATAAATTAAATATTTTATTATTATTATTTATTATATTTTAAAAACATGCCTATTGTAAGTGTTTTAGATATTTTAAATTTTACAACAGTTTTACATGCTCGTGAATTGCTAAGCGAGCATTCAAAACAATCTTGTTCCTTGAAGATGTTTGGCGTGTTGCCATACGAAATATTGGAATTTAAAATACAGTATATGATCCCACGGGAGAGGCGACTCTTGTCTCTTTATATATATATATATATGAAAAACAATTAATATATATATATAATATAAAGAGGTCAGGTGTTGATATTAAAAATAAAAGGCATATCCTGACCAGGCTCACATGAGCATCTCTAGGTGGCAGAGCGCCATCTAGTGGAACAAAAATAAACGTTTATTTAACTTGTTCCATGATATTTGGCCAACCCAATTTTTTGATAAATCAAGAAAAGTAAAACACGAACGCGTTTCGGGCTGTTGGCCCTCGTCAGCGTGGTTCAGACTATATATATCAATCTATGTGCTTTTTTCTTTCAGCCTTCAGGTCTAGATCGAATATATGCAGCTATATAATATTTACTACCGCCATGAAGGGAAGCTTTAATAGTATTTCTCTATATAAGCAAATATATAGAACGTCATGTAAACGTCAGACTTTACGAATAGACCACGCCCAACTCAATTCTTATAACTGAACAAATGAAACAGTTGGGGGATTCTATGAGCAATGCCATTCTATATTCCTTGCAACCGCACAATGGCATATGAAATTTGAACTATTCATGATGCGTATGAATCTTTTTGAATAGATCATTTTCTACTGCTCTTACTGCAATTATAAAAATACTAGACGAATCGCCCGGGCAACGCCCGGGTTTTACCCGAGTGCGAATATATTTTAAAAACGTTTTAATTCAAATACTATTCGTTACAATTATAAATTGGCGCCATGGATGTCACTCTTGTGAAACGTCCCGTTCCAAACTGTGTGTTTTTAAAATGTTTTAACTATATATAATATAACGGTATAATAACGGTATAAAGAAATAATGAGCCTATAGCCTAGTGGTCATGGCATCTGCCCG
The DNA here is from genome assembly GCA_030710605.1 of Cordylochernes scorpioides. Taxonomy (NCBI): domain Eukaryota; kingdom Metazoa; phylum Arthropoda; class Arachnida; order Pseudoscorpiones; family Chernetidae; genus Cordylochernes; species Cordylochernes scorpioides. The sequence goes on from CP092886.1 coordinate 103,923,356, forward strand.
GTAAGCGGAAGGTCGTGGGTTCGATTCCCATCCCTTGACACTTTTTTTATTTTATCCATTCTGACCAAAATCTATCCGTGAACTTCACACAGACAGAATAAGGCAATTATATAAGTAGACTTCTCGGTAAGCGGAAGGTCGTGGGTTCGATTCCCATCCCTTGACACTTTTTTTATTTTATCCATTCAGACCAAAATCTATCCGTGAACTTCACACAGTGAACTTCACACAGACAGAATAAGGCAATTATATAAGTAGATCTTCATCTTGTCTACACCTCGTATACATCTTGCTTCCTAGGGTTGCCTAGAGTGGCCGCTATAGACAGGGTGGTCTGTATAGACAGGTGGATGTATCACACAGCTGATAACAGGGTTGCCTAGAGTGGCCGCTATAGACAGGGTGGTCTGTATAGACAGGTGGATGTATCACACAGCTGATAACAGGGTTGTCTAGAGTGGTCGCTATAGACAGGGTGGTCTGTATAGACAGGTGTATGTATCACACTGCTGATAACAGGGTTGCCTAAAGTGACCGCTATAGACAGGGTGGTCTGTATAGACAGGTGAATGTAACATACTGATGATAACAGGGTTGCCTAAAGTGACCGCTATAGACAGGGTGGTCTGTATAGACAGGTGGATGTATCACACAGCTGATAACAGGGTTGTCTAGAGTGGCCACTATAGACAGGTGTATGTATCACACAGCTGATAACAGGGTTATCTAGAATGGCCGCTATATACAGGGTGGTCTGTATAGACAGGTGGATATATCACACAGCTGATATCAGGGTTGTCTAGAGTGGTCGCTATTGACAGGGTGGTTTGTATAGACAGGTGTATGTATCACACTGCTGATAACAGGGTTGCCTAAGGTGACCGCTAAAGACAGGGTGGTCTGTATAGACAGGTGGATGTAACACACTGCTGATAACAGGGTTGTCTAGAGTGGCCGCTATAGACAGGGACCACTATACAGTGGCCGCTATAGTCAGGGTGGTCTGTATAGACAGGTAGATGTAACACACTGCTGATAACAGGGTTGTCTAGAGGGGGGCAGGGAGGACACGTGTTCGCCGGCAGCCAATGGGCGCGCATTCTATCCGTGAGCTTCAGACAGAATAAGGCAATTATATAAGTAGATTTGGAGGGCCTGGCTTATCAGTGGTGAACCCTTCCAGCGGCTTTGCCAATTTAATCTACCAGACCGCTCTATTATTGTATTTTTGCTGTTTTGATTTTAAGTATGGGCAGTAGAAAATTATTTTATTTAAAAAGAATCAAACGCGTCATAAATATTTCAAATTTCTTAAAACATATGGCGCGCCAATGCATTTTGTTTGCACAATAGTATATCACATTACACAATTGTGGTGTCATCCTAATCAAATATTCTCGGCGCAACACATTTATTCCCGTGATTTTATTCACGCGAGAAACTTCATTAATTTTTATTTTATATAAGTGCACCCCCTCCTCCCAAATGATTAAAATTTTCAAACCTAATAAATTTTATAAAAGTTTTCACGCGAAAAACAATGTTTTATGTGTTTTTTTATCCACCCATAAATCATCTCTGGCACAAAACACGTTTTCAATTCCAAGGATTGTAATGGCTTATATAATACCCGGATGATAAATCTATTGAGCAAAACATGCGTTGAATCTTTATGCAATTTGATGTATTCTTATCAGACGGTTGTCAACTAAATTATACAATTATAGAAATTCAAGGCATTCATTCACATTTACGTGAACAAAGACGAACCGATATGCGCACAAACATGAGCATACTCATTCACAGATACGTACACAAATAAGCACACGCACATTGCATAGTAATGCAACACACGTATTCAAAACGCATTCAACTACACGTGCATTGCTAGTTGAAACTACACGTGCATTCTCAAAACATACATGTTTGCATAAACACGATTAAACGCATTTTAACTTACGTACGTACACAAACACATCTTTGCACAAGGATGCAAACACATGTACGCAACACACTTTCACACATATATATGTGTGAACTTTACACACATTTTGGTGATCATATGTTCCTATCATTAATCATTGAAACTATTTCTGCATGGTTTACTGCGATGATATAATCACATTACAAGAAAAATAAAGGGCAAAAATGTTTGAATTTATTTGATAGATTGAATTTTAAAAATAATTTAATTTGCTTATACATTATGAGGGTTGTCTAGAAATATATGGCTTGTCCAATAAATAAAACGTACTTTATAATTTAAAATTTGACCACTATTATATAAATAATAAGCATACCGTAAATCTCTCTATATATTTTTTTAAAAAAGTGACATAAGGTGAGCCATTTGTTGAAATGGTTCATCAAGATTTTGCATAGATTACATAAAACAACAATAAGTAAAAAACGTCCCAATTATATGAAAAAAAAAGGATAAAGCATGTTTACAAGCAAGACTACAATAATCATAAATGAAGTAGTATTAATAAAGAAAAATAAGGATCTAGGCTTGGTATTTAAAAGAGTTCAAACTGAGATATTGCGATAATGGTCAGGAATGTCTATTGCCCGGTTTATGATTTTGAGTTTGAGAAGACTATCAATAACGAGAACTAAAGAAAACTTTGGATAAATCAGTGAATTAGGTCTAGAAAACCAGCGAGAAAAAAACGACTATAAAGAGATATCTCAAAGTTGTAAATTTAATAGAACCTCAATATTATATACGTATTAATTCAAACATCAGAAAGGTATCTGCAAGATAAACGCCGAAGTGTTTAACTCCTGAGCAAACCACGCAACGCGACTGAGATCAATCCTTTTAACCAGAATTAAATAGTTAATTTTGAAGGATATTCAATTATGGATGAAACATTGGTTCTTCACTTTTACCGATAAACAAAAACTCAGCGTTTGCAATGGAAACAGCCCAAACTCGTCAAAATCTCCCAAATATTCAAGTCTCAAAACTGTAAACAAGGTTATTGTGTCGGTTTTTGGGGATTCCCAAGAAATAATGCTTGATATCTTTCAAAGGGATAACAATTTATAAATTTTTATTCTATTCAATAAGAAAAGTCGAAATAAAAAAATACATAATTGAGTAGAAAAAATATCAAAAGATGCGCTCTAACATCATGACAATGCACCCGCTCATGCACCGATCATTTCGACAATTTCAATCGACAAATGTACGTTTAAAAACATGAAAACTACCTTTTTCGCCTAAGCTAGCTCCTAGCGAATATTAATTATTTGAAAATTTAAAATATTTGAAAGGAAAGAAATTGAAGATGATATTGAGAGGATTGATATCGTTGTGCACCTTTTGGAAGACCAGGACAAAAATTTATAAAAAGACATAGAAGGTCGGTGGGCGAAATGTATAGATTTGCAAGGAGGATATATTTAAAAATAAACTAATATATTTTACCTGATTTATTTAGTATGAGGCGGGTATTTATAACCCTTGTATATATATGCAGGTTGGCTTTCTGTCTAAATTTTCCAAAACTGGTATTGTGGATCATCACTAGTGAAATTTTTTCTAGGGTGATCAACAAGTGTATCGTTCTCACAAATACGTTCACATACAAATGTTTTAAATATCCAAACCCATACAACAAATATATCCATCGTATATATATTTATAGCTAAATAAGATTACGTACATTTTAAATAAGAAAAAAAAGTATGATATATTTACACACGAAAAGAAAGGTTTAGTAATTCGACTAAAATATACTTTTAAAAGGTAAACCTATTTGCCACTCTAAAGGTAGTTTTTTTTAAATCCCACAACAAATGGGTTTTATTTAAAAATAATTATATATAATACACCCAAAAGGAACAGACTCTGAATTTGAAATAAAATAATGCGCTCTTCCCACATTGAATCTCTAGATTCAGATTTGTAAATTCCCCGGAAACTCAGATTTAAGAAACTGCTCAGAAATATTTTAATAATAATGAATCTGGGTTTAGCCTGGCATTCAATATTCTTCAGCCAACTGACAACAAACTGAAATTAATTTCTTTGCCGAGATGTTTCTATTTGCTGCAGAATTAGTTTATTTTCAATTTATAGAGCGACATGCAATCTTTGACCGATATTTTATGTATAATCATATATTACCAATAGTATTTATATTTATAGTTCAATATATCGACGAGACTTCTCGTCCATCTTCTGGGATTAAAACTCTTGTAAACATATCTTACAGCTCTACTAGTGTTTGGGGCACTTTTTCTTTTATATGCAGCACTCTAGAGAATATCTTGGTAAAGGTATTTAAAACGAAATATAGACATGAGCTTTGAGGTCAATAGAAATTCCTGACAAACATAATTCCTGAGTTGAATAGAGTGGAGCCTGTGATTGTGCACTGTGGAGTTTTCCTATCTTCTCCATTTTCCATCCAGGCCTCCCAACCAGCAAATAGAACCATCACAATATCAAGTAAGAATGTCGTTTTGAGCAAACACCATCTATAGCTTAGTACCATTCTTATATTCTGGCTCTGCGGTGAAGCTGTGAGAGAGCTCCTAACAGTATGTTATCATTGAGATAAGAGTCCAGCCTTAAGTAAATATTCTACGTATGGCCTTGGAGGACGAAATCTGGGCGGCCGGGGAATTTACTGACGGCCTTAAAGTGTACTTTACTAGGAACCAAGATTCATTCTGCCTGAATGCTTATCGTACGTTAGCAACCTTTGACTTCAAAACCATTAAACAAAACCAATAGCGGCGAAAACCTATTTTTTCCACACACATTCTATCAGAAAGAGAATCAAAAATAAATTACAAAGATTATTTGAATATTTACAAATAGACAGTGAATGCAGTAAATCTTCTTAAACACCTAAAACAGAACCATAACAGATAAAATTAGCTATTGTTTTAATAAAAATTAATAATAAATTGAGAGAAGGAGTTGATCATTAAGAGTCTTGACTGGGGAGGTTAAATTCTATAATTCCATTTCTTCTCGAAAAATAGAAAGACACGCAACATAATTGTGATTACGAACAAATTTCAAATGAATCAATGCTGTGAAATGTGTCAACAACTAAATTCAGGCTAAAGAATTTATATATCATTTTATTCATTAAGCTTTTAAGCTTTTGCAGATTTTTAATCCAAGCAATATGGCGGAAGTCGTGTACCCGAGGGCGAAGATAGGGAAAATATTGCATGCACACAACGTTAAATATATTCAATAGGTTGCTCCTACTATTAATTCACTCATTAAATAAAGAGTTTCATAAGAACTAGTCTCAATAAATGTGAAGCAAATGTTGTTAACCAATTTTACAAATGAATCATTGTATCGACCTGGCCCCTTCTTACTTGAAAAATAGTTTTTTTTTAATAAATTGTTCTATTTTTTATTTATTTTTTATAAATGAAAATATTTGGATTGTAAAGTTATACAAGGTGTATACTAAATGAAAATATTTGGTACGAAATTCATTTTTTAAATGAAACAAACTTCATACTGTCCTTACTGCGATGAAAAATATTGGGAGGGATTGAATTATTAGTGGTGAACCCTCTATGCGGCTTCGCCATTTTAATCCGCCATACCGCTTTTCAGATCTTTCATATTGTTTTGGGCAATTCTTCTTATATTATAGACTGAAGGGGGAATATTTACTATGGTAATATACGTAGAAAACTATAGACACAAGTTTTGACGACAGTAGAATTACATCTAAATATATTTTTTGAAAATAGAATACTCCATAAATAAATATTTAAATAAAAAAAGCCTATTTTGATCCAATATATATGCCTTTTTAATTAATTTAAATATATAGAAAGCGCGTTATTGACCTATATTTTTAACTTGAAGTAAAAATTATGCAAACTATTTTTCATGTTGGCATTAAAATTTTTTCTCGGACCAGACAAGCTGAGTTTGTCGCATGGTCCCATTGCGGAACAACTGTCATAAACTGCGTGGTTTCCTCATTCTGAGATGGAGCAAGCCAACTCTTTCTAGATTCTGCTAAAACATGGCTTAGTCAACGCTTGAATTATATTTTAATAAAAACATGTTAACATGGTAGAAAATGGGGGGGGGGGGGGGGGGTTTACCGGTTCATTTATGTATGAAAATTGATATTTTTGTTTAAACATCTTGTCGTTTTTTTGAGGCTTGCAATGTTCTATTTGTTAATTTATTAATTTTTAATTAATTTATTTATTATTTAAAGCTAGCTATCAAATAATTCTAAAATTTTGTTCGCCTCGCCCTTCCGGTCATTACTACTTTGCACAAATCGAATTGAAACGCTAAGCAAATCGGTGTTTGGAAGGCAACTAAACAAAACGCCATAGATTCTTAGAGCCTTTCTTGACGTCCCAATAAGCTATCAGCGCTTGGTGGATGCTTGGTTGACTTATTTACACACACACACAAAAACCAAATTTATCAACACTCTATATTACCGAAGAGATTAAGCTAACAAACTATTTATATATTTATTTAATAAATAGATAGAAAAACGAATATGTAAGAAGGGGTAAAAAGTCTACCGGTATTGATTATAAAAAATATTTGATATTGTTAAGAATAAAATTATTATTAAAAAAATTAATAAAATTAAATTTCGTTGTGATTAAAATAAATTTATAGTTTTAACGATATGAAAACTAAAATTTATGAGTTGAAATAATAAAGTGAAAACATCAGGGTTCCAGGGAAAGGTTTATTTAAAATATTTTTAATAGACAAATCTCGATTCCGAGCACGAAAGCTAGAGATTTGTCAATTTAAAAATTTGAAAAGAAACTTCTTGGAACCCTGATTTTTTCAAGTTAATATTATTACAAGGGATACAAGTGATTATTACATTTAATTGGTTGAAATGGTTATAATATTTTAGGTTAGAGCTTCCATATAATTAAGAAATATAAGTGACTGAGAGACAAACTTAGACTTTAATGAGATGGAATTAAAATTGAATTATAGTGAACTTAAATGAAATATGATTTGAGAAATAAAAACAAATTGTTATAAATGGAATAGAAAATGGATGTTGATTTTCGGGGACTAAAAGTGAGAAATGAAATAATTGTGATAAAATATATTTGATATTGAATTAAAAATTAAGGTTAAAATGAGTTGTACTCGCAGTACAAAGTGTCGTAGTGTAGTCGGAAAGTTCGCACTGGTTGATGTGACCATGGTCACGTCCTTGGTGATGGTCGGAGAAGGTACAGCATTCAGAGGGCAGAAGTTTTTGTCATCAGGTGAAGTGTGGATATTTGCGGTGGATACGTTAGACTTGTAATAGCGAGTAGGGTGCAAGTATTGTGTCTCTGAAGGTAGACTATCTCCATGAGGCTGGGAGCCGTGATGTCTTGGATGTGTTCCGCGAGTTGTGTCACTATGTCCGTGGCTGTAGGTGGCGATCTATGGCGTCGCTCTGCTCTCCAGGTTCCATCCTCTCTTCGCTTCCTTCGGTATAATCCTGTCGACTGATATACAAGTATGTACTTGTATGTCGCATTGCAAGCACTAGCAGTCATGGGGCCAAATTGGTTTCAGTCGCCAATGGTAACACAAAGGACGAAGCAGGTTGGATGTCCCCTCAAAGAGAGAGGCCATCGCCGAAAACGCTAACAAGGTCCAGGAGGGTGTGAACTATATGAGAGGGATAGATGATCTGTTGTCGTCAGCCCGTTTTTCGGTGTCCAGTGGCGGTCGGAAAACTTATTGGAAGTTTCTTGGGAGGAAATGAATAATCTTGACGAAATTCGATCCCTCGGACCCTGCCTTGCTTTGTGTGCGGCTGTCTCAATAAAACTTTATTGTCTTGTTGTTATTACATTATGGCCAAGCTGGCGCTTATAATTGTAACTACATTTTTGGGGCTGTTAGACTATTTAAAATTATGGTACATATGAAAATCTATTATATATTTCAATATACAATAGATTTTCATATGCATATATCATCTATATCAATCTGCCAAAATATGAAAAAAAATGTTTAGCGTATTTACGCAAGTTTGACCTTAAATGCCCATTTCTTGATTTCTCAGGAAGCCTCTGGGACCAAAATATTTTTGGTCGTAGAGGTACAGTCTGCACCAGGCTGACGAGAGCCAACAGCCCGAAACGCGTTCGTGGTTGACTTTTCTTGATTTATCACAAGAAAATGGGTTGGCCAAATATCGGGAAACAGGCTAAATCAATGTTTAGTTGATTTCTATTCTATTACATGGCGCTCTGCTATCTAAAGGTTCATGTGAACGTGGTCAGGATATGCTTTTTTAATTTTAATATAAATATAAATAAATATTCATTAAAAGGCATATTTTGGATATAAAATAAAACATTTTATTTATTACAAAAAGCCAATATTTTACTAAGCTGTACGCCTAACTTCGTCAGGGCCTCTCCTTATTTTTAAACTGTTTTGATTGATCACGCGATGCCTTCACACGACGATATATAAAAATATTTACAAAGCGCACTATGTGACTAAAATTAAAAATATAAAAACACAAATTTATATAAGTACAGACTATATATCTATACTTATAAAAATTAAATAATAATAAATGAGTCCTAATAAGTATAATAAACGAATGTTAAATAGATTGGGACTGTAAATATAACGGAAAGAGGTCAATTTTTCTATTAATACTGTTGTTGTCTTTCATTGATGTCCAACTTTCTAAAAAGGGTCTTGAATGTTTATCTTGAATATTGTTGTATATAATAGCTGTTTTTTCAAAATTTGGTATATGGTCTTGTTTGAGTGCGTGATCCACCAAAAATCTGTTCTGTGTTGATTAACTCTTTCTTCCAGAGTTTTACCGGTTTCTCCTATGTAGGTTGCAGGGAATGTTTTGCATGGAATGCGATATACTATGTTTGATTTGAATTCATGATTGCTATTATGTTTAGTGTTGGAAAGGCGTAGAATTTATTTTAAATTTGCTGTGGTCTTGTATCGGGCTTTGATATTGTAATTTTAAGTATTCTTGTTATTCTTTCAAAGCCATAATTGTATGGCAGTGCACAGTATATGTTCGATACTTCACTATTGTTTGTAGGACTGTTGGTGGGCTTATATATATGTTTCTTAATAAAGCCTGCAGGATATTCATTATTTTTCATCTCATTCTAAAATATGCTTTGTTCAACTTTAATATTTTTAATATTTAAGGAGCAGTTGGTGGAAATTATTTTAGATAGTGTTTTTATAACGTATATTTTATGATTAATGGGGCCAAATGAATTAAAATCGAAATGTTTGCCTGTATGTGTTGGTTTTCTATATATGCTGGTTTCTATTTTACTATTTATTCTGGAAAGCTTAATGTATAGGAATGCCAAATATCTGTTATTTTCTATTTCATTTGTAAAGGTTAAAAATGGCTTTAAACTCTGTTAAGGAAGGTTAGAATATTGTCGAGGTTACTATATTATGTATAGAAAAGTTAAAGTGTGTTTCTTTTTAATTTTGATAAATGATTAGATACATTTTTAAAAACTTTAATTGAACTTCGGCAGTTAGGCGCAATATTCTGGGTAGAAAAAGGAATGAGCAAAGAGAAAAGTGAATAGAAAAGAGCAAAGACAGAGCCATGTTAATAATTTCCCAATAAACAAATGAAATCTGAGGTGAAGAAAAAAATAATTCTATTTCTATCTTCTCTCTTGAAGAGGGATGCTTAATTTTTTTTTTTTTTTTTTTGAAATTTTAATTTTGTGTAGTTTCCCATGGAAAAGAATGGATATAAAAAGTTGGGATGCTAATATACACTGCTAGCCACCCAAATTGCAACACCAAGAAAGACGAGAGATATCACAACAAAATTTATTTTGTATATAACATGTTGACCAAGTATCAAATTATTAAATTCATAGCCATCTGCGAAGTGTGGTTCCTTCCAGAATCAGTACCCAGAGTAGCCGCCATTGTTGGAGATTACCGCTGCCACACGCCTCGGTATTGATTCAAAGAGACTTTGGATGTGCTCTTGGGGTACAGCAGACCAAGAAGCTTCCACACGTTGCCAAAGTTGATCTGGTGTGGCAGCTGGGGATGTAATCTGGGTCAATCGTTGAGCAACAATGGACCACATGTTTTCTATCGGCGAAAGATCTGGAGAGCGAGCCGGTGCGAAGACGTCTGTGGTTTTGCGTCAAGGGTAGACGAAGTAATGGACGTCTTGCTGCAGACCACTCTGCTGTAAACGGCGTCGAATGGTACGCGCAGACACTGGATGATGCGTTACAGGCTGAATGTGCTGTGCTACGGTTCGTGATGTGACTGAGCGATCTGTCACTACCAGGCGCACAATTTGCCTGTCAGCACGTGAAGTGGTGCACTGAGGTGGATGCGATCGAACACGTCTGTCCGTCATACCTTCCTGCATCCAACGATCACATGCGGAGCCCATGCCGAGAAAAAAGAACGAAGCTACGGGGTGTAGTCCATTCAAGCATGAGCTGCTATCTCAAGAGGTCAGGTTGCTGCTTACCGCCGAGGCTGGTGTACTTCGTAGAAGATTCTAGAATGTTATACTAACTTCTATCTTCTGTTCCTGTTTTCCTTATCTGTGCTGCATTTGGTGAGTTTGCGACTGCTGTATTGTTCCGTTATTTTTTTTTTTTTGCATTATTCTGTAATTATTTTATTTATTATGCTTAAATAAAGTCCTAAAGATCATTTATACCCACGGAAGTTGTTTTTTTTTTTTTTGTAAAGCAACAACGTAACAATATAATGTATGCGGAGGCCGATTCTTTGAAAGTTAATAAAATATATCGATCCCCCCTGACATGCTTTTATGTAGTTTCAAAATATTTTACTAAAAATGTAGTTCAACACGACAAAACAGCCTGCTATTATTTTCCCGTGATTTTTGTGTGATAAAAATTGTCCTTTCCTTATAATTGATGTCGTTTCATTTCGGCAATGAGTATTGGCACCTATGGCATTTCAGACTAACTTTGAGGCCATATACAAATGCGAATGCCTGGTTGAGCAAACAATAGAAATATAGAGAAGAAGAAGAGAGAGAGAGAAAGAAGAGAGAGAATCCGTAATAGAAATCTTCATCATTAAGTTCAAATTTATCTATGTGTGTTCTGAACGAAGAGAAAGATCTTAAACATAGGTTCTATTTGTCTGGGTTAATTGAAACGGTATCGAATAGTCCAAGGAGAAGATACCAGTTTTTAATTTCAAATCATGTTGCAACAGAATTTCTATCATTTCTTCGATATTTATTTTACACATAGATCGACTCTCTTTAAATGAGGATTTCCTTTTCGCTCCCGATCTAACTTGCCGATACATTTGGAATCAAACATCAGATATTTTGATCCAGCGATACCTTGAACTAACATTATGATGGATTTAAAGTCTAAAAGTTAAGAAATTTGGTCTAAGTAAACTCCAGGATGTCTAGTATTTAATGGTTTTATATTCTTGTACGCTATTCTATTTTATGCATCGACCTCTTTCCAAAACACATCTAGCGTAATATCTCGATTTAGCCGAACTCGAAGTTAGGTATTGAGAGTATAAATAGGTTCTTGCGTTTATTTTTTTCCAAATTTGAAGCTTTATTGTGAAAATTTGATTAGACCTAAAATGTTCAAAGTATTGTACGTCGCTAGCCACTACTCTTTCCCATCTTTCTGGCAATTGACGGATCCCATCGCGGAAAAAGGCCGGCTTTTTGGCCACTATCCATTCAAGGATTTATTTTTTTTTACTTCATCGTAACTGGGGAAGTGCTGATCAGCCAGGCCATGTTGCATTGCTCGGAAGAGATAAAAATCGGAAGGAGCAATGTCTGGGCTATACGGCGGGTGGGGTAAGACTTCCCATTTAAGCGTTTCTAAGTACGTTTTAACGGGTGCTACAGCATGTGGCCGAGAATTATCATGTTGCAAAATAACTTTGTCGTGTCTATTGGCGTATTGCAGCCATTTTTCTCTGCAATGCTTGGTTCAAACGCATCAATTGTCTTCGGTAGACCTCGCCTGTGATCCTTTCGTTCGGCTGTAGTAGCTCATAATATACCACTCCTAGCTGGTCCCACCAAATACACAGCATAATCTTCTCGCCATGAATATTCGGCTTGGCCGTTGATGATGAGGCACGGCTAGAGTATCCATACGTTGCCCGACGTTTTGGATTATCGTAATGGACCCAGTAATGAAACAGTTGTTCACACGTGAAAAATGGCGTTCGACGTATCTTGACTTCAGTTCATATGGCACCCAATTTTCTACCTTTCGGATGATTCCCACTTCTATTAAGCGATAAAAAATGGCTGGTTGAGTGACTCCAAGTGTTTTTGCAGGTTCCTTTTGCGTTTTTGTTGAATCTCCATTGAACCTTGCCTCTAATTCTTCATCCTCAAACTTTGGTGATTCCCCGGGGCTTTCTTCGTTTTCCAAATCAAAATTGGCACTTTTGAACCGTGCAAACCACTTCTGACACGTTCGTTTAGTTAAAGCATGGTCACAATGAACTACGAAGATTCTTAGTATATTTTTTCTTCATATTGTAGTAATGAAGTAAAACTCCCCGCAAAAAAAAAATATTAAAAAAAAAAACATATTATTTGGTACAAAAGTTGACATTTTAGGAGCAAACAAAAACTAGGTTGTTTATACTTCAGAGAAATGACGGTTACGGAAAAGGGAAGCCTTATGATGACGCTTCAAAACAATGGTGTTGCCAGATGAAACAGTGGAATAAAAAACCAGTAGCGCCATCTTTATCAAAACCGCACGAACTTATTTATACTCCTAATAGTTTGTAGGTTTTGTGCAGCCCACTTTATTTTGCCGTGATGTTAATTGGTTGCGTTTAGCGCGGACTGTAAGATTGCGATTATGCGATCCACTAAATGCTTTATTATACGAGTGTTTAATTATACGCTTTCTTAACTATTTTAAACGAATCTCTGTATCGAGTTGCACCCGGCCTAAACTAAATGGACTAAATACGGACTAAATCTTCGGTCTAAAATATCACGTCCCACATGAGTGCATTGCGCTGCATTTTTAGAGCAAAATATATTTTTAGTTATAAAAGAGATTAACAACCTGCAAGGCTTGGTTGAGAGCAACATAAAATATCTAAAAGGTTAGGAACTAATATATTAATTAAAAATAAATGTCTCTTTTGATATTTTGCCTTTTAATAGCAATATTTATATATATATTATGATTTTAATATATCTTCAATGACCATTTTCTTGGTACCCTGACTTGATATAGAGCAAAGCATATTCTCAAGCAACATAAAACAATATAAAAATAAGAATTTTTCTCGACACATTTTAATATACCTGTAAAAAGTTGTGTTGTTCCCGAGTTGACAAAAATGGAGATTGTCGCTCTACCTGGAAAAAAGCCAGACAGACCTGAAGGACAAATACTAGTCGGTGACGCAATCGAACCAAATTAGGCCGAAGCTGGATGTAGCTGATCACTTTTCTGTTTACAAGTTGGAGTTGAGAATATATACAACTCTTTCGGCCTCCCTATTTAGTGAGGGAGAAGGCTGCTAACCTTGTTATATATATACTGACTGGAAGAGAAGAATCTGGGGGGTCAACTACTAGCAAATTCAAATATATAATTTTCTTCTTTGACGTTCAAAAATTGACCATAATTTATAATTCACACTGAAATATTTTATGTCTGGAATGTATGAAAATTTCATAAAAAAAAAAAAAAAACACAAAACCTGATACGAATAAGTCGCGCGCAAAGTCATCTTCTATTGGAATTATTTTCAAAGTAGAAAAAAAGTCAAAGAGTGGCTGACTTATGTTCACACCCTAGTCAATTTTTTGCGTTAATTAAAAGAACAAATATTGCAATGTAGTAGTCATTATATCTATTGTAATTTTTTATCTTGATTATTTATATTTTCTGTATTAATATATGTTTAGATAAATTCTTTCATCACATCTGTAAATAAACTAAAATATGTCTACAGCATTGCCACTCTTCCAAAGATAGAGGCGGCCATTTTTAAAAAACCGACAAATAATCTAACCGATTCTTCCCTTTCTTATTCGGCCGTAATACCTGATATTCCGCACCACATTCTTTAGGACTGTCACTTTCTATATAAACCTACCTTTGGCCAAAATTCATTTTGCCGAAGGGGTTTGGTCGAAGATAACACTTTTGATCAAATATATACATATTTACAGAAATTTCGACAAAAATTACAAACATTTTATTGGTATTTAGTTAATATTATCGTCACTGTATTTATAAATTAGCGTAAAATAAGGAAATTTGGTTTTCTTTCGTAATCATTGTACCCAAATATTGAGTGATTGGCTTTTTATGCTTCACCAGACAGTACCTGATCAGTCAATATAAAAGGATAATATTTAAATGCCTTTTTGACACTAACTAAAATCTGACAATATAATTAAATTTCAATAATGTTGTAGTGAAAAGTATAAAATTAATTAAACTTTGTAGACGACCAATCGTCGTCTAATGAAGAGTTAGCTAGAGGATAAGAAACAGATCTCCATATCGACGAAGTAGACTAAACCCCCAAAATTCCTTGAGACGGGTGATGTCGCGGTCCTCAAGGCTCACTGCAAGGTTCCAAGAACTCTTGGTTCGGCTACCGGTTGAGGATGAAGGATGTATCTCAGATGACGCTGCAGGACCAATAGCGGTTAGTTTCCGCAAAGGACATAGAATGACTGGAAGGACTCTGAGGAAGCTAGGCATGCAGGGCCTGGGCTATGTCCGCAGCTTGGCCCCTGAAAGAGCATCGACAGATAAAGGGAACGAATTAAATAAGGACAGACAAGGCGTAAGTTAAATATTTCGAAAATATAATTGACCATATATTTTTTTAAATATTAAAATTCAATAAATTCAAAATATGATGCGTAGTTAGCAATTAATTTAATGAGAAGCTATAAATAGTGGTTTCATCAATATTGATTTGACAATGTGAGCAGATGGTCTGCGCCCGTGAGTGGGTGCTATGATTTATGAATTAATATGAGGCATTTTGAATTTGCACGCATATCTTCCCCCACCTTGAGCTCTACATTGTCGCTCTGTTTTACATTTTCACACGAAAACTACTGCGCCATTAAGACAATGTACAAGTAAGAAATTCTAGAAAATAAGAGGGAGGAGGTTCAAAATGTTACGACTTTTTTTATGTATGCTGTATGCGTGTTTTGATAAATGTGTGAAATTTGTTATTCATTTTGTCGTCACACACACAATTGGTGCTGCGTATCATAACTCTGTATAACACGACAAGCCTTAATATAATGAAGTTGATAATAATCTCACAAGTATAATATGTCGCATATAATAAAACTCATATAATACATCAATCACATATAATATATCCCATAATATTGAGGATCCAGGTGTTAAAATGTTCTTTATATCTACGTGGCAGAACCAAAGTGGCAGAACATCCATTTAAAACCCTATACAATATCTATAACTAAGCTTCAGTGAGACAGTTATGAGAAAGCCCCAGAGAATCCGAAGAATATCTCTACTCCTGCCTGCCAATAGGCTTCTAAGGAGACAGGTTTTCTCAATCCGTTTATATAATTGAAGACATTTACAAAATAGCAACTCTCCGCCTCAATTTATCTTATGTTTCTGGGTTATTGAAAAATAGTTCTGGAACTTGAAGGCTTACTAGTTTCAATAAAAGAAACTTTTTTTTTTTTTGCAGAATGGAAATTATTCTCATGTTTTTTTTTTTAATTGTCCATTTTTTAAGGTAATTAAAGTTCGCATTCAGCAATAACGTTACTTTTATTAATTAGAGTATTTAAAAAAATTAACGTTTCACACAACAAGATATAAAGCTTTCAAGATACGAGTTGTATATAAAGTCTGAAAAGAGCTCCCATTCTTGAAAGATAAGGATAATTTATTTTGATATTTTCGTTTAATAAAAAATAAATATTAATTTGTGCTACTCAACTAATGACTAGTGTGTAATAATATATACTGTATTGTGACCGAAATCCTATAGCACCGATAGGAAAGTAAACTTAATGACCACGTCATTTGGTTGATAAACGAATGGTCTCTTTTTTCATCCAGGTTCGTGTGTAGAGAAAAACATATTGTCAATAAAAATTAGTAATAAAAATAATAAAATATCATTGAATATTTTAATAGATTCAACACTGAATATATTAAATTGACTCCATTGATGTTTTCTGTTCATGTTAATAGTTCATTGTGTTGTAAAGATAACTGAGTTCTGCCCTCCAGGGGCCCTCGCTATTTCTATATCGTTCTAGTAAGTAAATCAAGTGTTGTATAATATCGTTCTTTATGGCATATTAATAAATTGCAATGGCAGGTGTGTGGTGTGTAGAGAGCGCGCCGTCCCCGTCCGGCCCGGGCACAAAGAAAGAAATGGACAAGACACCATCTACCATAATTTCCAATGGTGCGGAAGGGTATAGTATTCATGTGCAAAAGATAATCTCTCTTTATTTTAATAAAGGCATAAATTTGATTAAATGTGTAGGACAATCATATCATTGGAAATTTCCAAGGAGGTTTGAAAAAGAATCGCAGAAAGCAGCCTGTTTCAACCAGCGCATAGACTTGGGTAAAATACCAAATGTTATCCCCATCAATTGCCTATAGTCGGAAACTGTAAAGGAGGTAATTAGACGTATATTGTATGCCAAGTTCACTGCGCACTCCATCCCGAGTCAGCTGCTCCTAAACCCACTTTTTAATTCGAAATTTTGAGAGGAAACTGATTCTAATTTCAAAGTTTGCTCAAAGGCTACTGCCTTATAATAGCAGTACCCTAACTAAACTCTAATATTCAACAAGACCCTTCGAGAACAGTACTTAAAATTCAGACCACCTTAATTCAACAAAACCTCAGGTCATCAGTATTAAGCCAGACGCCACGACATCAATCTTAACTTCAGACCACCAGGATTCAACAAGACGCTACGACAACAGTACCCTAACTTGAGACCACCAGTATTCAACAAGATGCCACAACACTACGTTAACCTTAGAGACCATCAATATTCCAAAAATGCCCCGAAAAGATCACCCTTAGCCTTTGAATACCAATATTCAACCAGAAGGCACGATAGCATTACGTAAACTCCAAGACCACCAGTATTCAATCAGACATCACCACAGAGAACCACCAATATCAATAAATGATATGAGTCAACATTTCAATATGTTTTTATTGGGTTTTGCACAAGCAATGTTATAAACTATATTGAAGAGATCGCGCCAACAATTATAAGTTTAAAAAATATTGAAGTGATCTGAAAGATATTAAAAGAGTTGACGACCAAGTCATAAAAAGCCAGAACTGCAGCAGACAATCACCGCACCCAAGCTGACCCTCATGCCATCAAATTAAGAAAAACTAATGGGCGCGTTCTTCTTAAGAGAGGTAAGGTCACAAGCCTGAACAATCCTCTATCGACTACAACCGCCAAATTGGAAAAAGGTATGCCGAAAAGTCCTTGATGACACTTCGTTTTCTGCCTTGGTCGACTCAATGAAGCCTTATTTATCTTTTCTCTGACGGGTTAATAGGGAAATTAAAAATCCGATGTTAAAGGGAAGCGGAATACCTCATCGAGTTGCTAATGGCAAAAAGTCCATGAAGATACCGATGCGCAATCAGCTTAAGCGCACGCGCATAACTGAATTATAAAAACCGCTCGAACTTATTGATCTACTCAATGGTAAATTAAGCCTTATACTTGGATTGGAATTTTGAGACAACAATCGCCGTGGTCGAATGTTCACGTGCCGAAATCGATTTGAAAAAGGCTAAAAAAAAAAAGATTCATTAGCTAGCCTCCACGAGAAAGGTTTTAGCTTCTAAACGGTTATCACATCCGGATTAATGAAACTAATATGTTTTATGAAGGCAGAGCTAATTGGAAAAGACCAGTTTCGTTTTAAATCACCCCATCTAACGCTTTCTTACACATTATTCACAATAATGCAAAACTCTAAATTAAAAATTCTAACACTATATACAAAATATTTCATAAATAAATGTGTATAAGATATTAACGGAAATTACTTAACTGCTATCTCTGAGTGTCCTAAACTTAATGGGAAATCACGCATGGTATATTTACTCCGGTAATTCGAACAACGTGACAGTCCTATTTATTTGAAAACATTTTGTTATTAGTTATGGCTTATCGATGGACCAACAATCTGAATTGTTGTCACCTTCGTTATATAAAACGAATAACTATTAGGTAAAGAAGACGCCTTTATAACGAAACAAATTTGAATCAGAGGAAACTATCAAGCACAAACCCTACCGAGTCTTCCCAGCAGAATCCCAAGCAATCCAACAGGAGATGGATAAATTCCTGGAAGCCGTGATTATATAGTAAGTCAGAAAGCCCGTGGTGAAAAACTGATATCCATAATAGAATGGTCGCTTCTCGTGTGAAAAAGATTTTCAAACTGAAAAAGCACCATATATTGACCGTCTCCGCAAACTAACGGACTCGGGTTGGTGGCAAAGCCACAACATCAGCTTTGGCAAACTCAGAAGGCCAACCTTTAAACCATGGCTTCGATAAAAATGTCCCTCGTCAGTCCAGTGTTGGCCTTGATTTAATGATATCTACCAGAATTTCATGAAATCTTCAGAATTTCCCAAAGTGGTGTTTTACCTTGAAATGTGGCTAGGCCAATTCAATGGCTGAAAAAGACAGATAGCAACTTTGCCAGAAAAATAACAATCTATAAAAAATGTTCATCTCTCCCCTCAAAATATGCGCAAAAACAACGCTATATATTTATAACTGATATCATAGTAAAAGAAACGCATTGCGTGCGCGGCTCAAATATCAATTTTACTCTCTATAAATACCTCTATAATTACATATAATTATAACAAAAGCAAAAACTATAGTCGCTACCTAACCTTTACCTATCTCAAAAATATTCTAAAAAGAGAGAGCTAACAATTTATTAACTCATTTTTAATAAGGGCTGAGAATTAAGGTAGAATTAATATTTTTCTAAAAGAACAAATCGCTCTTCATTATCAAAAATATTTTTGAAAATATAAAGCGAGATTGTCTCATGATGCTATGGTAAATAAAAGGTGTCGCCGATAAATTTTTTCAACTGTGAAAAATTTGAATATCCATCTTTATGCATATGCCGTTAGTGTCTTTGGAAGAAGAGCAATTTTCTAAAATAATCTTTCATGTTTTGATGGAATATTCTATAAAATAATTTTGGGGTTTAGCCAATCGGGGATATGGTTATTTAAACCAGAAGGTATAAAGGCCTGTTGTTTATGGCAATAAAATGAATAGAGTCCATCCCCCCCATGAGATTGAGTCCAAATATCAAATTCCATCTAATTTCTACACAACGTTTGTTAAGAATAAAAAAGACTAAAGGGCCTTGAAGTTTCAATCCTGTTGGGTTTTTGCCAATAGAACCTCCGATTTTTATTTTAATTAGTTGCATAAATTTTATTGATGTGGCTATTCCAAAACCACTATATTTTTTAACCTAACTTCCCCCTTTTTTCTATCTATATATATTTGGTAGCTGATTAAAATTCAGCGCGTAGCGTGACTTGGCGGGTATTTAAATATTGTCAAAATAAACACGCACTAGCATTTCCTTTAATTACCTTCGCAATTTTCCAGTATTAGCATTCAGCATATGGCGATATGTTTGGTTGCCAGGATAATAGGCCGAGGCAGCAGACGGCGTTTTGGCGCATTCACTATCTCATTTAGTGGCGTCCACCTTTTCTGGGGTTGTCTTCAATGACAAGTTTTCATGTGTGAAGCCTATGAGTCAATCAAAATATATATTTTTATTATTATTCATCCGAAAATTTTGTGATAACTTTAGAAACCGGTTGTGTGATATACATTTGTCATTGCTCCCGATGATGGATAACTCCACTCTCTCTCTCGGCCGTGCGGCCACGCGACGCGTGTGCTCTGCGTTCTTCGGGCATGAAGGGCGAAAAGAGGGAAATAGGTAATAGGTTTTCGGTTTTGGCGGATGGTCAACATGACGAGGAACAGGATGGTGCTGTTCCCATCGTTGTGTCCACAACGAACGCCGAAGTATTGACGCAGAACGTTTCAACAAAGAATGATTCAAATTCTGAAACAAATGGAAAATATGAAAAATCGTCCGTGACAAGCGGCAGATATGAAAAATTCTCTCCAACAAGCCAGAATTGGACCGACATCGTTGAAAACGAATCGGCTAACTTTGAAGAACGTAAAAAGAGGAAGCGTTCGCCTCTTTCGGCAAGGGTGCGCCAGCCTTTACCTGGTCCATATCCCCAAATTGAAACCACCCAGGACAGCACTGCGACGCGCCAGCCATCGCGCCCCAGGAACATTATAGAGAAAATATAGGTATCCAGGTAAATGCTGGATTTGTGCCGAAGCAAAGCAGCTGCCGGAACCTTTGACCAGATGATCTATCTGGAATACTCCCCGGAGTTCACTCCGGTGGATTACATCAAGGCCCTGGAGAATAAACTGGGGAAAAGCTGCGTTGTACAGCTGGGCAAAGCTTCCGATCAGCTCCTAGTTGGCCTTGAGTGGCCTGAAATAGGGGAAATCGTCATAAGGGATGGATTAATGATCAAGGGAGCCCTCCTCAATGCGCTACCTTACCTAAAGGCAGAAAAATAACCATCAACGGGCATCCACAAATTATTGAGGACTCTGACATCATCAGGACACTGAGGCCTTACTGCCAGGTGTTCTCGATTACCCCTGCCTAGAATTCTTCCGGCGGCTACACTTGGCTTAACCTAAAAGAGACGGCGTTCATCCTCATTAACGATAGAAAAAATCACGGATCTTCTAAAGAAGATAATTGTGACTGCCAAGGGCTGCTCTGCGCTGGCCTACTTGGAGTACAGGTTCCGCTACTCCAAATGTTACCGAATGTTCAAAGCAGAACAGAGGCTAGCCCTGCACCTACTCAACGAACAACTCATAAAGGAACTTGGAAGCTCCAAGTCAGCCTTTTATAAAAGACTCGCTGACATCAGAGCAAAAATAAAGAGTGCGCAAGAGATTCCGCCTTAGTGCCTTAATATGCGCGGCATTGCCGCTCAACACAGGATAATCGAATTGTGTTTATCCTGTGGCAGCAAGCAGTAGACGTCGCCTTTGTTCAAGAAACGAATGTCATCACCCTGGACAGCGTCGAGGACCTATTCGCCGTTCCATGTAGAACACTAGTCTGCAACATAGCCCGCGTAGCTGACAAAGTTGCCACTGCCCGCAGAGATGAAACACCGCTGGCAGTCGCCGCCACCGACTTGAAGTCAGCGTCTGATACGCTAGATAGAGGCTTCCTGGTGACCACTCTTCTCTCCATCGGTCTGCCGCCAGTCTTCGTGGGGTGGGTTCTGCTCTACGCTGGGGCTGAGGCGAGGGTGAATATTGGAGGAGTTGGGAGAACTCCTCTGTTCCACATGCTCAACGGAGTGAGGCAAGAATGCGCTGCCAGCGCAGCGTTCTTCACCATCTCCACCGGGCCCCTCCTGCTTCGCCTGGAGCAGCTACTCGGCCGGGATAATGCCCTGGCGTACGCCAACGACATCGTCCTGCTTATCCGCGAGGATGAGAAGCTAGAGGTCGTAAAGAAGATATTCGAGGTTTCCAGGCGTGCGTCAGGAATAAAGTCAACTTCGGAAAGAGCCAGGGCCTCGGGTGCGGGAGATGGAGGAACCGTACCGACTCCCCGCTAGACATCTCCTGGAACAAAGAGAAAATCACCATCTTGGGGACCATAGTGACGCCTGGAATGGGAATTTCGACTTAAGACCAACTTCTGCAGGAGTTACTAGGGCAGGCCATTGCTAAATGTCCGCAGTCTCTTACTTGCTAGTCGAGCAAAGGCGACCAATGGTGCTCTCAGCCATCTTCTATCAACTACAGGCCTACCAACCCAGCGAGACCACCATTGCAAGACTGCAGGCAAGATTAACTTGATTCGTGTGGGGGCTCGATCGAATCTCATGGCTTCCCGGAAGCATCCTAGCGAGGTCGATATCCGTGGAAGGTATGGGATTTCTCGACATTGGCGTTCAGCTCCGGCTTTCGTGTCTCAAGGGCGTCCAGGTATCACTGCGTGGAGGCCGCAACGCTCACTCTTGGCTCACCGAGAGCGAGATGTGGCATCTTCTACGTCCACTCCTGGCCCCTGGCTTCCCCCGCGGCGTCATATGAAACTTCACCTCCTCGAAGCTGCTGCGGAGATTCTAGAGCTGAACGACCGGATCCTACATACAGCACCCCCCTAATATATTCGAGTAGTGGGCGACAGCCTCTTCCTTCGGCCTCCTGATATTCTGACTCCTATACGGTGGCTGGGCTGGCGCACTAGTGAACTAACCGGGCCTACTCCAAACATCACTGCCGTTACGCGTGCCGCCCTTGCGGACGTCGCTGCTCTGGGGAGATACTCCTCACACCTGATCACACAGATGGCCGGGGACGTTATCGCGTCGCTAGCCTGGCGGACGCAATCGTGGTGCGCGAGACGACCAACGTCTTCCAGTGCCTAACCACCCGCACTGCTTGCCGCATGTTAGTGCGTCCAAGCCTAGCTGCACTGCCCATCACTCAGCTGCTGGGCCGGTGGCTTCCCCACGTCAGAATCCCCATCTCCATCATCTGGTCTTCTCTCCGGCGATGTGCCTTCTCGGGACACAATGCCTACGTCGCTGTGCGGCTGGCCCTGCCCCTAAATTGAGGACGTCGGAAGGGCCGCCGAGGACCTCAATGACAGAGAGCTCTGGTCGTGATGGAACCGCATAAAGGACTGAATCTTGGCGGAGATGAGGTCACTCTACACTCCTCGTCCTGAGTCATATGACGACTAAGTTACCCGAGCCAATCGTTGCCTCAGGGCCAGGCTCGAGGACTCGTCGACGGAGGCCGACTATACATCGCTGCGAGACCTCAGGTGTAGGTTCTGCCTCCGCCGCCGTGCAGCAACCATCGTCAGGGACGAAGATGACGAGATCATGAGTGACCACGAGCTACGCCCTAGGGCGCTTCCTTCTTAAAGCTCCGCTTCGCTCACGACCCTGCCGAGGTAGACGACTTCATTGCGGGAATCCCCACCCCTATCATCCTCGAAGAAGGCGATCCTCTCCACGGCCAGACATTTCCAGGGAGCAAATTGCTGCAGCCATCCGCAGGCTTTTCACTGGAAAGTCTCCAGGATGGGACAGCTTGCCCTGCAATCTCTTCTCTGCATATGAGAATTTCTTCTAGGCTCTTTTGTGGAGGGTGTATGGCGCTTCCTTGGTGCGCGGCGCCTTACCATCATCGACCACCGCGGCTCCATTTTCCATGCCCCCAAGGCCCGGAGTGATCCTGGTCTAATTGGCTTCCGCCCCATCTACCTGATCTCTACAGACTACAGGGTCCCCGCTGCCATCGTTCTTCGACGTCTCAGGCCCCTCCTTCCTACGCTGACGATTGACAGCCAGACCTATGATATCCCCAGGAGGTCCCTTGCCAGGTTACGGAAAGGGTAGAGATTTCTATGCCGATAATCCGCCAGGAAGAACACTTTGGTGAGGTGGCCTCCTTCTTCCGGGGCTTCCAGCGCGCCTCCGGGATCCGGGTAATTTCCGGGATGAGCGTGGGCCCTTGGTGCGGCGCCTGGCGTGCCCGCGTCGACTCTCCCCTAGGAATTTCCTGGACAAGCACCTGTTTGAGGGTTCTGGGCTGTGACATCCGGCCCAGAGCGTCAGCCGCCTTGCAGGAAGGACATCTCCTGGATCTCTTGGACGCGGCCTTCCGAAGATGAGCTCCCTTCACCCGCGGTCTCTCCCTCGCCGGTCGGGCCAGATTCGCCAACTCCCTGGTGCTCTCTTCTTTCATGCACCACCTGCACGGATACCTGCCGACCGACACTTCCATCTCCAAGTTGCAGCTCGTCTCGTGCGGTTTGTTTGGGGTCCCGATTGCACCGCTTGGTTGCCGGTTGGCGTTATATCTAGACCCGTTTCTCTGGGCGGCTTTGGCCTTCTTGACCTCAGCACGCAGATGCGGTTGGCGTGCCCCAAGGGGGTGCAGAGGCCTAAGCGCATACTGTTGGCTCTCCAAGATTGGTGCGTGGGTTACTTCTATTCCATCCAGGAATTTTGATCCTTCGATGTCGGCTCTTCCTATAATTGCGAAGCAGAATTCCATCCGGGACCTGGCTTCCACGTCGACGGCTGCTCAGAGATCCTAGCTCTGAACCACAGGGTGCTGCCGCGACACCAGCTTTTAGACCTCACCATCATCAGAGACTGCAGGTTCCCCGTAGCCACAATCTCCTCGCCGCCTAGCGGTGGGTTGGAGACCCCATCAGCCATGGTACCCCCTTCTTCGGCTCACGCGTGCTGCCCTTGCGGACGAATCTGCTCTGTCGCGATTCACCAGCCGACTCATAGACGGAAATTGCCGCGGATCCTACCGGGTGAACGGTATCGGTGAGACTATTGTGCTTCCAGCGACACCCTTCCAGCGACTGACCACCCGCACCGCCCACCGCATGTTGGAGCGCCCACTCCTGGCTGCCCTACCCATCTTCCATCTCTTGAGCCGATGGCAGCCCCACATGACCTGCCCGTCACCATCGCCTTGTCATCGCTTCGCAGGTGTGCTTTCCCCGGGCACAACGCCGATGTAGCGGTACGGTTGGTCCTCTATGCTTTCCTCACCCTGCACATCCAGTGACAGCAAGTCAGCTGACTTGTCGCTCATCCACCGGTACTGGTCGTGCCATTCCGTCAGGCCCCTAGTCCAGGAGGCTTTCAACATCAGCGGCCGCCAAACCTTCATAGTTAACTCTTTGGGCAACACCTCAACGAGGAAGCCTTGGCTATAACATCCTCGGCCATGGAGGGCGTCTAACGTTTCTTCTTGACCTTCGAGTTCAGCGGTGTAAGTAGAGGTCCTCTTATCATCTTCAGAAAGACACTCCGTCGTTGGGAGCGCCTCGGACATTGTAAATATTAATTTTTATTATTATTTTTAATTATCTTACTGTCAAGTAGACACTGTTCATTTGTTTATTTTTAGTCAATAAAGTTTTGTCTTATAAAATAAAAGGATTTAAAAGCGCGAATGTTTCTTTTATACATAAAACGAACTCCTACTGTCCTTACTGCGATGAAAAAGTTTTGTCTGTCTGTGTCTCACTCGGCCGTACGGTCACACGGCGCGCGAGCTCCCCGCTTTCCAGCGTTGGAGATGGAGAGGATGAATATATCCAACCGCTATTCGGTACAGGCGGATGGCCAATATGGCGGAAAGCACGGTGGTGATACTCCTGTTGGTTGCTGTTTTCTATCCTAAAAATAAGGAAAAGATATGCAACCAAAAATTAAAGTTTACTACCACTCTCCTTTTCTAATTTTACAAAAAAAAATATATTTTTTTAGAGTTCTAATATTTACATACATCTCACTTTTTATATCAACGAATTTCTGAATTCTACTATATACAAAACACAGAGTATAATACATAATAGATTATTATACGACTACATTACTCCCCTCCCAGTAACTAAGTTACGTTTTAACAATTGACAAGATTTTGAATTTTTTTAAATATAACATTTCTACACTAGGCAGTATATGGGAGTAATACTCAGTACTACAACAAGATATGTACCTTTTAGTAAATACTAGCGGATGTACCCGGCTTCGCCCGTGTTTTACCCGAGTAAAGGTTTGTCTAACGAATCTCTCGATAGAGTGATTCCCGGTCCCTTGAAAAATACTCGATAAGTTGAATAAAATCAATATTAATCGGTACCCAAGTAAAGGTCTGTCTAACGAACATTTGTTAAAACAATTCTCTATAAACTTATAAAAAGAAATAGATATATTTTGATAATTTGAAACTGATAAAGTGATCATTTATTCCCGGTCCCTGTGTGCCGTGTCATTCTGAATTTTGTCTTTCCTAATTTTCTTCATTACAAAATCATCGTTTTATCTAGTGAACATTTTTTCCCGGTCCCTTGAAAAATACTCGATAAGGTTGAATAAATTCATGGTCGTTTATGGAAGATGGACGAAGTTCCCGGAGGTCATCTTGGGCAAGCTCCCGCGAGGCTTTTTTTCTTGTTTACTTGGCATAGCTGTGTCACCAACTCTGCCCTGATTGGTCGGTGGGTACTTGGACTGTCGGCCGGCGGCCGGGCGAATCCATTCTCTCACGGGGTGGGGCAGACCCAAGGTCATCAGGAGCAGCAAACCTAAGTCTATCTCCGTCTCAATGGTGGCGCTGCTTGCGAGTTAAAGCTACAAATCTGCAAATATCTCTAAGGATATTAAAGATATTCAAGATATTATTTTTTGTAAACCTTTCCGGGGATATGCCTAATAATATCCCAAATTTTCACGGCGATTGGATGTATGGTTTTTGAATCCATAGAGGACACACACACAGACAGACATTCAATTTTATATATATAGATAATTTCTTATTCTTGAAATCTCACAGGAAGTCGAATTGTTCTTCCGGAACGCGATGTTTTAGCAGTAGGCTCCGAAGTCATGTGATCAGAAACCTTAGGTCTTGTCCCAACTGGCTGTGGCGTAACAAGGTCATCAGAGTCTATATCTGCCAATATATACGCAGGTCGCAGTCTATCAATGGAAACTTTTTCGTTTCTGCCCTTAACACAAATTGTGAAATATTTGTCAGTTCTGGAGAGGACAGTATAAGGTCCTTCGTATGGTGCTTCTAGGGATTTCTTTATCCTGTCAACACGGAGAAAAACATGTGAACAGGTTGACAACTCCTTTGGCACAAATATTTTCTGAGAAGTATTAACTCTAACTTGTCTTGGTCCTATGAGTTCAATTTACTTCTGGAGTTTAGCAACAAAAGTTTCAGGTAAGGAAGAAATATTGGTTTCACACAAGAATTCTCCTGGAAGTCGAATATCTTGTCTATAAACTAACTTTGCAATTGTATATTTGGCATTTTCCTGCAACGCTGAGCGTAACCCTAAAAGGATAGTTGGAAGTGTTTCACTCCACACTTTGCTATTGTGAGCTCTCAACGCAGCTTTAATTGTTCTGTGAAGACGTTCAATTTTGCCATTGCACTGTGGGTGGTAAGCTGTAGTGTGTTGCATTTTAAATCCACACAGTTTAGACAGGCACTTGAATGTTTCAGAGGTGAATTGTGCCCCACGATCAGAAATCAGCTTCTGCGGAGTTCCGAACCGTGCTATCCAATTTTCATAGAAGGTTCTAGCTACTCTCTCTGCTGATATGTTCTCTAGCGGAATGGCTTACATCCAATTGGTAAATCTATCAATACATGTAAGGCAGTAGGTGTAGCCATTTGATGGAGGCAGAGGACCTGATATGTTCTCTAGCGGAATGGCTTACATCCAATTGGTGAATCTATCAATACATGTAAGGCAGTAGGTGTAGGCATTTGATGGAGGCAGAGGACCCACGAGGTCAATATGGACTTCCGTAAATCTCTCTGTAGATTCCTGGAATTCACCTTTATTTGATTTGGTATGTCGAGTTACTTTATTTTTCTGACAAGGAATGCAACATCTAGTCCATTGTCGAACATCTTTTTTTATATTAGTCCAAATAAATTTTGAAGACATCATATTCACCGTAGATCTGGTACCCGGATGTGACAAACCATGAATTTGTTTAAACATCCTAAATCTATAAGGTTCAGGAATGTAAGGCCTAATATGATTTCCTGATGTGTCACACTACAAATGTTTTCCAGAAGCTAGAGGATGCTGTTTGAAGTTTAAAGACGTCGAGGTACTTCGTAGGTGATCAAGTTCCTCATCATGCTTCTGTGCTTCAGCAATTTAGCAAAATAGCTTGCGTCTGTGCCGCATCTTTTAAGTAACGCCTATAGAAATTTATCATGCCTAGGAATGTCCTTAAGTAATGTATAGTTGCAGGCAATTTGTAGTCAATAATTACTTGTACCTTATTGGGCAGGGGTTTTGAACCATCTGCTGTGATTAGATATCCCAGAAATTCTAATTCCGGTACGCCAAACACAGATTTTGAAACATTTATCCTGAGCCCATATTTATTTAATATTTCAAAAATGGTTTTAAGATGCTTAATATGTTCTTCTTCGCTGGATGAAGCTCTCAAAATATCATCAAGATAGGGAAAAACAAAATCCAAGCCCCATAAAACTTCATGGATGAATCTTTGAAAAGTTGATGGTGCATTTTTGAGTCCAAAATTCATGACATTATATTCATAAAGTCCGAATGGTGTAATTATAGCTATTTTGCATTTATATTTTTCTTCAATAGGTATCTGAAAATATGCTTTAAGCAAATCAATTTTGGAAAATATTTTAGTGTCTTTTAAAATATGGTGAAAATCTTCAATGCGTGCTATGGTATATCTGTCTATGACAGTTCTAGCATTAAGTTGCCTGTTATCACCACAAATTCTATGTGAGCTATTTTTTAGCAACCATGTGTAACGGACTAGCCCATTGTGATTTTGATGGACGAATTATGTTATTTTCTAACATAAATTTGAATTCCTGTTTGACAATAGCGAGTCGTTTGGAATCAAGCTGTCTTGCCCTTGAATGTACAGGATGTCCTTCAGCTGTTATAGAATGTCTAACGTCATGTTCTGGGCATGTTGGAAACAATGCAGGTTTAGATATATTAGGATATTCAGAAAGCAATTTTGAAAATTTAGATTTTTTACACAGGGTTAATATGTCATTTTTTTCTGAAACTGATGATACAATGCCATTAATTGACAAGTTGGTAACACCATCAATTAACCTTTTCCTATTTATATCAATAGGTAAATTGAATTTGTTAAGAAAATCTGCTCCTATTATTCTTTTATTTACTTTTGCAATTACAAAGGGCCATTGAAATTCTCGGCGCAATCCTAAATCTAGTGTCAAATATTTAATACCATAGGTTTCAATTTCCGACCCATTTGCAGCGTAAAGCTTGTAATCACTCTTTTGACACCTAGGATGTGCTATAGGAAAAATACTAACATCAGCTCCACTGTCAATCAAAAATTGTAATCCTGAAATTTTGTCTTTTATAAATAATCGATATTTGCGACAATCAATCAAATTATCTGCCGTAGACACTGCCGCCTGTTCTACTGCAGTCTGGAGTTTTCCTGATTTTTCGTCTTATTTATTACCCACTTGCAAGGAGGCTTGCATTTTTCAGGAATACAACGAGCTCCAAATCGAAAGTGGTAATAACAAAAGCTGCCATTTGGATCGTATTTTCTACGGATTCGGCTACTGGATCTAGATCGTTGGCGTTGAGTTCTAAATAATGACCTTGATCTTGATAGGTTAATTTCAGCTACTTGTTTTTCAAGTGAAGATATTTTTTCTAACAGGTTCTCCATAACATTATGAGAGGTTTGTGAAGAACTAGCCCCACAGACATCAGGAGAAAAAGTCATGTCCATAATCTTATCCGCCATAGATGCTAATTTTGTCACATCTTCATCACTTACAAGCAATATGTTTCTCATTGAATCAGGTAATTTCTCCAGCCATAAGGTCTTAATTAAATTAGAAGATATATCACTAGTGGCTAAAGATCTCAATTTTTGTAACAATTGACTTGGCTTCATATTTCCAAGTTCTATTCCTGTGGTAAGTTTTTAATTCGAACACTTTCACTATCTTTAAATATATTTAAAAGGCGTGCTTTAGATTCAGTGTACAGTAGAACTCCTCAAATTCGGAAAGCTTGGGGCGCAAGGTATTCCGAATTTGAGGATTTTCCGAATTTGAGAGAGTTAGATTTGTGAATATTTATGTGGCATAAATAGGCATTTAGATGACTGAGACAAAGATTTTGAAGCATATGAACAATTTTAGGTTGAATATTATATGTACATTACATAATTTTAATTACGATTTTTAATCAAATGTTCCTTGACTTTTTTGAGTTTTGAGCATGAAACCGATGAAAAATAGTAAAATATTTTATTATGTATGTAATGCAATTGATGGCCAAGTAAGTTATGGCTTGGCAAAGAAGTTTCTGATTGTTGTCTGTTTCTTTGGCTTGTTTAACAAAGCTTCTTCTTCTCTCATAAGCATAGTTCGAAGACTATTGATGGTGTTGTAGCTTGCAAGCATTTCTGGTTCAGTGCGCTTTTCCAAATATTTTAATGCAACATCCAAACTTTTCAACGCTTCGCATCTGGGAACATCCGGCTCCAAACTGTCTTCAGAAGTTGAGGAACTATCATCAGAACTGCTGATTTCCATTTTTTCACTCAAAACAGCTTCAACTATATCATCATTGCTAAGAACATTGTGACCTGGATCATCAAGGTCTATATCGATCCATTCATTAATGCTTTCTTGATTTACTTCAATTCTAGCTCTTTGAAATAATTGCTCCAGCCGTCTAATTTCTTGTTCATCTTCATCAGATTCATCCTCGGATAATTGTAATGCATCACTTGCTGTTTCCAAATCTGAATTATTTTTGTGTTCAAGCAAATCTTCCATCCATTTCTTATTGTAGAAGATTTTAATTCATCCCAAGAATTTCCAAAATTGAATATCGCTTTCTTGATGTCGTACTTTTTTAAATTAGAAAAAGTTTGTTCACCCACAGAGTTATTTGGCTGATCTGCATCACTTGAAAATACTAAACAACTTTCTAATTGTCTTCGTTTATACAACCTTTTAAAGGCAACAATAACTCCCTGGTCCATAGGCTGCAATACAGATGTTGTATTAGGTGGTAAAAACTTGCATTTAATGTTGCCGTCATTACTGATCAGCTCTGTTGGATGAGCAGGAGAATTGTCAACTAGTAGTAACGCTTTTACTTGATCTGGAGCAACTCTTAACTTATTTTATTGAAAATTGCGAACTTCGTTTATGAACCGTTTAAAAAACCATTCACTAAAAATGCTTTGATTAAACCAAGCCTTGTGTGAAGAATAGTAATGGACAGGCAATCGATCAATGATGTTTTTGATTGCTCTTGGACGTTTTGATTTTCCAACAACAGCCAAAACATTTTTATATGAAGCGTCTGCATTTGCACAAAGTAAAACAGAGAGTCGATCTTTGGATTGCTTATGACCACTAGCGCTGTTTGCATTTTTGACTTGAGAATTATCGGGTAATGACTTCCAGTAAACTCCTGTTTCGTCAGCATTATAAATTTGGAACTGTTCATACTTTTCGTCAGTCATTAGTTTGTGAAAATCATCTTTAAAGCGATTAGCTGCATCTTCGTCAGCACTCAATGCTTCCCCGACAACTTTTTTATTTTTCAAATTATGTCTGGCTCTGTATCGTGACAACCATCCACCACGAGCTTTAAAAGTGGGATTATTCAATTTTGATGCAAAATGACTGGCAGCTGTATGGAGTTCAATAACACGAATAGGAACCCCTGATAATCTCTGACTTTCGTACCAGATGTTAACTGCTTTATCAACATTTTCGTATAACGGATTTTTTACTTGAGAAAACTTTTTGACATCTTTTTCGGTAGAATCAACAAACTTTGTAAGTTTAAGCTCATACTTTTTTATATCATAAACAGTTGTCTTAGAAATTTTATACTTTTGCATTATCGTTGTATAGCTTATTCCTTTTTTAATTTATTTTTATTTATGCCTATGAGGTGATACAGCAGCGTATTTACAATTAGAGAGGAGACAAAATGAAATCCTTTTTTAATGTCACTAAGAACATCTAACTTTTCACCAAGCTTAAGAATTCGGTACTTGCCTCGTTTTTGCCGCTCCTCTTTGGATGCCATTTTGTTGAAAAACAAACTTGTAAATGCAAAAAATTGAGAGTTGAATAAAAGAATTTGAAACTTACAATGTCTGAAAATGTTTGATAATTTGAACTTTAGGTGAATCAACTTTGCAATAAAAAATGCGTGAATGGCTTATGACGTAATAATGCTGCGTTCTTATTGGACAATATCCTAAACTAAGCACAAAGGTCAAATGAAACTGTTGATTTATTTAAGCTTTTAAAAAAGGGGATAAACCCCTAATTAGCGATTATAAATAATCGGTAAAAGTAAATTAATTAAACACTTAAATTAAAAATAAATTACTAATAAAAATTAAATTAAATTAAATTAAAGCAAAGCAAAAGTAAAAGTAAATAAAATGAAATAAAATAATGTTGAAATATCAACAAAATAAAAGCATGTGAAAATTGATTTTTTGTATGTAAAAAAAACATTACAATACTTTCCGAATTTGGGAGTTTCCGAATTTCAGAATTTCCGATTTTTTTTTTTTTTTTTGAGGAGTTCTACTGTATTTAAATTTACTATCGAGAGTAATTATATCCCAAACATTTTCAATGTATTTTGGCTCAAGTTGTGCAATTAAGTAATTAAACTTTGTTTCTTCGGATGTTATCGCATTTATGTTAAATTGAGCTTCAACTTGATAAAACCAAATTTCAGGTTTATCTGTCCAAAATGGAGGTATTTTAATGCTTACCTTATTAATTTCTCGAGTAGACTCAGCTTCCATTCTTGCATGTTCTTTTTTATCTTCCATCTTTTCGAGAAAAACAAATAATACGGCTCACCAATGTTCGTTGCTGTTTTCTATCCTAAAAATAAGAAAAAGATATGCAACCAAAAATTAAAGTTTACTACCACTCTCCTTTTCTAATTTTACAAAAAAAAAATATTTTTTTTAGAGTTCTAATATTTATATACATCTTACTTTTTATATCAACGAATTTCTCAATTCTACTATATACAAAACACAGAGTATAATACAAAATAGATTATTATACGACTACACTCCCATCCATGTTAAAACATCCAATGTCGAGCTATCGATGGACGAAAGTTCAATGGAAGGAAAAACTTATTTAAATTCTAAAATAATGGATAATTATGCAAATTCGTCCATCAAGGACGGCGGCGATGATGCAAATTCTTCCAAGAAAAGCCGGACTTGGGTTGAAATCGTTGAGGATGATTTAACAACTTTGAACAGATAAAAAAAGGAAGCACTCGCCTTCTTTGATGAAGGAGCGCCGAAATTCTCTCGATCAATCTCGCCAAGCCACCACCAATAGGAACGGGACTGCGCCTCGCCAAACATCGCGTCCCAGAAATAACATCGAGCATGTAGAGATTTCTAGGGAATTGTTCGAGCAGTGCTGAAAGATATCCGCAGCTGGGACCTTTGACCATATGCTCTATCTGTAACATGCCTCGGAGTTCACTCCAGTGGACTACATCAAAGCCTTTGAAAATAATTGGGCAAAAGCTGCCTGGTGCAGCTTGGAAAAGTTTTTGAGAAGGTCCTGGTTTGCCTGGAAAGTCCTCAAATGGCGATCATTGAAACACTGATTTGAAGAAGGGCTGTTGAGCCACGGAGTCCTTCTCAAATCCCTGCCCTATCAGAAAAAGGCCGAAAGAATTACCATCAGCGGCCTGCCTTAGGTCATCGAGGACGCGGACATCATAAGAACCCTGAGCCCTTTTTGCCAGGTGGTCTCCAGAATTAGTCCATTCCCGACCACATTTTTATAGAATTCTGGTCGCTCTTTACACCACAGAAACAGCTTTATTCAAAAGGAACTATAAATTTTCTATTCTTTAAAATCTATTCCATACCACAACGGCTACCTAGAAGTTTTGAATTTTGTACTCTTGCATTGTTAGCGGGAATGAAATAGCCTATAAAAAACAAGTTCTACGTGCTATATATGTTTATTAAGAGCTAGATTATCCCGTTCTACGAGAAGGTGTACAGGCAAGGTGTGCAGAGTGGGATGTTCGCACGGGACAGTAAGAACAGAGTTTGGGATCAAAAGGCGCTCTCTCAGGACGTCTCAAGTAGCACCAGGATCGAGGAGGAGTCGAGGACTACCAGAGGAAAGCTCGGTGTCCAGTCTGGAGCCGCGAGGGCAGGGAGGCCAGCCAAAACGGCGGCTTCGAGGGCTGCCTTCAGCTCACAACGGACCTAACACTGAGGGTGCCTGTCAGAAATATTAACTGCGAACTGTCGACTAACTGTCCTTTATCCGGCAATCCATCCCTTTTGTCTTCCCCGGATCTCCGGGGATTGATTCTGATTGGTCAGTGGTGTAAGCCATCGGGGGGTCTAATCTATTCTAGTGTCAGAGAGAGACTGGCGGTAATCCGACTATGTTTTTCGGACAAACGGTGTAATCGGAGACCTTTCTCCTGTCTGGCGCCGGCAGTCACTCAATGTATTACATGATGGCTAAACTGGCGAGTTTAATTGTGCTTACAGTTTTGGTTGTTACACTATAGCTATATTACATATAGGGATATAAGTTTATATTGAAATATATTAATATATATATATATATGAAATAATTTGAGGAATTACTGTTGACTCTTGTTGAATCCTGTCGATTAATGAAATAAAATATCCTGTCGACTCACTGTAATAATTTGTTGAGTTTGATGTCGACTACTGAAATAAGTTGAAGTTCTGGTAAGCCTTGTGTAGAGTTTTCCAGTACCTCTCTGCACCTTGGAAGACCTTTAAAAGTTCTCACAAAATACAGGCAGTCGTGGTCGAGGCAGAGTGGAAAGTTTGGGAATGTCCACACAAAAAACGAAGACACAGTTGCACTAAGAAAGTTCCGTGCACAGATAAAAGTTGAGCTAGGAGCGAAAGATGGAGACAGAAGAGTCCTTACTAGTCTACATGGTGAATGAGGAGGACCTTGGTGACAACCGACGTGAGCTTCGCTGAGGGTGAACTAAACTGTCAAGTGACTGTAAAGTGATTGTATTTATAGGTTAAAGACGGGGGGCCTTATGTAACAGGGGGTCGTTCCTGAGAAAGGGGGCTTTGAATGTCCAGGTGTGAGAGGGGTCTCTGCATTCCACTACATGTGACAGTGTGGGTGGTCTTGTCGTTGGAATTGTAAATCTATCTGATTTTGGCGTTATGACTTCCATCTCTTGCTTAGCTCAACTCTTAAATCTATTACAGATTTTATTTATTTATCCACTTTGTACAAATTACATTACATATGATGATGTAAAGACACATGTCAATAATACGTATAATCATTAACAGCTGTGTTTCTATTATACAACATTAAAATCTTGTTATAAGTTATATACATGGGGTTGTTGGCTTAAATTACCATATATATAATTAATTAATATAAATATACATGTTTATATATGAGTGATAATATTGGAATCATATTACTGTGAAATATAACATAAAATTTAATATATTTATTTATGGCATTTTTTTCTTTTGTTTATAAATCCAAGAAGAATTTTAGATAGAAACCTGAATATTCGAATTTCTAACTCTGGAAAAAAATCAATTCGCACCTCCCAACAGTTTCCGACTTTGTGCAACTCATGAGATTTAAAAATAAATATAGAAATTGGTTGATTTCCGGCTACTCCGACTACCTAGAAGTCTGAAAATTTTCACACTTGCATTTTTAATCGAAATAAGCGAGTATTCAAAATTTCATAACTTCTATGTGGTCTGGAAACATATTAAAAATAAATTACAAAATTTGAAAACCAATTTGGAAATTTGTCCTGTCCCGGCCACCCTGACAATTCTGATGTATGTAAATTTGTCAACTTGCATTGTCATCGGGTTCTAAAAAGTGTACAAAATTTCATATGCCTATGTGGTATAGAAGTATGTCAAAATGTGAATACAATATTTGTGGAAAGACAGGCAGATAAACCAGATAGACAGACATGGAAGCAAGTTAAATAAAATATTTTTAAAATAGACCTTTTCCGACCCCCCCTCCTTCCCAAACACCCAGAAGTCGGAAGTTTTGTCAACTTGCAATGTCTTCAGGTTTGAACAAGTATATCAAATTTCAAACTTCTAGATGTTTTGTAAGTATGTTAAAATCGATTACATGATTTGTGGTCAGACAGACCGACATATAGAAGCACGTTATATTAAAGCTTTTAATAAAGTTATATCATAAGTGAGAAGAATTTCTCAAATATGATCATGTGAGAAGGCTGAAATATATAACTTTATTTTTTCTTATAATTCAAATTTTAATCCATTTAATCATATATATATGATCCAACAATTTATATATATATATATATATATATATATATATATATATATATATATATAAGATGTTTTATGATTTTTTTTTAAAGTTTTCATCAAAATTTAAAAGTGTTTTAGAGTTACATAATTTCTAATAAAATATTAAAGTCAAAAGTGTGAACCTACTTATATTGAAAATAACTAAGCATTCCTCTACGTTTACTCCTCAAACATGGCGCCGTAGATGAGATTAATTACTCCAATGTGAAGCCACCGCCGCGGCTATCGGGCGTTCTATTAGTAGATTGTTTATCCTTCAAAATATCAGGGTCTAGGCCTTGACTCTGGAATATCTTACCTTAGTTTACATTCCCTCTTGATTAATCATATCAGCACAGGAAGTAGGAGCCTTTTTGCTAGCTATGGAAAATAACCAGCTGGAGTACTTTCCTTGCTTACTCCTCATTATATGCATCGGTGCAGCAATATTTAAAAGAATTTGAATTAGGAAATGTGGACGCGGGCATCGCTTTCAAAATCTTGTACATACAGTTTAACCTCCCACAAATCCTCCTTTAAACTTCTATTGGTCTTAGTTTTGATCAATTTTATTTTAGATTTAATTTCCTAAGCATCCCTTCTCTCTCTCTCTCTCATCCATTGAGCGAATCATAAAAAATAATAACATTTTTATTGATAATATATATGTCTTCTTAAATCGATTATAAGCCATTTTATGATGATGGACTCAGTCCTTTTTTGCAAAAAGTTTTCTTTTTCCTAAATGGGTTGTAAAAATATGGTATTTTGAACGTTTACTCGTTCCAGCTTATATTGGCTAACTCCTAATATGTGATCTTTAAGCAAAATTTCTTACCCTCTGGGTCGTTTCTTGGGGCTAAACTGTTTTTGGACAACGACACACGTGGATATATGACATTTATGTCAGTGAAGCATCAAGAAATTAGAGAGAAACCATAATAAAGGAACATAAGAACAATATAAAAACCAAAAAAACAGATCACTCACCTATAAGCATGCTAAAAATACCGACTATTAATTCAATAGGGGATAGCACTACCTGCCAATACGATAATATACCAACAATCAAACCAGAAAGATTGTTCTTCGTGTCCCTCATATCAAAGAATAAAAACAGTATCAACGTGAAAATAGACATTCCAGAGAAATTCTGTCGTATCCTATTTTATGTATACACATGCATAGAAGCATAAATCACGCCCCCCCCCCCCCCCCCCTCTCCGTGTTCACTCTTAGATTTAATTTTGCTAGTTGAAGAGCGAGGGCTGGAAAGCTCGCGGTTTTGATAATAAACAAACTTATTGCCTAAGGTTTTTATTTCTCCATAATATTATATCGCAATTTTCTTATTTCACAGATTTGAAAATTGGAAGGTTGGTGTAGTGATGATAGTATCTAATTTTAATATAATGTTATTAAATTTTATAGGTATTGATCCAGACAGTTTTAAAAGGAGGTAAAATTATGGTTCTTTATGAGGTGAAAGTTTACCATATAGAAGATATAAAGGGGTATAACCTGTATTATATAACGGGTTTCATATGTACTTAGTATAAAATCAAATAAATTTGTTCATGGTAAGGATTTTCTTTTCAAGTTGTTGAATTTATAACTTAACCTGTGGTTATTATGGTTAGGTTGAAGCGCTGATTGAGTCTATAATAATTATCATGATGTTTAAAGTCTGTGCTAGTTGGGAATATTTTCAAAAATATTAGTGAAAGATGAAGCTCAGTCACATAAAACCTGTTTAAGTTTTTGTCTTTAAAATAATTTTCTGACACACATAGGCAATTTATAGAGGTGTCAGCAGTTTAATCATATTCAATAAAAATCCCAAATATACAGTATACCTTTCTGGTGGTTGCATGATCTACGGAAACTTTGAGGAATTTCATTGTAGAGACTTATAGTAACTCACCCACTGTATTTATAGACTTAAGGTCGAAGCAGATATTCTTTAGCTGGGAAATTAAAGGGTGGGGGGGTTAGAATATCTTAGAATTTATAAGATACTATTTTATGATGATTTTTAGTGCTGGTACACCTCACAATGCTTAACTGTTGTATATATATATATTAATTATTTGTTACCACAGAGTGTGTGTAAGCTCACAGATAAATAGGCGCTAACCGAAACAGAAAAAAAGTTTCTTTGTTTATTATTAGTTTCCCTTTTATATTTTGTTCTCTCTCTTGTAAATCAATAAATATAATGTTTATAAAACGACATTTAAAGATTATCCCGCATGAGTTTCTTTTCAACGAAAAATCTAAATTTATTCCAAGGAGAAATATCGATTATTTCTAACCTTAGGGATGAGGTATGAAAGGATGAATTGTGAAGAGTAATGATAAACGGAAAGATAAAAGTGTTCAGGGATGGATTTTCCGTTTATCATTACTCTTCACAATTCATCCTTTCATACCTCATCCCTAAGGTTAGAAATAAACGATATTTCTCCCCTTGGAATAAATTTTGATTTTTCGTTGAAAAGAAACTCATGCGGAATAATCTTTAAATGTCGTTTTACAATCACAAGCCGCATTATATTGTATTATAAAATATAATGTTTAATTAATAATTCTTGGAATCAGTTTCATTAAAAATTCTAAGCAAAGTCAACAATTGGTAGCAGAGCGTGGTTGTTTGATATAAAGCACAAAAGTGAAAATATTTAATCTGAAGATTAAGCAAGAAGTTTATTCTGATCGGTAAACTGAAGCACTTCTGAGAAGATTAAAGGTATTCATATAGATTAATTTGAATTATATATACAGGGTGATCCAAAAGTCCCGCACAACTTTAAAAATTAATAACTCCGCGAATATTTGCGCTAGAGCAATGCGGTAAACACCATTGTGTTCAGGATGCAATGGGATTTTTTATGGCAAATAATGAAAAATTCGAAATTGATTTTAGTTACAACTTTATTCGCTAGATGGTGCCCTACCAGAATCAGCGATTCAGCGGCCAAATTGTTTGATAAATTGAAAAATATAACTGAACGACACGTATTTTTACTTTTTGAATACCAGGAAAGAACCCTAATAATATCAAATGATAAATTAATAAAACACCATTACGCCAAAAGTTAGAAGAAATGGTTAACGATTTTTAAATACAATCTGAGATATGTAAAATAGGTATATGCAAATTAAAACATGTAGCAAAAAAAAATCTGATATTTTAGATGCGGTTTGCTGGAATCCTCTCAGCTATTTATATTTCGAAAATAATAATTTTCTATTTTTTTAAATTCAACTCTCTCTCAGTATCGATTATATTTATTTTGATTCATTTGAAAAATATTTATCTATCTCTGATGATTTACTTTACTCTGGAATGCCGTTGTTGTTTTTGTCGTGTCCAATAAAGAGCCTCAGATTCTTTTCGTTTGGCCAACAAAAAATGTCCAATTTATATACACATATATTCTTACATAATGAGACTTTAAAGAATGCAAATAATCTTCATCTATTTACATACACAACACATCTCCCCCCTTAATAATACTCCAGTCGGTCTAGGGGTTTCCTGGCTCTCTGAGGTCTAGGACTGCGGACGGGCACTTGCACAGCGGCAGCCTCCGGTTTAGGAGTGCAAGAGGGCACGTGCACAGCAACAGGCCCTGGTATAGGAGTGCAAGAGGGTACGTGCACAGAAGCAGTCTCCTCCTTGTTTCCTGATGTAACCTCTGGAACCTCCTCTTCACTTTATTTCTGACTTCCCCCTACAGGCTTCTCTCCTGATGTTCGAGGAAGTATCAAATTTCTTGTCTCAACTTGTTTCTTTCTCACAGGTCGCAATTGATTGATATGCCTCTTATACACGACGCCCTCGTAACTTATAAGGTAGTGACGGTAGCTCAATAATTCCAAAATGGTACCTTTTTACCGTTTAGGTCCAGTTGCATAGTTGCGGAAATAAACCTCGCAACCTGTAGTAAACTGCTCCTGCCTTCTTACGGCCTCATTAAAAATACCTCTCGCGGATTTCCCATCTTGGTATTAAATTCGAGAATCTTGACCTTAAACTTCTCTTCATTAGCAGTTCCGCCGGTGAATTCCTTTATTACAGTTTGGGGGAATGCTCTATGAGCAAATAGGAAACTTTGTAGATTCGTCTCTAAATCATCCTTCCCATTATTCTTTCTCAAAAGGTTTTTAAACTCACTTACATATCTCTCAGCTAAACCATTTGTACTAGGATTATACGGACTGGTCTTAGTGTGCCGTATACCATTCATTTTGGTAAATTGCTCGAATTCACCGGAGACAAACTTTCTTCCGTTATCTGTAACAAAATATTAGGGCAATCCAATTCTGGCGAGAATATCTCTAAGATGACTTATAATAGTTTTTCTGGTAATATCTTTGATGATAAAAATTTCTATCCACTTTGAGTATGCGTCCACGAGAACCAAAACCATTCTTCCCATGAACGGACCCGCTAGATCAAGATGATGTCGATGCCACGGTTTTTCGGGCCAAGTCCATTCCGAGA
This sequence comes from Cordylochernes scorpioides, assembly GCA_030710605.1. Taxonomy (NCBI): domain Eukaryota; kingdom Metazoa; phylum Arthropoda; class Arachnida; order Pseudoscorpiones; family Chernetidae; genus Cordylochernes; species Cordylochernes scorpioides. Next base: position 103,964,032 of record CP092886.1, read on the forward strand.
TGGTAGCCGGGGGCATGCTTGCCGATTCTTGGAATACTCTACATTCTCTAGTTAACTCCTCGATGTTACTGTCTATGCCTGGCCACCAGAAAATACCGTCTGGCAATCATCTTCATTTTAACAATGCCCATGTGTATTTCATGCAAGTCATTTAAAATTAAATATCTTAATTTTTGAGGAATTACCACTCTTTCACGCCATTGAAGACAACCAAACTCCAAACTTAATTCCTCATTGATCTTATAATGAGGAGCTAGTGGGTTTTCTCTCGGTACCCTTGTGAATTTCCACACACACACACAGTTGCCTTCTCTAACATTCCTTAATACTATAGACAGTATTCTATCTTGGGGCGTCTCATTAGCCACCTCCATAAAAGAGAACGGTACCTCATTCGACTTCCTAAGAAGTACCTAGTCTTCATCAAGAGACTCCCGGACACTCGATTCTATAGGAAGACGTGACAATGCGTCAACATTGGAATTATCACTAGTTTTTCGAAATTCCACAGTATAATTAAATGCAGCTAATTTTAAGGACCATCTTTTAATTCTGGATGATGCACATATGGGAATTGGTTTATGAGGTGAAAATATATGAATTAAGGGTCGGTTGTCTGTGACCAATACAAATTTTCGTCCCAGTAAATATTGTCTGAATTTCTCAACGCCAAAGGTTATGCTCAACGCTTTCTTTTCTAGTTGAGAGAAACGTTTTTCCGCTTCAGTTAATGTTCTAGAAGCAAAAGCTATAGGGCATTCTTCCTTTCTATCATTTCTATGACTCAGAATTACGCCTAGTCCATAGTCCATTAATAATGATTTATATTTTTAAAATAACATTCGATAATTTTTCGTCCAATTCCATCTACAATTTTTATTCAAAAGTTGATAGAATAGCGCTAAAATGTTTGCTATATTCTTTATGAATCTATAATAATAAATTAAGTCCTATGAAAAATCTCAATTGCGAAACATTCTTTAGGTTCAGGCGCCTCTATCACTGCTTTAATTTTATTTTCTAATGGATGCAGTCCATATTTATCCATTTTAAACCCTAAATATTCCACCGATTTCTTTTTAAATTTACATTTATATCTGTTTAACTTTAAACCTTTTTCTAGCAATCATCTAAACCAGTGTCGGGCAACCTTTTTCGAGTTGCGGCGCACTAAGCTTAATTTCTTTTTTTCGCGGCGCACCTGTGGTTCTCACTATAAATTTCCTCGTAGGTAATTAAAATACAACAATAAATACTAGTAAAAATTTAAACATATATATCACATTTTATTAATTTTCAATATTAAATTAACATAATCAATGCGAGCATTGCGATTGTTTTTGAGAGCATATCAAATCAATACGGGGATCTACTTGTGAAAGACAAACGCGCATCTCTTCATCTATCATTTGAAGTCTTTCGCGCTTCTTAGACTTCATTTCTGTGAGTGTTGAAAAACCTTGCTCACACAGGTAGGAACTTCCAAATGGCAACAATGATTCGATGGCCGCATTACTAAGTTTAGGAAATTTGGAGTTTAAGCACAACCAAAACTCAGATAGCTCCTTTTCAGTGAATAGTCTTTTGAAAACTAAATCGTTTTTTAAATCAATTAAGTTTTCTTGCATTTCTTCTTCCAGATGTTGAATTTCACAGTGCATAAATGGGTTAACTACCCATTCCATCTTTTCAACGTCCAAGTAAGGAAAATATTCATTAAAAGAAGCGGATAGTAATGTCAAAGTTTCTTCGACTTCTTTTTTGATAATAGATTTTGATGGATTCTCTTGAACCATCGGAAAAGATGCAAAGTTTTCTTTAGCAATGTTTAAATTCCATAAACTGAGTTTTTCCTTAAACGCTTTCAACTTGGTGGAGATAGTGATAATGTTCTCTTGAGCACCTTGCAAATTTAAATTAAGGCTGTTTAATTTGTCGAAAATATCACCCAAAAATGAAACTCGTAACCACCAAACATCACACATCATGAAAGGAAAATTAATCTCTTCGTTATCAATGAATGCCATTATTTCATTTTTCATTGAAATAAATCGATTTAAAACTTTGCCTTTCGACAACCATCTGACTTCAGTATGAAACAATAATTTTTTATAATCGGAATCCATTGCTTCACAAAATGTTGAAAAAATTCTCGATCGAAGAGCATTTGATTTGATGTAATTGACTACTTTGACAACTTGATCTAGAGTTGTGACAAGGATGGGAGGAACCGACTTTGACACTAACATTTCTCTATGATTCATACAGTGAACAAATTTGATATTTGGATTTTTTTATGACATGTGCTATCAATCCCTTTCTTGAACCTTTCATAGCTGGAGCTCCATCCGTACAGACGCTAACACAATTTTCCCATCTCAAGTTATACTTCATAACATTTTCATCAACTAATTCAAAAATGTCCGCACCAGTCGTTCTTTGTTTTAATTATTTACAAAAAAAGTAGTTATTCACAATTTTTCCTGTATCGACGAACCTCAAAAATGCCAGCAATTGAGCTTTATTACTAATATCTGTGGTTTCATCAAGCTGTATAGCCCATTTTGTTGATGAATCATTAAAAGATTGTTTTTTTTGCAACTCAATATCTTCTGACATATCTTCATATGTCGCAATAGTTTTTGATGATAGTGGAATTTTCGTAACCTTCTCCATAGCATTATTCGTTAACATACATCCAGCCACAATTTTTAAAGCAGGCAAGATAATTTCCTCTGCTTCCGCGTGAGCTTTCTTCTTTCGAGCGATGAGTTGAGCTATCATGTAACTAGCTGTTTGAGCTTCATCTGAGGTGGTCATAAATTTCTTGAATTTTTTTGATTGCTTTTGAAAACTTGATCGTATATTTTCAAAGTAGCTTATTGGATTGTTCATCTGCTCCCGATGATTTGTCTCAATATGTCGAAGTAGTTTACTTGGCACCATTGTTTCGTTGCTGAGAGTTTTTTGGCAAATTAAGCAAAACGGCAGTGATGGATCATTAACAGATGGTATAAATCCATATTTGAGATAATCTTCAACGTATTTCCTCTTATTTCCAGTTGATTTTACTATTTTCTTATCTTCTTTATTTTCGTTTTGATTTTGTTTATCACTGGCACCTTCTCTAATTAGAAATCTCTCCATCTAGTTTTGAGAGAATTTAGAAAAAACACACAAATATAATAATAAAATGTTTAAATAAAGTTACCTTGAGTTAAAAGTGAGTGAGAATTTCGTAACAAAAATATTTTTTTCCTTTTTTAACCAACAGATTTTACGGTGTACAAAACTTATTGTGTGAATGTGTGTGTGTTTTACAACATGCAAAAAAATGAAGAATTACTACAGCAATACTTTGACGAAAACTCCGAATAATTTTTTTAAATAAATTTATAAATTTTTTGTTTTCTTTTTTTTAAGCTTTGTAGCTTTGAGTCCCTATTAATAAACAGCTGTGACAAAGATTGTAAATGACGGTTAAGTTTGGACATATTATTTTAAAAATTAGGTATTTTCCCGCAGTATGTATTCAACTTTATTAAATAAAGTTGTTTTCGCGGATTGTTTTTTTTTTAACTTATGATTTTAAATAGGTACGTACCTATTTGCATTTTTATTTTTTAATAATGGCACGTGCCAGTTATGTACGTCAAGATTATGTACATACGTTATATGAAATATAAAATTATGCAAAATGTTGTAATTATAATACCAAAATAAGTTTTATATAAAATGAAATTTGCTTTTTTTTAATTTCATTTTTTATATGAAAATTTTGAAAAAAAATATTAAAATTGAATAAAAATTATAAAAAATATTTTTTGAAACATTATTTTAAAATTTAACCAAAAGTTCTAATACCTACAAAAATGTTCGCGGCACACCTAGAATTCTTTGCCGGTTGCCCGACACGGATCTAAACACTAGATCCAACTTTTGTTCATGATCTTCAAAGTCTTTTCCTGCAACCAAAATATCATCTATGTAGCAGGCCACACCTGGCAAATCAGAAAATAGGCCTTCCATAATCCTCTGAAATTTATTTGGTGCTACCGCTACGTCATATGGTAGTCTTTTATAAGATAACAACCTCTTTGTTGTGTTTATATCAACAACAGCTTTGGCTTCTTCAGCTAACATTACTTGTAAGTAAGCCTGTGATAGGTCTAGAGTCGAAAGTACGGTGCTTGTAGATAATTTTGAAAAGATCTCATCGATCGATGGAATGTTATACCTATCTAATTTTATTGCTTTATTAGCTGTACATCTAAAATCACCACATATCCTTACACTACCATCCTTTTTTGATGCTGGTACTATTGGAGCGGTCCAATATGCATGAACTATAGGTTATAAAGAGCAATAATTCACTAAACGATCAATTTAATTCCCTACTTTGTTTTTTAGAGAGAAAGGTAAACTTCTGGCCTTACAAAACACAGGAGTCACATCCTTTTTTAAATTAAAATTTATTCTAACGTCCTTTAGACAGCCCAAATCTTTGTTAAACAAATCTGCATACCTATCCATCAAATTTTTATATATTTAAATATATTTCTATTATATTCATTATTTAAAATGTTAATGCTAAACAATATAGAATAATCAAGTTTCAACTGTTTAAGCCATTCTCTTCCTAATAAAATTACCTGGATTTTTTCATTTACAACTATTAATCGTAAATATTGGTTGGCTTCTTTTACAAAAACATTTATTTGAATTATAATCTCTATTGATTTACCACAAAAGGATTTTAATCTTAAATTTGTTGGAAATAATCTTCTACCTTGCCAATAATTCTTATAAATATATTTAGATATCAACGTAACTGGACTTCCTGTTTCTATTGTAAAGCACAAAGAATAATCATCTACTGTTGAATTTATTGTGGCATCAGTTTCGCCCTGTACAGAATATATAGAGTCCTCTTGTACAAATTTACATCCCCACATTCTTTTACTAGCTTTGCAGACCCTACTTAAATGACCCAGTTTATTACATTTTAAAACAAGTCTTTGTTCTATGAGATAAAACAGATGCCACGTATGAATGTCTTTCAACACATATATAATACAATATTTTGCCTTTGCCACTTTGCCTGAAAGGCCTATACTGCGCCGTACTATTATTGTACTCACCCTTTTTATCCTTTCAATTCACAGGGGATATCTTGGCCACTAATTTATCTTGTAATTCTCTTGTATTTATCTCCACCAATTCGAACGAGATCGCCACTGAAAAAACTTTATCCAGGGTGACATCGTCGTCCTCTTGTACAAGCTTCTTTTGCAGAATTTCCGACTTGATTCCAGCCACAGAACGGTCTCGCACCATGGTTCCCAACATATCGACGAAATTACAATTTATTGCTAAATGTTTCAATTCTCTAAGATATTCCGAAATTGATTAACCTTCCTGTTGAATTCTATTTAAAAATCTGCATCGCTGTGGTATCACTTTCTTCTTTGGATCCAAATGCAGCTTAATTCTTTGAATGATAGTATCATAGGGTTGATCTTTCATTAGACCAGGAAGAAAATGTCGTTGCCCTGCTTCACAGTTTCAGAATCTGGTAGCGAGGTAAAAATCAGCACTTCAATCTCCTTCTTCAGATGCCAAAAAGAAAGCCTCATATTTTTGTACAAAAAGATCGAAGTGTCCTCCACTGGGCTATAGCATCTCTCTAAAAGGTACTATTAACTTTGAACTTGTCATGCTGATCTTTTATACTCCTTTGTTTTCTTGATCCAGATAGTTTAAAAGATGTAATCTTAACCCATTTTCCTATTTTTCCTCTCCATAATCCGAGAGTCAGATTTGTTTAAAAGATGTAGTTGTTATACTTGCATAGACGCCGCTTTCCTCAGCTTTTTACTGGCTCTGTAGATCGCGCATCCTCGTCGCCACTTTTGTTGTGTCGTAATTAGACGTACAAGAGCTCAAACTTGACCATGGCCAAAAACAAATGTCCAATTTATATATACATATATTTTTACATAATGAGGCTTTAAATAATACAAATAATATTCATCTATTTACATAAACAACAGTTAATATATAGCGAGAAGAGTAGAGGACTGAGCACAGATCCCTGAGGTACACCAGCCCATGTTCTTCGGTTCTTGGAAAATGTTCCATTGACCCGAACCTTTATCCTTCTTCCCCTTAAGAAGTCTGCAATCCAGATTAAGGTTTTTCCTCTTACTCCGATGTTGTGCAGCCTTTCAAATAATTTCTTCACTCGATCAAAAGCTGAGGTCATATCCAGGACTACGGCCGTTGTCTTCTTTGGCGGTTTTTCCTAGAAATCTATTATTGATTGACAGAAGTAGAACAGTTTATCAGTTGTACAGTGTCTGGACCTTTAGGCAGTTTGGTAGAAGTTTATTTTATTATTGATAGTGAGCCAGACTATGATCCTAGAGTATATAAGTCATTCTATTAATTTACAAAGTATGCAGGTAAGAGCAATTGGCCGATAGTTCTTGCATTCCTTAGCATCTTTGTGTGGTTTCAGTATTGGCACTATAATTGATATCTTCCAATTCTTTGGTAGTTTACCAGTTTGCCATGAAATGTTCAGTATTCGTAGGAGTTGATTTTTAGCTTCGTCTCCAAAGTGTTTAATCATTTGACCAAAGATTAGAGCATCCCCAGGTGATATCTTGGATTTAACTTTCCTATTGATGAATTTAGCTCATTCAGTGTGAAGTCTCTCGAGTATATATCTTGTTGATGGTAATTTCTTTCTTGTTTAACTAACTTGTTTATATTATTTTTTAGAGTCCTGCCTTCATTCGTATAGCTGAGTCTGGAAGTGCTTGAAAAATATTCAGCAATTATGTCAGCCATCTGTTTGTTCGTTCTCGCTGTTCATATCGGTTAGAGTATTGGAGGATTAGTGTTGGTTTTGATTGTTTTATAATACTAATTATATTCCAGTGATGCCTTTCCTTTTTTGGAATCATTTTTTTCGCAGAATTCTGCCCATTTTACTTGTTTGAATATCCAAATTTCTTGTTCTATTTTGTGACTAATTTCAATGAGTTCCTTTATGATTTCTTCTGTTTTATTTGTTTTAAGAAGTTCATTGATATTGTCTCTCTCTCTCTGCAATCATTGCATCGATATTGTGGTCCTTCCAGTAAAGTATTCACAGGTCTTTACGTCTACCTCTAGGTATCGATACTTTTTCAGCTTTGGATATGTTCAAAGAGAATTTTTCCAATTTTTTGTCAATCGTTCTGTGATTTAATTCTTCGTTGCACAGTTCTTCAAGCTTTTCTGTAATTTTTTTTCCAGTGTTCTTTTATTCTGTTGGACATTCTCAATTTTGAATTTTAGGGTTGTTAAAATTGGTCTGTGGTCACTGATTGCACTTTTCAGAATTTTCCATTGTGTTGTGGGTGCGATGTTGTAATTTATCGCTGTGATGTCTATTGCGGATTCTGTGCCTGTGGACTTGGATAGATAGATGTTCTTTTCGTTATTTAACGGCGTAAGGTCGAGGTCGGTTAGCATGTCCTCAACCTGCTGACCTTTGTTATCCTGGACAGGTGATCCCCAAGTTGGTCTTTCGGCGTTAAAATCACCAAGTATGATTGCGATATCCGAAGACGCTTCACTTAATGTCTCTATCAGGCCTGTATTGATGCTAGTATTTTCGTGGTGATAAACATTTATGATTGGATTTGTTTTATCTGTAAGATAGATTTCTATTGCCTGAGCTTCTGTCGTGCTTCCTCTAGGCTTACTCTGATTATAGGCGATTTCCTTAAATTTGATTTCTAGAGTTTTAATCAAAACGGCAAGTCCTCCTCCGAATTTTCCCGGTCTGTCCATTCGTAGTGTTGTATAATCTTTGATATTGAATCTCAGATTCTGATTCAATTTTGTCTCCTGAGGACAATTAATATTTCCATTTTTGTCACAGAGAAGACAAGTCAGCTCTTTATTTTCCTCTGGGTACCATTTATATTGAGTTGTAGTAGATTGAATTGTGTCCTCGTAGTAGATTTCTCATCATGAGCTCGAGCTGCAGTTCCTGACGCGGCGGTTACCCCGGACACGGTCGCATTACTGGATATATCAGTTTTGCTCTTCATTTGAAAATGGGTGGCGTTGCAACGTTAGTCATCTTGAAAACGAAGCAGAATTTGGTCAAATATTCCAAGGGTCCAGGGGGGACCACAAGGAGGTGTGGTCGAACTTCTCCCCTTCCCCCTGGAATGCCGTCACTACAGGATAAAGCACTCGTGGTGAATTTTTTAAATTGTGATTCAGAATCTGCCACTGAAGCTTTACGAGCGTTTAGTTCCTTTAAAGATATTCGAAGCGGTAAAGGACCAATGAGTTGCTACTCTCCAAAGCGATTGATTAGATGTTTTGAGGAAACTGGATCTCTGGAAGCAAAACCTCGGAGTGGAAGACCATCGACATGCAAGTCAGTGGCTGTTACGGTTTTGCAGAATGCTGAAGCCATTGAAACGTTATCCACGTATGGAGAAGTAAGTGCTAGACAAGTTTCTCGATAAACGGGGATTTCGTATGGAACAGTTTGGAGAGAACACACATTTAGAATTTTTCTATAAAAATATCTTAACAAAATTCAAAGTTTTCACGAGTTGAAAGTCAGCGATTTTGAGAAGAGTCAAGAATTCGCTGCATGGGTTTTCCGGCAAATTGATATTGATGAAAACTGGCTGTCAAATGTTCTAAGAACAGATGATGCTCACTTTTATCTAAAGAGAGAATTTAACATTTAAAACTGTTTCATTTTGGCAACAGAAAACCCTAGGATTTTTACAGAAATACCACTTCATCAGCACAGAGTTACAGTTTTGTGTGGGTTCACTTCTTCTTATATTATTGGGCCATTTTTTTTGAAAAATCAATGGAAGAACTTTTAAAACCGTTTTTGTAACTGGTGAACGTTATGTTCAACTTTTGAGAGAAAAGGTTATTCCCATATTGCAGGACAAACAAGCACTAAGCGAAATAACATTCATGCAAGATGGAGGATATCTCTCATATCTCCCGCGGTGCCAAACAATTGCTGAAGGACAGTTCGTGGAATTCGTTGATAAGTCGCCGCTCGTATATACCAGTGGCTTCCAATATCACCAGACTTGACGTCTTACAATTTCGGTTATGGGGTACATTAAGTCGCGTTTTAATTGATGCCGGCCTACCACATTGGCCATGTTGAAGGTTTCTATCAGATGGCATGTTTTATAAATTTCAACTCTTTAATTGTGACTATTCTGTCATCTATCGTCTGCAGGCGGTGTTTGAGAATGAAGGGCGCCACATTGAGCAAGGATTGTGACCTAATACAAGAGAGAAGGCAGTTACCTCATGTGTTATATTTTGCAGCTCTTTGTTTTGGGTTATGGGAATAATAAATGCTGTCCTCACATCTTGACTCTTCTTTTCTGTAAACAGTATTTTTTTGTTTGTCATTTGCCCACATTTTATATTATGTCGTGCAGGCCAAAGTTTTATAACTTCTCGAATAACACTGGTATACACAATTTTACCCCTTATGTTTAGTTTATCGCTTTTCGCTCATTAGAAGAAGTAGCATAAGGAATAATCTCTCTGTATCCCCCCCCCCCCCCCCCCCCCCCCCCAACTTTAGATATTTTGCGCAAAAAATAATACAAAATGATTTTACTACCACGTTTTTCAACGCAAAAGGTCGATTTAAAAATGATTTTTTTGAGGGGATACATTTTCAAAATTATGTACAGTATAATAAACAATGATAACATTTGACAAACCCATAGGATATTTGGAATAAAGTACGACAAATATATTTTGTCACTCCCCTCAATATTTCATTTTTGGATCATGACAAATATCCAGTTAAATAGTCAAGTGTCGACAATTAGTCAAGAAACTATACATTCCTTATAGCACGAAATCCTATTAGTAGTGCCATCATATTTTTGGTACTATATTAACATTTCAAAAATCGTGTATTGATATCAGTAGTTATTTTCAAACATTCAATTCATTTCACAAAACTCCATCTTAAATATAAATATTTTTTTGCTACATGTTTTAATTTGCATATACCTATTTTACATATCCCAGATTGTATTTTAAAATCGTCAACCAATTCTTCTAACTCTTGGCGAAATGGTGTTTTATTAATTTATCATTTGATATTATTAGGGTTCTTTCCTAGTATTCAAAAAGGAAAAATACGTGTCTTTCAGTTATATTTTTCAATTTATCAAACAATTTGGCCGCTGAATCTCTGATTCTGGTAGAGCGCCATCTAGAGAATAAAGTTGTAACTAAAATCAATATCGAATTTTTCATTATTTGCCATAAAAAATCCCTTCGCATCCTGAACACAATGGTGTTTACCGCATTGCTCTAGCGCAAATATTCGCGGAGTTATTAATTTTTAAAGTTGTGCGGGACTTTTGGATCACCCTGTATATATATTGCATGTTTATAAGCTACCCAATATTTAAATAAATTTAAAATATATTGGGTTGTTTATATTAGTTCAAAAAGCGAAAAGGGCTGAATATAATTTTTTTATCCCAAACGAAAATTGAAGTTCATCATTAGGGCATCAATTTCCCCCAAGAGAACTTTCATTTCATATTGTTAGAGGAATGAATACATCCAAGGTATGAAAATATTTCTATTGTCTTACGATCTGAGAGAGAGGCAACAATTGAAGAGATTCAACAAACTCTGAGAGAAGAAGAGTCAAGAAGAAATATGAGATTGAATCAATCGGTTGAGAATGGGCATGAACAAGCATACAGAATTAAAGATAGAAAAGTTAAACAATTTCTACCAAAAAGATGTTTTGTTTGAAATAAAAAGGGACATCTAGCTAATGATTGCTGGCTTCGAGATAAACAGAAACAAGGATATCAAAAGAAATGGACTCCTGATTATAGAAATCACAAATACAGTAGAGAACATTCAAATAACCTAGTGGATACTATCAAAAGTGGAATTAATGAGCAAGCATTTGAAACATATGTAAAAGAATTTTAAGATTCACCAGATGGGAGAAATGATAGGCAAATATGGTGTATAGATTCAGGATGCACCGCACATTAACTCCAAACCTAACTTTGATGGAAAATGTGACAGAGTACAAAAGTGAAATCAACCTAGCTGAGAAGGGAAAAACTACCTAAGCCATAACCAAAGGAGATATGAGACTTACTACATGCACAAGTGAAGGTCGAGAAAATATTCGCATCAAAGATATCTTACATGTACCAAATTTAAGAAATAATTTCTTGTCAGTATATGAATTAGTCAACAAGGGAAATTCAGTTATTTTCAATAAGGATGGAGCAAAAATTTATAATGAAGGGAATGATTTAGTTGCTGAAGCATATATTAAAGATAGAGTGTTTATGATGGAAACAAAACTAAGAAATGTACCAATAGCAAAAAATGAAAATGTCATGCTTATAAATACCATTTATCAAATAAAAATGGCAATATAAGTTTATGGCATAAAAGATTAAACCATATGAATGAAGAATACATGAAAAAATGATTCAAGAACATATTGTAAGAGGATTGGATCTAAAATTCGAAAGGTTACCAGAATGCGAAGCATGCATAATGGGAAAACTGGTTCAGAAGCCATATAATAGTACAGAAAATTATACAGTTAAACCCCTGCAGTTGATTCATATGGATTTATGTGGACCAATGCCATGTCAATCTTTAGGAGGATATGACTATTTTCTTGTTATGGTAGTTGTTTACAGTAGAAGAATCTTTGTATATTTCCTGAGATCAAAAGATGAGACCTTTGAGAGATTTGAAGAATTCAAAGCAAGATCCGAAAACGAATTAAGTCTTAGAATGAAAGATGTAAGAACCGACAATGGATCTGAATTTTGTAACTCTAGATTTGAAGGACTTTTCGAGAGAAGTGGGATCCATCACCAACTTACCACCACATACTCACCACAAAGTAATGGAGACGCAAAGAGAGTGAATAAGACTCTTATAGATACAGCGAGAACCTTACTCATTGACTAAAAATTACCCAAGAAGTTTTGGGCAGAGGCAATTGCTACAGCTGCATACATTAAGAATTGTACCCCCACAGGTCTATCAAGCACCATACACCTATACAGAGATGGAATAGGAGGAAACCATCGGTCAAACACATTCGAATATTTGGATGTTTGACACATTGGCTAGAGAGCAAACCAAGAAGAAACAAGTTTTCACCAAAGGGTAGAAACGGAATATTTATCTGTTATTCCATTAAAAGAAAAGCCTACAGAATATATGATATGATGACAAAGAGAATTCATGAAGTCAGATCAGTAAAATTTAGTGAAGATAAGAGAGGAATTGATTATGCAAATGATATTCAGGAAGATACTAATTGTGTTAATTTGATCTATAAAGGAATATTTGAAGAAATAGTTGCTGAAGACTTTCTTATCTTGAGAGAAGACAATCCTGTCACAGAGAGTAAAATGAAGTCTCAGGAGGATACTTCAGTAAAACCAGGTGGTGACTGTGAAAATGACTCATTACAAACTGAACCGATTACAGGAAAGATGCGTAAAAGGAGGAAGGAAGAAAGGAGAAACAAAGAGCATCTTAGAAGAACGGCATAAAGCAAGACTTGAAGAACAGTAAAGAAAATTGATCAAAGAAGGAGTTCGATGCTCACAAAGAATAAAAGATAGGAATGATGCAAACTTAATTATGGAAATAGATCATTATAGCCCGCATAGCTTTAAAGAAGCAATAGATAGTGGAGAAAGAGATGAATGGCTCAAAGAAATGTTAGAAGAGCTCAGTGAGTTAAAGAAACATAAATTATGGACACTAGTACCAATTGAAAATGGCATGAAAGTCATCAATAGTAAATGGGTCTACAGTACTAAGAAAACATCAAATGACGGCATATATAAAAGAAAGGCCAGATTGGTTGCTGTTGGATGCAATCAAATATATGGTGTGGACTATAAGGAATATTTTTCATCTGTACTCACAAAGGAAAGCTTGCGAACAATAGTAGCCCTTGCAACACAACAGAATTTAATCATAAAGACTTATGATGTGAAGACAGCTTATCTCTATGGTGAGCTAGAAGAGACAGTATACATGAGACAACCAGATGGTTTTATGCAAAAAGGAGAAGAAAAAATGTGTGTAAATTGGAAAAAAGCCTTTATGGTCTGCCACAATCAGTAAAATGTTGAAACAAAAAGATCAATGAAATTTTATACCAGTTGAGAATGATTAGAACCAACTGTGATCCATGTGTCTATAAACTACAGAGAGGAGAAGAGTATGCAATACTAGGTTTATATGTAGATGATCTCGTCATTGCTGGAACCAGTAAGGAAATTAATGACAACCTAGCCTCAGAAATAGAAAAATATGTTACTCTAACAGAAAAGAAAGATAGCGAATCATTTATTGGAATTGAAATAAAAAGGGCAGAAGATGGATTTTATCTATCTCAGACTCATTATATTGATACAATTCTTCACAGATTTGGACTGGAAGAATGCAACAGTGTGCAGACACCTGGAGATCAAAATCAAAATTTGGATGAATATTTAGACTCTAAGCCAGTAGATAAAACTGTATACCAGGAAATGATTGGATCACTTATGTACCTTTCTACGGGTACTCGACCGGACATATCCTTCAACGTCAGCAATTTATCACAGTATAGTAATGATCCAAGAGAAATACACTTAACTGGAGGTAAAAGGATTTATAGATACCTGAAGGGAAGAAGAAATAAAATGTTGGCATATAAGTCAAAAGACAACAATATCACAATAAGTACTGATGCGAGCTGGTGCACAACCCGAGATGCAAAATCCTATTCAGGCTATACAGTCAAACTTGGCAACAATTTAATAAAATGGAGAAGTAGAAAGCAAAATTTAGTAGCCTTGTCTACATGTGAAGCAGAACTTATTTCATTATGTGAAGGAATTACAGAAGTATTATGGTTAAAGGGATTACTAGAAGAACTTTGTGAAAAAATTTAACTTTCCCAATTACCTTGAAAATTGGCAGCCAGGCTGCAATAAACTGGATACAATCTGACAAAATTACTTCACGAACAAAGCACATAAACCGAAAGTATTATTTTGTCAAATAGGAAATTCAAAATGGAATCAAGCTGGAATACACTAAAAGTGAAGACATGGAGGAGAATATACTAACAAAGAGTCTCCCTCTTGTATACATTTTTATTATCTAAATATATACTTAGTCTAGCCATAAATATTGTTACAAAACCAAATCAGTGATAAAAATTTTAATTTGATCGCGTGAAGTATCCAAAATACGGAAATATCTTCATTTACGGGGCTGCTAACCAAAATGAATGATTTTTGAGCCCCGATGGACGCATAAAGCGGAATATATACAAAGCGCTGTTGGAGGGGCCTGGGGATGGGTGACCAGGGGATCATCGCCAGGTGAGGCCTGGAGAGCCGGGATGTAGAGGAGGATCAGGGGGGCAGGGAGGTGATCCGCGGAGATCGGGGGGGGGGGGGGGGGGGGCAGAGACGGGTCCAATAGTATTGAGCCCTGGGGTGACCGTGGAGAGCAGACATACCGCAATGCTTAAAGTGTATGATTTTTAAGCCCAAAATAATGTAGCAAGCAGACAAGCCGCAATGCGCTATATCAAAGTACCAAGGTGCTGCACGCAGCCAAGGTTGTTCAAAAAGGTTAGATTTCCCAGGCCAAGGAAGATAAAAGAAAGACAGCTTTTGTTTAGATAAGAAGATTAGATAAAACGAAATGATTCAGCAACTGATGGGAAAAGATAGATTTTCTTTTTGTAAAAATAAATATATAAAAATTTTAGATAAGAAAATTGCTATTCGTAATATATAAAATTTTTGAAATTGATATATTTTACAAGGATTACTAGTGACTGTACCAGTACTAAGACAACCAACCAGAAAAGTACACCAGAGATTGCATATCGCATTCAAATGGGTCGCTGCGTAAGTCGATTTCTCGAGCAGCCCGAGCCGTCGAATCGCCAAACCATTTTCCCTCTGTCCTTGGGTTACAGAGACAGCGTCAGGGGCGATCACATACGCAGGGCAGGTCGCGAAACCGATCTTAAACAGCGGCACATGCCAGAGTTGCGTCTACGAGCGGCCGCTAATGACCGGTGTTAAACATGAGATGAGGAGTCCGAGTCACTCAGGTGATCGGAATCCTCCGCGCGGACGCGTGGCTTAAGTCTATCAGAGGCTTTTAGGAACTCCAGGCAGGCTCGTCAAGTGCTCCTTTTGAAAATAAAGTCTTTGAGTATCCGCGGAGTGCACCCTAATTCTTCTGCACAGGTGGAAAGAAGGGGGAATCTAAGGGCATCAAGGCTGCTGCACTCAAGCACGATGTGTGACAGAGTTTCTTCCCTGTCAGCGTCGCAGTAAGGGCAGGAAGGATCGTCAATGACGCCTATCCTGTGGGCGAAACTGTCCGTCCACGTGTGTCCCGATAGGAGACCAACCACAATGTGCTCGCTAGGGACGATGTACGCATACCTTTTGTCTAAAAGACTCATTGGAGTTAGGCCAAAGCGGGTGTAGATAGAAGGAGATAGAGAGAGGAATCTGCTCTCCCATGCTTCGCACGCCCGGCCGTAAGATTGCCGATTTTACAAACGACAAAGGAGCGAGTTTGTAACAGCTTTTGTCAGCAGACTCAGCACCCCGCTTTGCGAATGTGTCCGCAATGTCTTTACCCACGATCCCACTGTGGCCCTTGATCCATTGTATGGTGCATCTGTTCCCATTACGATTCAATTCAAAATATAGTAGTTGTTATTTGAATATCTCGTGCACACGTGTTTAGAAAAAAATCGAAATATATTTGTTTTTTAATAATGGATTGGGGGTGTTAAAGAAAACCGTATAGCTGTAATAGCCTTACACAAGGTAGGCCAAAGTTCTTCATCCATTTTTAAACTTTTACAAACCCTGAATATTACGCGTCAATTTGTTTATCGAATCAGTGAAAGGTTTAACAAGGCTGGCACTATTAATGACCTTGAAAGATCTGGTCGACCGCGCGTGCAACGAACGCAAGTAGCTATAAAAGCCATTCGCGAAATAATTCGTCGAAATCCACGCCGCAAACAAAATATCTTAGCAAAGCAGATTAATTTAGCTCCAAGAAACGTTTCCAGGATAATCAACGAAGACCATGAACTGAGAGCTTTCAAACGACGCACAGGTCATTTGATTACCCCTGATCTTAGAGATATTAGAAGGGTTAGATTAAAAATGTTATTGGCGCGGCATGATGGTCGGTGGCATGAGAGAATCCTTTTCACAGACGAGAAAATTTTCATTGTCGAGGAAAAGAATAATCGTCAGAATGATAGGATATATGCTCGTAGCTCTCTAGAAGTTTCTTTGAAAGTCAGAAGACTTGAAAAAAGTCACCATCCTTCTTCTGTCATGGTTTGGTGGGGAGTTGGCTACCAAGGTGTAACAGATCTCC